>JAIFZK010000222.1:2052500-2082500 GCA_027481765.1 Tenualosa thibaudeaui | reverse complement strand
TCTCCAACAGATGATTGTTTGCCTTGGTCCCAATCCATCAACTGAAGATCAGGTGCAAAGGGTTTGTAAGCATCGTGTCATTCAATAATGACACGTTTTCAAAAGGTGTGATGAAGGACATTTCCCAAGAGTCTGTTTCTCCATATCATATATATATATATATATATATATATATATATATATATATATATATATATATATATATCATGTTTTTTTTGCTGCCTACGTGGTACCACTGCAATGTGAAATGACTTTTCCAGTACCTTCCCTTTCTACGTACCCTCAGCTGGCAGCGTTTTTAGAATAATTTACCAGCTTTGTAGTCACTTTGATGATTCAGTGGCTCATTATGGGTGATTGAAGGCTGTCTCGCCCATCTCTAGTGTAGATTCTGTGTTTATTACACCTGCAGGATCTTAAACGACGAGGCGGAGTTAAACAGAACTGAAGAAGAATGAAACTTAAATTGTGTTTAGAACCTTGTCAGTCAGCATCACGCTACAAAAATGATCAACACTACTTCCTATTCTTTGGTTTGCAAACAAATCCACGTGGATTGGTGAGAATGTATAATTTTGTTGCTATTTTCTTTTTAGATCAGTGCCTCCAGGGGGAGTTTTGGAGGTAAAAAATTGCAGGCTAGCCTGGTATTGCTTTAACAGCATGGCGATTGTTGGAGCCACCATTCTTCATGCTTAATTCAGAGACATCAGAAGACACCAACAGATTTAATGGACTTTGCTACCATACACATCTCCACTGTCCATCATTCATGGTAGATATTAATGTTTAGCTTGACAATCTTCTCTTCCCCTGATGTATAGCAAACAGACAAGGGCAACTGGGACCATCTTGTATCCATGAATGTGGGGCTGAACGTACACCACCATTAGCATAGTGCCCACACTTGTATGATGACCCACACACACACACACACACACACACACACACACACACTTATACATTCTGACAAACACCAGCACAAGACGTGGTCCTCGGTGACAGTTGCTATGGGCACTGCCGCCTCACACGTCACTGGTGGTTACCGTCTCTCACTCCATCTTCGCGACTGCTGCACTTTTTGCTCGCTTTGCCCCCATCCTTCCGCCCACTCCTCCTCCGCTCCTCTTCCTCCTCCTCTCCTACCACCCTGTCTTTATTCTCTAGCTTCTTTTCTTCTCAGCGATGGCTCTATTTACAATTATCCTCCCTCCATCTTCCCTTCAACCCTCTCTCTTTTCTTTCCCTCCCCAGTCTCCCTTGGAGATATGGCATTTCCAGCCACAGTGGGCCTCTGTTCAGGCCCTGATGCCTGCCTCTCTGAGAGAGAGAGAAAGAAAGACAGAGAGAAACAGAGATGTAGAAAGAGAGAGGGAGAGAGAGATGTACTGTAGAGAGGGGGGGGAGAAGGAGAAAGAGAGAGAGGAGTGAGGGACACAGAGAGAGAGAGAGAGAGGAGGGAGAAGGAGCCCTCTGTAGAGCATAGCAGAGATGCCAGGCATGAAGACATAGCAGCAGCAGCACCAGGGTCAGCAGCAGGAGCAATAGCAGATGCTAGGGCCATAAAGTGGCTAATTGGTCTGCATTCCTTTGTCTGCCTCAGCCAGAGACTCCAACGCACTCATCCACCGCAACTTCCCACCTCTCCGTCCCCCCATCCCACCCCCATGTGCCAGCTGATTAACATAGCAAAGGTCCGCACTTCATTTGCCTTGGTAATGCATTGGAATGGTCCCCGTTTGTGGTGCGTTGGTTCAGCTAAGTAGTAACCATGTAATAAATGAGTTATAACACTGTGTGAGCGTATCGGAGAACATTACTGACCACTTTGTGAGTTTCACTTCTTTATAAACAAACGCTTAATGAAATTTAGGAAAGACTGCAGTAGTTCACCTATGCAGCCATTCTGTAAGTGGGGGGATGGGGGTACTGCCGTAACTTTAAGTGTGAAAAAAACACAAACCTACCCTTTAAACACAGTGTAATGAGCAGTTAAAGCATTCTCATGCACTGTATAAGTTATTGTGAGTGAATGACGGCGGGGCCAACAAATTGCAGTGGTTGTGTGCACTAAGAAAGCTGGCGGCGTAACAATAATCCCCAGGTGTGTTTTTGTCCAGCTCCACACATCAGCTCTGCAGATGGGGAAGTAACACCATGTAGCATCTGGGTCGAGGGGCAGGGGGTTGGAGTTCTTTTTTGCGAGGGAGTGTTTAGCATGTTATTCACCTCAAACCATCTCTTGGGGTGGACGCTAATATTAGCCATTTGCGATGTTTGCTTTCGCATGCTTAAAGGATTTTGTTTAAACTGAAGAGTCAAGGCGATATTGAGCTCAGTTGTGAAGGCCAGGCTTATTGTGCATCTGTATTAGGGATGCTCAGATGTCTAGCACCCCATCCTTTGTTGGATCAAAAAATATTATAATAAAAGGAAAAAAAAAGCTTGCGAGTGCGGAACAAAGTTTCTCAGTCTCACCTTTGCTTACTGTTGGTTCTCTGTTCTTGCATCACTCAGAGCCTCAGCATGAAAATCATTCACATGGACTTGTTTTGGGAGGAAAAGCACCAGCACCTGCATAATTCATGGCCACTGGGGCCTATCCTGGGGCCTCCACACAAAGACAGAGAGGAAACCTAATCAACTTGTGACGGACTACACCTTTACTGCACCCTTACCGGTGACAATGTGTCAATTACTGGGCCTCAGAAGAGTCCGGTGAAGCAGCAGTGGCCTCAATTCATGATGAAAAGCACTGAAATCCTTCTCTGTGACACCCAGTAGTTCTAACAAATAATTTTAAAAACATTCATCAAAGATTTCACAGTGCTCGTAATGAGTCATAATTACGACATATTACACATCTGGGTAATTACTTATTAGAGGTCCCTTTGGAATTCTATAGAATGTTCCAATGACTTTAAATGGGCCTACTCAATATTCAGAGTTGAATATTTCTTGTGTCAGACAGCTGTGAATAACATTAAAAGCAGATTTATAATAATAATAATTCATATAAATTCATATAATAATCAATATAAAAACACATATTGTGCAAAGCTTTTTTCCCATTTGGGTAAGTAGTTGGAGCTACAACATGTAGTAGTATCGGGATCCTGTTTGCCCTGTTTTTAAATACATTTTTATAAAACTGTAGCTACTTGATTCAACCAGTTTTCTTATCCCATCTGTGTACAGCAGACCAGTGCTCTTCTGTACATGGTATAATTCCCTCCTCCGCTTGTCTGCTAGGCTTACATAAGCATATTTCAGCTGGAACAGCTGGTCCTGGTGAACACGAGAGACTCGAGCCTTTCGAAGGCCACTGACAAATGAAACAATGCCCTCTAAAAGTTTGAGTATGTGGAGGTGTGACCTTGACCCTGTCTTCCTACCTTACAGTATGTGCATGGGTATTTTTTGTGATGTATTCTTATAGGCCTTCAGCTTCCATGGTTATTTATGCTCATGGTAGGCATTCCACACTAACATTTCCACACTGAGCAGTCCTATAATTATTGATGTTTTCATAAAATGAAGACAGCTCAGATTGCTTTCTCATGAACCTCTCTCTAAACCTCCGAACCCATGCAGTCCATATCTAAACCACTCCCATGGCCATGAAAAACCAAACAACATTCACCCAAGAGACTGCTTCGCTACTTCATGAACAGACTGTTGTGCAAGCACTCTAACACACACTGGAGACAGACGTGGGTCCTGTCTTTGATCCCCAATATCTCAGCTTTAATCTGAAGGCTCACCATCTGGGTCGGAATGATGGCATCTGCGAACAGCATCTCAGGGAGGCGCTAGCATTAGCATTGTGCGGCTAGTGTGTCATTGCCTGTCTCTCTTATGTATGTTTGTGCATGTGTGTGTGTGTGTGTTTTGACCATATTTGTTCTCTGAGAGCATGGAGTTTTTCAAAGGCACTACAGAGTCAAAGACTCAAGCCTTGTCCCTTTCATCCTTGTTACAAACGCTACAACAACAATGCAAATTAAACATCGACGAGCGAGTGAGCAAGAGAGTGAGAGAGAGAGTGTTTGCAAAGGAAATAAATAAATAAGTCACAGTGCTGTACCTTTATTTGCACAGATTAAAACACGAACAACAAGGAGCAGCCAACTCATTTAAAACTAATTTGGTGCTGGGAAGGCTGCTTTATCAGAAAGACCACACACACCTACACCCAAACACACCACCCATGACTACATCACAGACACATACCTACACACACATGCACAAAGACACACACACACATACACACACACACACACACACACGCACACACACACACACACAAACAAACACATACCTACACACTGAACCCCCTCATGCCCTCCCCCCAACACATGCACATTCTGAACAGATGTTCTATCTAAAACTCCAGTCATCTCGGCAGACTTGCACAAATGTCCCTTTTAGAAACACACACACACACACACACACACACACACACACACACACACACACACACACACAGGCACACTCCTAAAACTGCAAACGTTAGCAAACATACAATGACAATGCGGATGCTGGCCAAACCCTGGCCATTTAGTTTTGGGCGGGGGGGCCTACCTTGACCCCTCTGATGCGGAACTCAACAAGGGCGCGGTGCATCTTGGCAGCGGCGGTGGGCAGGTCCTTGCCACTGGAGATGACCTTGACCAACAATGAGTCATAGTGGGGTGACACCACAGCTCCCTGAAAGGCCGAGGCGCTGTCCAGACGGATACCCATCCCCTCGCCACTCCGGAAGACCTGCACAGAGACAAGATACAGGTGAGGTTGCTCTCTCTTTCTATGTGTGTGTGTGTGTGTGTCGGTGATGTGTGTGGTGTATGTGTGAATGTGAATGTTTCTGTGTGTGTTTATGTCTGTGTGGTGTATGTGTCTGTGTGTGTATATGTGTGTATGTGTGTGTGTGTGTGTGTGTGTGTGTGTGTGTGTGTGTGTGTGTGTGTGTGTGTGATGTATGTACTTTGGATGGTTGGTTCTAAGCAGGCATACTTATGCAGCAACTTTGAGCTTGGGTTTGAGTGAGAGAGGGAGAGAGAAAAAGAGAGAGAGAGACAGAGAGAGGGGGCAGAAGATGGAAGAGAGAGAAAGAATAAGAATAAGAGAGACAGCAGGGGGCAGAGGGAGAGCTTGCATGAATGGAGAAAAGAGAGAGAGAGAGAGAGAGAGAGATAGGAGCAAAAAGAGCAAGAGAGATAATGAGAAAACATCTGTAATTAAAGATAGCCGTGTTCACACTGGCTTCAGCAGCTAAAAAAAGTCTTTGTCCTGACAATGGAGCTCTTTTGAATTAGAAAGAGAGAGAGAGAGACAGACAGACAGACAAAAAAAGAGTGGGACACATCGAGTGGGAGAGAAAAAAAAAACGAATGAAAGAAAGAAAGACAGAAAAAAAGAAAGGAGATGCCAGTGGGATATGCTTTTGATCTGCTCATGAATGTTATTATCCTTGGTCAACATTAACCTCATTAACTCTCCAAATCTGCCTGTCATGACCGATGATTAGAAACAGGGGGTGGCAGAGACAGGGCTCTGACTCTGAGTGCCGTTCCTGAACGTTATTAAACGTCCCAGCCTTTTACTGCTGCAGCTGTGCGCACTATTGTGTTGCCTAATTGCTAATGCCATTAACGAGCTTGCTGTTGTTGGTCATAAGAAACAAAATAACTACCATTACAGATGGCAGCGGTTCACAGACAGTTTGTGCTAACAAAATGATAACCAATTATGAAATCTGGGCCATGCATTTTTCGGGTGTGATTACACCGTTGGATCACAGAGGCTCTACAGCAGCTAATATGGGGGGGGGTCTTTAATGTCAAGCGTGCCCTCACTTTTTTGCACAACAGCGTGCTCCCCTTAGTGCGAAGCAGCTTGCCTGGTGTTTTTGTGTTGCCAAACATCCTGCAGGTTAACCTTAGTCTTCGAGGTACTGGTACGGGCCTGCCTGTAACTGCCTCCTGTTGGGCTGTTTCCCTCTTTGTCCTCTGTGTCTGAGTATTGCAGGGTGGAGAGGTGATACAGGTGATCTTGGTCATCTGATCAATTTACCTGCGCGATAAACCAATTTACCTGTGCATAAAAGGGGCTGCCTCACATGGGTTCTAGGTTCCCTCTCACCATTGTCATTTTTGGGTTTGCTTATTGTATTTGACTGAATGGCACTATAACTATATTATATTATACTTTATAATATATATATATTCTAACAATTTCTTACATTACATACATATTGACTACTTCTATTATTTCATCATTACTTACTTTAATAAATTGTTATTGTTTAAACGTTATTCTTTGAAATGTTTTTTTTTTTTTTTTTTTTTTTTTAAGATGACCGCACCGCATGACAGACTCAGGAGCAAAAGTTTTTACTTTCAGAAATCTTACACAGAACTGGAAAACCAGGAACAAACAAGAAATGATCATGTCATGTTAAGATGAGCAACAACTGACTAAGGACTGAGGAAACGAGAGGGTTTAGCAACTGACAAGACTAATAATGAGGGAACAAAACTGGGTACAGGTGATGGGCGGAGCTAGAAAACACGTGGCAGGGATAAACAAAGGAGCACGGGACCAGGAAGTAGACAAGGACAGGAAGGGACAAAGGAGCAGACAGGAAGTGTGGGAATTTCTGTAAGAACAAGTAATATATGTGTGTTGAGTGTATACAAGAATAGAATAGTGCATGCAGTAGAATGTGTGCTATAAAAGGAATGTACAAGAGATTTATGTGCATGACAGTAGGTGTCTTTGGAAAACCATGTTGAAACCATGTTTGGAGCATCATCGTAAAAGGACAGAGACTGAGATCTTGTGTAGGATTGGCTCTGTTCCAGCTACATCATCTACTGTTAGGAGTATTTAAGGTAGACAAATAAGGTAAAAGGTTAGAATGGTTGATGTTCATAGATTTATAGCCATTCTCTCGGTGAACATAATAAAGACTTGGTTGAACAAGACAAACTTCTCTGCTACTTTGGGTTTTTCTGAGAAACTTCTCCACATAATTTGGCGTCACGAACAATCAGTGTTTTAATTGGTCCCTTCTCCCCTTGGGAACGGAAAACTTTTGCTTCCGTCTAGATTGGTCTGGGTAAGTTCAATTATGGCATTAATTTAGGTTTATAAATTTATGGGGGCCACCACTGCAAAGAACATGTGTGGTAAGATATGTGGAGACTTTTTTGGCTTGTTCAATTGCCTTCACCGATATTTCAGGTCTGTATATAGGTAACATTTTGTTCCATTTCTAACGCATATTGTGTTTGATATTTCTAACTCACATTGTGTTTAAGATAAATGTTAAACAGGATGGTTTTTTCATCTTGGGCATGTTGTCTGTCTTGCGTCATTGTACCCTTGCCTCTAAGTCTCGTTTGTGTTCACTTCATAGCATGTGGAAGTGTTCACCTTTTGTCAGACGTAACGACCTCATAGCTTAGTTTAAATATAGGACAATAACGGAAGGAGGCGTTATGAGAAGTGTAAAGGAATAAGAAATAAAGGAATAAAGGAAATAAAGGAATTGCGACATAGGGCGCAAACATGTGGGCTCAAAATTAATTCCGTTTTTTGGTATATGGTGTGGACTGTTATTAGTTGGCCACGAAATAATATTTCAGTCGCTGGTATTTTTTGTGAGTTTTCATTGATCGCGCCTGATGGCTCGCTGATTATGAGAGCGTGCTGCTATTAACAGTACCCCGGTCTGGCCTATGAATAAAGGAAGGAAAAGCCCTTGATCCGCGTCTTTATGTGTTAGAGTGACGGGATGTCTTCCCGTGATGCGAGTGTGGCTTATGCGCTTGAAAGTGTGTACTTGGCATGAGCAATAATCTCTCTTGTGTGAAGTGCTGTGCTTTTGTGGAAGTGTAGTACTATCAGTTGTTTCTGCATGTCGGAACATTTGACATGATGTGTCTGCTGTTCAAACTTTTGAATAACACTTGGTCTGTTCACTTGGAGTGCAAGTTTCCAACTGTTGCATGTGGAGGTCAAGAGGTCACTTAGCCTCTTCTTTCCCTCTTCTTCTCTTTCCTATGTGGACTGTATGTGGGTTGCAGCTGTATTCGTGTGCATGGGAGTTTGTAAGGAGTGCCTTAGGTATGTGAAGTTAGGGTCAAGGGAATGTGCAACGTGAGGATATTTTTGCCTGTTGCCCTTTCGTTTGTCCCTGACATGTGTCATGTCCGTCCTTTTCTGTGGTATTGATTACTTATATATGGGACAGGTGTGCAGTTGGTCCAGCTATTTAGGCACAGCTGGAAAAGGGAGGATGAATGGAAGTTGGATATTATACATATACGAAAATAAGAATAGTAAGTTGGTATAAGAAGAAGTAAATAAAATAAAATAATAAGATTTTAATATTTCAATTATTTATTTCAGACTTAAGTAACGGATGGATTTCAACGGAAGCCTGAGCAAGTTGGTAATTATTGGAATTCCCCTTGTGTGCTTGGTATAGATCAGGTAGACAACGTGGTGACATCTATAGCTTGTGTAGGTGATAGTTCAAACATAATAATACATAGTATATTGTTTCATAAGGGTGAAATGGAAAGTCAGATTGGGAAGGATTTTACGCCGCTTGAGCAGGTGGTGCAGAATAATAAATTAGCGGAAGATCAGATTCGGAAAGTTAGTGCTAAATGGGAAAAGCGCACTAAAAAAGATCAAGAGTCATGGCCTCAACAGGGAACATTGGATTTACGAATCTTAGTACAACTTGAAGGTAAAATAAGGGATTACAAATGTACTGATAAGTCTGAGAAAAGAAAGATAAAAAGACAAAATGAATTGGAAATATTAAGGTTATTTGTTGACTTAGCCATAAGTACACAGCCTAATATGTCAGATCAGGATGTGCTTAGTTATAATGTTAAACAATCAAAGGATAGTTCTGTTCAGCATGGTTATCTGGAGGGACAAACTTCTAGTGGGACCCCATTGACAGTTATTTTGCAGGATCAGAATCAGGTTAATGTCGATAAATTGCATTCTTATGTCACTACCCATACAGATGATGAGGAGGATGAGGAAGAGAATACTTTAGCATTTATGGCTCCACTGGTAGATAATAACATAAAGGACATGCATACACATAAGTCGAGAGTAGCTTCATCAAGTTTAGACACTAGTAAGAATATTTCTTCATCGGGCTCTCCGATGATGCCTATGATAGTGAAAGGAGACCGTACATTTTATGACCCTTGGGGATTTGCGGACGTGCACGGTTTGATTTCGCGTCTACCCTCGCTTCAGGATGGAGCAGGTGCATGGATACAACGTTTTGAGTCAGAAACACAGGGACATACACTTGCTATTGGGGACATTAAGTACTTGTTGGGCATCGTTATGGGCAAAGAACCATTGGCAGATGTTCTGTCAAAAGTGGACTTGGATGTTATAATGGGGTATCCCGCTGCGGACCATTTGCCCTTTCACAACTATCGTACACGTGTATGGAAAGCATTGAGAATGGCTTATCCAAACCGTTGCCCAGCTAGTGCACTGACATTGAATAAGTTAAAACCTGACGAAAACCCAACCGCCTTTGTGGAGGCTGCAACAGCACGTTGGCGTTGCCAACTGGAGTCCGACCCAAATGACAATGAACTGAACAGAGGACTTTTCCGTCAGACTGTACTTGATGCCCTTCCCACTCCAGTTAAGTCACAACTTGAAAATGACTGGCGCTTGCATACAATGACAAAAGATGAGTTTCGCCAAGCTGTAACGCACTTTGTTACCCAGTACAGGAAGACTGAGGACAGGCGTGAACAGCAGGACACTGAGGCTCAGCAAAAGCTTCTCATGAAACAACTGGAGGATTTTAAACATCCAAAAAAGGCTCAGGCAGTATTGACAACTGCGGACAGGCCCCTCCCGCTGCTCCATCTTCTCCTACTGTGAGTGCTTCATCTGTGTTTGTTCCACCAGTTTCACAGCCACAGTTCCAGCAGAGTCGCAATCCCATGGCATTGCCCTATGTGAGAAGGGCTGGAGGCTCTTTCAGAGGAAGAGGCCGAGGTCGCGGACGAGGTTACAGTCCGGCGATCCTCCAAGACGTGGAATGCTGGACTTGTGGTAATGTGGGACATATTTCCTTTTCCTGTCCAAATGCGTTAAATCGCCAGCAAAACCCGGTGAGGGGGTGTGTTTCAAACTGCTGCGGTCTAGCCAATCCCCACAGGGCGGTCTTGTTTATTTTGCGGTTGGTCAATATTGTCTAGGTTCCGATTTGGGTTTAGTTACACAGGTATCTCTAGGGCCTGCTGAAGAACCACATATCACTGCAACAATACAAGGTCATACATTACCATTATTAGTTGATACGGGAGCTACTTATACTTGCATTAATACATCTTCCATTCCACACATTAGGAAACATGGGTCAGGAAAGGTTGCTAGGACAATAGGGTTTGCAGGACAAGTGCAATTACTTCCTTTTTTCGGAATTGGTAAAGGTGCAGGTAAAGCAATACACAACAGAAATGTCAATTTTACTTTCTTCCTCAACTCTAGTCAATGTTTTGGGGCGTGATGCTTTGTGTAAATTAGAATTAAAATAAAATGTATTTTCATAGGAAGTGGAAGCTGTTTATATGGCCTATGTTAAAGCAACAGGTATAACAGTGGGATGGCCAATTGTAATTTTTACATCTCATACTATCTCTCAGTTAACAGAGCAAGGAAGATTTTGTTTAACAATTAAAGTATAACGATTTGTCTATTTGTCCAGATGTCACAATTAGAACATGTGATATGGCAACAAATCCAGCAGATAGAATTCTGTTAGATTATGAGGAACGCTCATGAATGTGTGGCGGATTCTTTAGTCTTCTCAAAATTGTGCGCAGATTTGGAGAGTGAACCTCTTGAATCTGGCCTAGTATTTTTTGTGGATGGTTCCAGTCATAATTATGATAACAGAACATGTGCAGGATTTAGTGTTATTCGATTAACAGATTCACAAGAACTGGACGCAGAGAGGGTTTAAAAAAATCAGATGGCTCTCCTATTCAACACTTAGACCAAATTCAATTGTTATTAACATCTATGATGTCACCTAAGCGTTTGGCTATTTGTAAATGTCGAGCACACAAGAAGGGTGAGGATTTAGTAAAATTCGTTCAGGTCCACCCATAGAGGGAGGTGAACAAGAAAAAGAGTGTCCATTAACTTTTTGGTTACATAATACTGTATTTCCACCTTATCGGGTAAAAAAAAAATTTGAAGGATTCAATGGCATCTCAGAAAAATTAGTGATAAACATGAGTCATATTTGGACAATAGTTGGTATGATTGGGCAAAGTATACTGCTGAGACTTACCATCCATCTGAAAAGTGTTATGTATGTGCTGACCGCGCTATGATTGTTATTCCTGCGCCTCATCGTCATTATGACGCAGTAGAATATTATGATAAGGAATGTAGAAAGTGTTCGCCTAAAGGTACGCAGTGTTCTATAGAATTGGATTATTGGTGGGCCTGTGGCCCAGAGTGGGGATTACATAATACATTGCCAGAAGATTGGAATGGGCTTTGTGCACGAGTTACTGCTATGCAGGATAGTTCAATTGTATATTCAGTGGATAATGATATTTTGGGTAATGTCTCAGTAGGAAATTTTTCACATTATAAAAATAGGAAAATAAGAGCTGTTAAGCCATATGAAAAAGATCCTAATGTGTATTTGGATCTTATAGGTCAACCAAGAGGAATACCTCTGGAATATAAAATTTAAGTGTTGAACTTGCAGCTAATGCTGGCTGGGACGCTAAGCTTGACCAATGGGTAGATCATTGGATAAAAACTACTTTTGGACCTTTTACTGCATGGTTTGTTAAAATAGCTGGGATGATTGGATGCATTCTTCTCATTGTTTCTCTTGTTTTCTGTTGTCTTATTCCTGTCTGAGAACTTTGTTCGTAAGGATAGTGGAAGGACAGGTTAAGACTCAAATGGTCCTGTCGGGCTGGTTGACGAAGAGGAGTGCGATGACTGCAAAGAAGAAACCTTGCCAAATGCGCTCCATATGTTGTTCCGGATGCTGTTCTCCACAGGGTGATGGACATTCCGTTTGTGGCTTGGTCACAGGGTCCACAGGACTTGGGCTCCGTGGAAATAAGGGCTTGAACTGTGTCTCTGTCGATTACGCCCTGGGTGTGTTGGAAATGGCATTCTGAGCATGAAAAGGAACACGTCACCCCGAAAGGGAGGAGGTTGCAACTAAGGACTTTGAATTGGTATATATGGACTGTCAACAGCCCTGGCAGGAAGGATCAGTCTGCAGATAAGTCGGGTAGAGTAGTTCAAACATTTACCTACGTATTTTGCTGTGCATACATTGCATACAACAGGAATAAAAAATTCACATACTCATATGCGTCATACTTCATGAAATTGCCATGCATATACAACACAATAAAAGAAACTGATATTTGCATACATGGAGGAGAACATGTTGGAATACTTAATCATGAAATTTTCTTTCAGGTGTCATCGAGAGAAATGTGATTAGAATAGCATTTTGCATGACATATATATTTTAGGATTTGTGTGAAATTTTTTGGAAATTTAAAGTATGATTGAAGTAAGGTTAAAAGTAACATTTGCCCTTAAGGTTTGTTTCTGGAATTAGTTTGGAAATGATGTTTTGTGCCTTCTGTGAATACAGAATGATGTGAAAATGTGATCCGAGAGAATGTTAGGAGTGTGTAGTTAGTAGGATATTTTGGTGTTGCATGTTGTGTTACTTGTATTACTGTGGAATTCTGTTAGGTTTCGAGAAATACTCGAAAAAGGGAGGTATGTGGGAATTTCTGTAAGAACAAGTAATATATGTGTGTTGAGTGTATACAAGAATAGAATAGTGCATGCAGTAGAATGTGTGCTATAAAAGGAATGTACAAGAGATTTATGTGCATGACAGTAGGTGTCTTTGGAAAACCATGTTGAAACCATGTTTGGAGCATCATCGTAAAGGACAGAGACTGAGATCTTGTGTAGGATTGGCTCTGTTCCAGCTACATCATCTACTGTTAGGAGTATTTAAGGTAGACAAATAAGGTAAAAGGTTAGAATGGTTGAGGATCATCGATGTATAGCCATTCTCTCGGTGAACGCAATAAAGACTTGGTTGAACAAGACAAACTTCTCTGCTACTTTGGGTTTTTCTGAGAAACTTCTCCACAGAAGTAACACAAGGAGGAGTCTGGCCTCGTCTGGCCTCCCTCCATGTTGCTGGACCAAAACGAGCCTTGGTTTGGTAACAGTAGCAATAATTGTCAAGGAAGAAAAAAATATATGGTGGTTCAAGTAGTTCAGCCCAAACGTGGTTCTCTGTGACAAACCAAGGCTAATGTATGCGCTGGAGTTTCTTATGAGAAACACACACACACAGACCCACACAAACAGTACAAACACACACACACACACACAAGCGTGGATAGAATGTTGCAGAGGCGCGAAGAAATTCCATCCAATCAAAACTGAGCATTTGTGGCAGGTAGTGTGCGGAAAGTGTCAACAGAAAGAGAACGAGAAAGAGAGATAGAGAAAGAGAGAGACAGAGCAACTGCATCAAGGTATTAATTAGAAAAGGGATGGAAGCACCCGCATGACACAGTTCCACCCTCCACCTGACTCATTCCTCTCACACATTCCTTCATTTATTCATTCATTCTTTATTTCTTCCTTTCTGCATGTCTTTCTTGGCCTTGACTTGCCCATGTTTACTACATACTCTGTCTGAAAAGGAAGGAAGCCAACAGCATCTGAAAATGAGAGAGATGATTGAAAAAGGAGGAGAGGCATCCATTAAAGACCTTCACAGAATCTAGAGGAAAGAACAGATACAATGGCAGTAGAATGGACATAGGACGTATAGGAAAGTCTGCAGGAGATAGAGAGATGGAGTGAGATGAAAAACATACAGGAAGATATATGTGAAGACAAAGTGAGAGAGTGCAAGAGATAGAGGGAGAGAGAGAGAGAAAGAGAAGAAGAGAGAGAAGGAGAGGAGGCTGAGAGTGGTGTCGTCCAGGACAGAGTCGATGAGAATCTCCTTTCCCTAAGCGCGGCCCCAGTGATCAATGGCGATCCAATTACTCTGCCTTATCCCTCAGCCAATTAGCCAAATGTATAGTCCATAAGAAAGAGATTACTTTCCACTTTGCTCCTTGCATTCACTCACACACACACACACACACACACACACACACACACACACAGGAGGGGACAGACGTTGAAATGCCTTGTGGTGTTTTATACAGGGAGACAAGCCAATTAGACCAATTGCCCCCCCCCCCCCCCCCCGATCTTATTCACATGCGTCGTCATCTAATTTCGTTTCTTCTGTCCTCCACGACCATCACCCTGCCTGACTCACAACTATCACATCTGCTCAAGGTAACAGACCAGTGGGCTGGATGGGTTTTCAGGGACCAGATTGATCCTTGACACTCCATGGCTCCTGTCGATTTCATGCCAATTAAACCTCAACAAAGGCCCAGATACATCCACCATAGAGAAAGAAAGAAAGTGAGAGTGAGAAAGTAGGAGAGAGAGAGAGAAAGAGAGTGGACATGAGGGCATGTCTTCGAAGAGTACGTAAAATCACAGAGCTTTCAAACTGGGAGAAAAGACTGGGATATGAATGACTACTGAATCCACTTTTCTCTTATAATGATATTGAAATTCTAAAAAGAAAGGGAGAAAGAGAGAGACAAAGAGAGAGAGGGAGAGAAAGATTCCTAAAAGGGTCACTCAATGTCTGTCACACGGCTCACTGGAGGCCACTGATTGATTTGGATTCAGACCTGAGACAATCAGGGACAGGTACGGCTAAGACGGGTCTGGGTTTTAGAAAGGAAGCAAGGCAGAAAACAAACTACACTCTAGAAAACAAACTACACACACACACACATACAAAAACACAAACACAAACACAAACACAGTCACTAATGTAGTACATGAACTTTAAAAGCACATAGACCTTGAAAGCCACCTAGACAACTGAAGCTCAACAAACACCAGCGTTCCTGGGAGATGAAACGATTCACGGTGGCACTGGGTCCTTTACCAGATGATCAAGGACTTGGAAAGGGCATCTTTGTAAACACAAATCTCTCACATCTATTCACACACACACACACAAACACACACATACACACACACACTGTATCGCGTCGCTGTGTTTTCACAGAGGCCATTAGACTCCGGGTGCGTTTAAGGAACATTAATCAAACCAGGGAAAAAAAACAATGGCCAATTTCCTTGTTTCAGGAGAGCTTTTCCATTCTTTTCCTTTTGGAAACTGGATGTACAGTCAGCGCCATAAAACATCTGTTTTCTTTCAGTAGAGGTGCTACTCTTCAATTAGAATCTGGGTCATCAAATTCAGCGAAATTTAAATTTTTGTCAAGTTCAGCAAATCCTCCAGCTGTCTGCTTTGTGCCTCCTGTGACTGCACTCAAAATGTTCTATTGTGTAATCATATAGAGACGTAAATGGTAAAAACACTGTGTCTCTGCACAACAAGAATAAACAATAAGAATGTGTGTGTGTGTGTAACCAAAAAATACAGCTACTTTTTCTTAGAAACAGCGTTGCTTTAGAAGCACTTACAAGACAGCTGTACTTGATTTGCTACTGAGCTCAAATGTCAAAGCATCTGTCACAAGCAGGAAAGACATCACCTTTAAGGCCAATAGACCCTATCTGCTTAAAAAAAAAATCATGAGCTACTGCGAAAAACTATGCATGATTTAACCCCCAGAGCCATTTGAAGACAATCAATCTAAACAATGTCTACAAGGACAAATTAGGTTTTGTCCCACCCCCACCACCCAAACACACACACATACACACACACACACACACACACACACACACACACACACACACACACACACACACACACACACACACACACACATAGATCAAAGATCTGGGGGCCATCCAGTCTATTTAGTCTATATGAGCAGAGAGTTGACTGCGCTCGCAATGGATTCTTCCAGTATATCTGTGGTAGCATTAAGGCCTCAATCGATAGCATTGACAGAGCTCTCACCCGTGTTTCAGTGAGAGCCCATGTGTCATTGATTCAGCAGCATTAAATACTAGGTGTTGTGTGCAGGGCTTCAAAACTACTGTGTGGCTGTGAGCTCACACACACACTCACATATACACAAACACAGCACACAGCGCAGACACACACACACACATACACATACACATACACACACACACACGGCTGTGCACACAATAAATGAACGTCATGCATGATCAAAAGCACAAACCCATATACAATGAATGCATATATGTACCACACATGCAAGCACATGTATATGAATCTAGGAAGATTTCTTGGTGCCGTTATGAAGCTTGCAAGTTTTCAGTGGGGCCTCATAACGACTGCAATGACAGTAATTCATGACGACACATGGCTTTGAAGGCATCCCAGCAAACTCATCTCACGTCTCCCAATTAGGGGAAAAAACTCTCTGCCACACAAACTAGAGTTCCTATACAGCCTTCTTTCTTTCTTTTTCTCTCTCTCTCTCTCTCTCTATTGCTCCTTCACCCTCTCTCTCCTTTTATTCTCTCTCTCTCTCACACACACACTCTCTCACTTCCTCATTATGCCATACTGCACCTGGGGTTCTGCTAAGATGAAAAAACAGCAGGCTCTTACAGGCAAAGGTCTTGCACACTGCTTTAAAAATCAGCTATATGCCGGCAAAGGCTACGGCTGAGAATATTGCTGCAGAAATTTCCTCATTTACAGGGGGGTGTGTTGATGCTATTTGTCTTAATATAAGACAAGGCCAATTCTGTCGGTGTCTGTCTCTCTCTCTCTCTCTCTGTGTGTGTGTGTGTATGTGTATGTGCATGTGTGTGTGTTTTTTTTTTGCCCATCTACCATAGGTAACATACTACTCTAGTATTGTTTGTGGGTATCATGTCAAAAGCAGTTGTGTGTTTTTCTTGTGTGCTTATTGTGTGTTGCTTCTTTGTGGAAAAATGTACCCACACACTCACTCACACACACAGACACACACACACACACACACACACACACACACACACACACACACACACACACTGTCTTTGTTCATGCCGTACTAGGTCCTATTCTGTTTCCACAGATTGCAGTATGATAATTGCTCAATACGAGTCTGTAAGTGAGTGTGTGTGTGCGTGCTGAGTGGAAAAAAGAGAAAGTATGTGTAAGTGTGTGTGTGTGTATGTTTTCTCCAGGGTCTATAAGTGAGCATCATCTAGACGACGTCGGACATGTCTGGTCTCCTCATTTGGCACTCTTCTCCTTCCCTCACTCTCTCATCTCCACAGCAACCAGACCAACCAAGATGGCTGCCTGCCAGCCTCCCTCTGTTCCCTGCCTCTTCTTCTTCCTCCTCTTCTTCCTCTTCTTCTTCTCCTCTCTCCACTACACATATCATCCCTCTGTTCTTTAACTAGGTCACCACACCTCCGCCTTCTCTCTCTCTCTCTCCATCCCTTATGCCAGTCTATTCCATGTTCCACTGAGGGATCTTCATTACCACTTTCTCCCCCCCCCCCTCTCTATTGCTTTCTTGCTCTTCTGTTGCTGTCTTGTCTTCTTCATCTGTCTCTTCAATATCTGCCCCTGCAGCGAAGGTTCAAGTACTTTATCGGCCTGACAAGTTGAACTGGAGCTGCAAAGGCCCCCCCTGAGCAGTGAAAAATACATGATAGACCAGAGAGAGTGAGGGATTTGGACAGGAAAAGAGAGGGGGGGGAGAGAGAAAGAAAAGGGAAGAAAGGAAGGGTAACTAACACGGCAACTTTTTAGATATTCACCTAACCTCTTCAGGCTTAAAATGGTGATATCCATCTGCCTTTTACTCACTCCTTCCTCTACTCCCCCCCACTTTCCCTCATCACCTCATCTCAACTTTCGTGCCTCCTCCTTCAATCAGTTCTCGCTCCCCATCTGCCCGGCCTCTTTAGGTGCACTTTTCACCAGAAATCTTCCCTTTTATCCTCCACGCCCCATGGTCCCTCCGTTTGCTCTGACATTCTTCTCTTTCTCTCCTTCTCTCTTTATCCCTCCTGCACTTGTCTGCTCACTTTCTCTCACTCCTTTTTCTTTCTCTTTCTTTCACATGGAATGTCTCTGGAGCTGCATTGACTTCACATCTACATTCTCCACAAGTTCTAGACATTTGGCTCTATTTCAGTTATATTCAATGCTGTTTTATATCTATCTATCTATCTATCTATCTATCTATCTATCTATCTATCTATCTATCTATCTATCTATCTATCTATCTATCTATTTACTTCCCTGTCTGCAGTAGAACTCTGTTCACTCCATCTTATTTTCCACCTCTGAAGTAAATGTCTCGTCTCACTCATTCAGTTTAATTGCGTTTGGGACTACTGCATTAGCTGTAGCGTTAGTAATTGCGTAAGTAAATGTTATTGTGTATATAATTGTACCCAGGAGACCCCTGTGCGCTTCAGGGCCTGACAAACACACAGCAATTCTCTTTCTCTCTGACTGCCTTCTTTATCAATGCCCACAACTTTATCATTGCTCACAAATGTCGGTGCAAATACAGTATGGATTCATGGCACCACTGAGTCCAACATGTGCAGGGTTTTAACCAGGTATGGTGCCCCGTGAGGGACAAATGACGAGGCCCTGTGGCAGGCAGGATGATTTACTTTACAGTCGTATGGACCGAGCCACTTGGTTAAATGTTGGCTTGAACGCGCAGGTAATTCATACAGACAGACTGAGTAAGCCACTGCTGCTTTGGACTCTCAATCCCTTGTGTTCTCTCTCCTTCCCTAGGTCTCTTTTTCTTTCCCTCTTCTTGAGGTAATCTTCCCTCCCTCTTTCTCTGTAACTATCTCTCTTTAATACAGTCTGTGCTGTGTGTGCGAGTCTTTATGTTTGTGAGCTTGAGTGTCTGCTGGGAAAAAAAGGGGGAAAAGTGTGTGTGTGTGTGTGTGTGCGTGTGTGTGTGTGTGTGTGTGTGTGTGTGTCTGTGTGTGTGCGAGTGTGTGTGTGTATGGAGACTGTGTTATCATAAGTCTGTGTGTCAGCTATGTTGATTGAAGAGGCACTGCTAGCCGGTGTTATCTCAAAGAAAAATATACCTGTCTTGACAAGCTGACACATTCTGACCATCTGATTTTGGATTATCTGACACATTCACTAAAAAATCCAGTCTTCAGAGCCAAAAGGGAACTAAATCTAGTCTTCGGCTGACAAAATATACTACTGCCCTGATACCAGGAATAGGGAATACAGATATCAGGTGCTGATTCATCAAACAACTCTTAAAAAAAGTATTTTGCCAAATAATTACATGCATCTGAGTAGGCAAAGTTTACCAACACAGGTACCCTGAAGCCAGGCCTGCACTGATTCAGAGGCAGATCTAGAACCTTCTGCGTATCAGGTTGTTTTGCAACCCTGTGGTGTTGGCCTATCTCTAGGGAGACAGACACCTTCAGGGAAAACCTAGCGCAGGTGTGCAACGAGTTCTGCATTCTCTTAAAAAAAAAGATCGTCACCAGTAAAATCTCTGAAAACTGGTATTTAATTCCACAAATGTTTTTTTTTTGTGCTTATACTCTTTTCCCCGAACAGCCGAAAGTAGGACTTCTAGGACTGGGACTGGACTAGGACTGGACAAACGAAGACATTAGTTTT
Source organism: Tenualosa thibaudeaui (assembly GCA_027481765.1). Classification (NCBI taxonomy): domain Eukaryota; kingdom Metazoa; phylum Chordata; class Actinopteri; order Clupeiformes; family Clupeidae; genus Tenualosa; species Tenualosa thibaudeaui. The sequence goes on along the minus strand of JAIFZK010000222.1, from coordinate 2,062,750 downwards.
CATTGTCATGGTTTAGCAGTGACATTCCTTCCTTCAGAGTACTATCCCACCCAGTTTTGCTCTGAGCCCCTGTGGGTCAGTTGGTTGCAGCTTGTGTTATCTCATTAGCCACCCTAATTGGCCCGTGCATTTAATCACAGGACCGAATGTGCGCCATTAACGATAGGCCCTTGAAGTGTGTCTGTGTGTGTGTGTGTGTGTGTCAGAATGCTCGACACGCCTTCGTCAGAAGGGCCCTGATTAACGAGGAGAGGGACCTTTTGATCTGCCCAACACTGATTGATCACTCAGAGGGTCGTGAGGTATTTCACTCCAGCAGTGGCGAGGCCATATCCCCCTTTCTTCCTCTCATCCCTCTCTTCCCTTCCCTTCCCTCCTTCCCCCTTCAGCATACGTTCCTTGTCATCCTCCATTCCTGGTTTTGATCAGGTCTAATTCTTTTCTGTTTCCTTTTCATTATCTCTCTCTCTCTCTCTCTCCCTCTCTCTCTCAGGTGTCTTGGGGTTCCTGCTACGCTTTTGTCTTTCTTTCATGCCCACTTTGCTGTTCCTCCCGTTTCTCGCCTTGAATCTTTAGTGAATCTGATCTCCCTTCATCTGCTTCATCTGTCCACTTGATTTGTTCCCCTCAGGCAGGGCCACCAAACTTTATGCCACCCCCCACCCCCCATCGTTCTCACTTTATATCAGCCTTTCAATCACCCGCAACATATCACTCTCTCTCTCTCTCTATCACAACTTCATCTCTCTTCCTCACCACTCCATCTGCTTCTCTCTCACTCTGTCTATCTCTCTCTTATCATGGCTTCATCTCTCTCTTTCTTATAACTTCATCTTTCTCTCTCTCTCTCCATCCCTCTCTCTCTATCTCTTTCTGTTAGTGACCACGCTTGTGTGATGGAGTGTGACGCTTAGGCACTATAGCCACAGCAGTGACCCGCGCGGCGACCGGCACGTCAGTAATTAACATTATGGCCGCCCCGTGTTGCCAGGGGAATTTCGCTGGTGGATGGACACGGGAAGGGAAAGAGAGAGAGAGTGAATGAGTGTCAACAGTATCTCCTCATGTCTGCAGCCAGAGCAGATGATGAATGGCAAAGACGGTAAAGCCATTGCACTCTCTCCCTCTCCCTCTCTTTCATTTCTTTTCACTTCCTCAACCTCTCTACTTCTGATCCTTCAACTCTATTCTTCCTTTCTTCCTCCTCCCCCTTCCTCACCCTCTCCCTTCCTTCTCGAGTCACATTTTTATTGAATTCCAGCAGCTTTAATAGGATTTAATATATTGACTTTATTTATTGGCCTTATTTCATTTCACCTCCCCCATATCCTCTGCTTTTCTTCTCTCTGTCATATTTTCTTTACCTCTCTAGGTTTTCTCTCTCTCTTTCTCTCACTCTCTCTCTCTCTTTCTTTGTCCCTCTCTCTTTCTCTCTCTCTGCTTACCTCTGATGCTTGGATTTATGTGCATGTAGGACAGTTCCTGCAGGTTTGCATTTGAAGCAGGCACATACACACACATACACACAAACACACACACACACAAAGACATCCCAGTTATTCACACTGCTCCAAACACATCTATAAAATTAGTTGCCTGCGCATACTGAACAGAGCCATCACAAACATCATTACCAACATATCCATTATTAATACATCAATGCACCAACAGTGCCATAGCAAACCCATATGACAGTTGGTGTACACACACACACACACACACACACAGGAGAGACAGGGAGAGAGAGAGAGTAAGAGAGAGAGAGAGAGAGAGAGAGAAAGACAGCAAAATAAGAGAGGGAGGGGGTTTGTGGATCAAATCATAATTACTCACTAAGGGCAAGCAGAGACATGGACCAACTCCATCAAACCACTTAGGCGCCAAACACACTTAATGCTCTCACAAGTCTTGTAACACACACACACACACACACACACACACACACACACACACACGTGCGCGCACGCACACAAACATACAAACACATACAAACCCATGCACATCCTCAAGCATATTATTCTGCAGCTTCCTTAATGACTCGTCATTAGCCGCCATTATAATCACTTATGAGAAATCAGCTCTCATCTTGAGCAAATTACAGCCACCGCCACTGCCAATCAGCTAAGGCGCACCGTCACCGTGCCAACATGGTGACGGCATGGCATCCAGACACATTCAACTATTCATCCCAGTCCAACAGCCAGATAGATCCCTGTTTCAAGACTCATAACCTCCCCACCCCAAACATGCCTGCCTGCTGCAAACACAGGTAAATAACGGCAATGCGTTTAATGTCTGTCGGGAGAACGCACTGTCCCCCTGTCATAAATTGGCCCGTACATAAAGAATCCAGACAGATGCATGCTCACACAAATGCCAATAATGTACTCAGGCATTTTCCACACTGAGGAGGGGCCACCTGACGATTGTGTTTGTATTGTCATGTTGATGAGGGAGGCCTGATGCCTGGCAATTTGCATGGCGTGATGGCGCATTATGATAATAGCCTCTGGGAGGATCCATTTATCTTTTGCTGGAACGGTAAAGAAGCAGACAAGGTCACTGTCCAGGATGCGGGCGTAATGTATGCATTCGGGATCCTAATGTATGTATTCATTAGGCCACAGACTGATCTGAATGCAGTCCAGGGGCAGGCGAGTGAACAACGGGATGTGGACTAATAATTGGCTTAGACAGCCATTACTGTCAGTGACTTTGCTTCGGGGACGTCTTCTTTACTTTCCATTTGCTCACTTATGAACAAGAATGTGTAATGGTCGCTATGTGTCACACCGCAGTAGTTAACGCCTGTCAAAATAAGGGTTGTTTTATAAAGAGCCTTCAAGGTTTTATACATCCTCTCTCTAGCTTCTTGGCTGCTGTGGGCACAGCAAAGCCACAGAAATAACAACAGAACAACACAACGACGGAGGACTTGAACCAACCTGTGAGAGGTTTCTCAAAAGCTTGGGTTAAAACTACTGAGGTAACTAGCTAACTGCCTTCTAAGATATTCCCCAAAAACACAATGACTGTAAATAGCAGTTGGGATGAAGCAAACAGCTTGTAGCTGCTAATTCTAACTGTCTACATTTGGCCTAATCACACTGTTCTTTTACCCACTGGCAAACACTCACACAGTGGAAAGTTTGGGCATCAAGTGGGTACAGGAACACTATGAACACAGTGAAAGAAAACAATTATGGGCCAATCCAACAGTAACAGCTCTAGTAATTATATTGTGCCCGAGGTTAATAAATTGATTTTGTAAAATTTCCCTTATCTATAAGGTTAGTGTCTGAGGCTGAGGGCTATACGTGGCCATGCATTCGGATCCTGAAAAATGATCCACTTTTGGATTTGGATTCATGATCCAATTCTGAACATTCTTCAGAATCATGATCTGATCCTGATTCATTCATCATTCTTCCCATTCCAGACCTATCCTCTCCATTGCCTTTGTGTCCTCACTATTTGCAGGCTCCTTGGTACCATCTCCCATCTATAAAATACCCCTAGAAATGAATCAATTAAAGATTAAGATAAGTATGTAAAGAACTAGCTACTGACAAAATAAGAATGTCATAACTGCTAGCTAACAAAATAAAGACATCATAAGCATGGGTCACACAAATATACCTTGAGCAAATGGTTGAAAAACCCAACACTGCTGCTTTAAGTAGTTTTATCACAACACCATGCTGTAGCAAAGTAGGCCAGTGTAGCAGGAGAAGCAGAAAATGGCATCTGGGTGTTTGACAGAGAGCAGGATTATGGGAGACACCCATCAGCATTCGGTGAAAAAGGACTGGGCGTGATCTGCCTCTCCCCAAGTTCTGTGTACAAACTCCATTTGAACGTGTCACGACTACTTTCCTCCATGTTCATTACGATAGGGATGTTTGAGCGACTCGATCCCGAACAGTGCTCTGAGGATGTGTGTATTAGCAGAATGCGTGAACACTGAGCTGCCTTTTTTTCGACAAGATACATTTTAGAGTATACTCAAAGGCATGAAGTCATCAAGGTTTATATTTCCACTAAATATACAAGCGTTGAGTGATTTGAACAGTTGATCTTTCTATTTTACTGCAGAAATGGCTGCTTATGAAGCAGACCCAGGCAGGAAATTGCACTGGCGAAGCAGCCAAGGGAGACTGGATGAATTTGACATTGGTACAACTCCAGGTTGTTATCTCTTTCACTCTCCGTCTCTGTGTCTTCACTCATTCATTTCTTTCTTTTACTTTTTTTGTGTCACTCTCACCATCCCTCTCTTTCTCTTTTCTCAGGCCTAACACCACCAAAGTTTCTGTTTGTTTAGTGAAAGTGTTGATTCCTTTTGCAAAAGCCTCCAGAACATTTCAGCAGTTGTCTCTTTTTCCCCCCTCTCTCACTCTATTCCTCTCTCTCTCTCTCTTTCTCTCTCTCTCTCTATTCCTCTCTCTCTCTTTTTACCTCCCCCTTTCTTGACTTCCTCCTTCCTTCCTCCTTCTCCTCCCTCTCACTGTCTCTGTTGTTGTGAACCAGTCCTCCATTCCTCTGCAATGCTTCAGGACTGCCACAAGCCCTCCTACTCAAAGAAACAAACACACACACAGACACACACACACACAAACACACATGCATGCACACACACACGTGTAAACACACATGTGCATGCGCAAACACATACACACACATGCATAAGCACACAGGTTAAAACATAAACCAGGGCACACACACACACACAAACCAGTTCACCTGTCAGTAGAATACAAGTAGCACAATAACCCACAAACATGTATGCATACACACGTAGACACACACACACACACACACACACATATACACACACACACATGTACACATAAACACACACAGACACACACACACACTGCAGAGGATGCATGGTACACCTAATCTGTAAAATACAGTTTTGCTTATGATATTATATTCCAGGGTTTACAAGCAAAAGCACTACAAATGCAGGGCCAAAAACACACCCACCAGGGTGATGCAAGGGTGCACAGACAGGCACAGATAGAGCCCTCCAGCAACATCAGTTCGCCAACACCCACAAAAACCAGGCACCTAACTAACCCCGCTCATCACACACACACACACACACACACACACACACACACACACACACACACACACACATAGGCTTATACCACTCTGCATATCCATGCTCTCTCTCACACTCATTCACTCACTCACTCACACAGCACACATACACATCAGCTAAAAACACACACACATTCAAACACACGCACACAGGTTTGTAGCACCCACGTTGCTCTATCTCCCTTCTGCTCACTCTCTCTCTCTCTCTCACACACACACTTGCACTCATACACACACACACACACACACACACACAGCTGTCTATCTCACTCACTCACACACACCATGGACACACACAAACACACTCTATATTCCTGCTCTCTCTATCTCTCTCTTTCTCCCCTCTCTCATTAATCTCGCCCCTCCTCTGCGGAGAGAGGTCTCTCTCTGTCTCTTTCTCTCTCTCTCTCTCTCTCTCTCTCCCTCCTCTGCAAAGAGAGGTCTCCTCCACTCCCTTTTGGAACGAGTGCAGAGGCTGCCCATCTGTCTGAGCAGATAACCACCCTCTCTTTCTGTCTCCTCCTCCTCTTTCTTTCTCTTCCTCCTCATCCTTAGCTCAAGCTCTCTCTCTCTTTCTCTCTTGCCTCTGCTCCCTCGTTCACTGAGAGGAGACTCGAGCTCCTCTTGACGGAGCGAGGGAAAAAAGAGAAAAAAATGGAGAGGAAAGAGAGAGGAGGAAAAGAGAGCAGAGGGCAGAAGAGGAAGAAAGGGAGGAGAGAGAGGGGGAGGAAGAAAGGATGAACAAGAATTGGGGGGAAGTGAAGGAGGATGGAGTGACAGGGGCAGAGGGAGAGAGAGAGAAAGAGACGGAACAGTGATGGAATAAACACACTGGGAGAAAAAGATTTTGAAAGTAGGGGGAAGATGGTATAAAGACATTGAAAATGAGAGAACAAAATATAGTTTGTCGGAAGAAAAGATTTTCAGGAACAGAGATAGAAAGATAGAGGGAGGAGGAGAGAGAGAGAGTGTGTGTGTGTGTGTGTGTGTGTGTGTGTGTGAGTGTGTGAGTGAGTGAGTGTAACACTATCCAGTAAAATCTTGGATGTGGCTTCAACTTCAGCCCCAAAACACACTCCAATTTAAAGTTGATGCCCAACCAAGCCAGCTGGTATTGATGCTCTCAAACTCATTACTCCGGACAGCCAGCCCTCAGACCAGCCCTGCCTCCCATCCCAACACTCTCACATCCAACAGGCAATTAGATGACAAACCACAGACCAGACACTAGAACAGCAACAACCAGCTCTACCCGACTTCACATTCAGAGTCCACAGGTCCATAGCACCTCTCTAATATCTAACTAATTCTTGAGTTTTTGACATCATTACATCCTGTTACAAGATATGTATGCAACTCGTGTACATGAAGAGTTCAGATGCAAAAGTCCATCTTCAGAAATATGCAAAAATTAAGTTGTTTTTACAATAATTTCCAAGAAATCTCTGTCAAACTAATTTGAATGTTATTATCAATTATCAAAAACAAATCAAGACAAAACAACCCAACTGGAGCTGGACAGATAATATAGTTTATCAAATTTATATAAATATATTTCTATGAATTCATCACAAACGTACAGTTACATCAGAGGAGATGAGGAGTCAAGGAGTCAAGGATATGAGGAGTCGAGGAGTTGAGTTGAGGAGTTGAGGTGTAGAGGAGCCAAGGAGTCAAGGAACTGAGGAGTTAAGGAGTGGAGGAGTAGAGGAGTGGAGGAGTGGAGGAGTAGAGGAGAAGAGGAGTGGAGGAGTAGAGGAGTGGAGGAGTGGAGAAGTTGAGGAGTGGAGGGGATGAGGAATGGAAGAGTTGAGGAGTTGAGGAATATTAGAGTCGAGGAGTACAGGAGTCGAGGAGTCGAGGAGTTGAGGAGTCAAGGAGTACAGGAGTCGAGGAGTCGAGGAGTACAGGAGTCGAGGAGTTGAGGAGTCGAGGAGTACAGGAGTCGAGGAGTAGAGGAGCATGCAAAAGCATTATAGCCTGGCTTTCACAATCTGAGATTGAACTTGGTTTGGATACCTTGCTGTCATCTCCCACTTCTCTGAGGTGGGATCAACAAATGTGAAACAAAATGCCTGTTGGTTCTTTCTTGATTTCGGGTTCCAGGTGTTAAGCCCACCTCCATTGTGTCAAGGGTAAAATCTCTCTGGCAAGTCAAATAAGTGCAAATAGGCCTGGCAGCCATACTGAGCTGAAGAATGAAATCAAATCGCTTGCAGATCACGTGGGGAATTTTCCCAGATAAAAAAACATTATGTATTGTTAGGACAACGGACAACATACAGTAATAGTCAACAGTGATATATCCCACTAAGACTTACATATAATCTGTAACTGTGGACTCTGGACACAAATGTGGAAAGAGGAGAGGGATATCGGAAACCTCAGTCTGGCTGTATTAAAGGGCAGACTGACATGGCAAGGCCGCCAAGAGAACAGAGGAGGGGATGCTGAGGAGGTGAAGCAGATGGCATGGGAAATGTCACCTCCTCCTTTACTTGTCAACATGGTCCCCGAATGTCTGTGTCATTCAATTACACTGCCATGGCCTGGAGTGGTGTCCAAAACACCTCCCAGATTGAAAGATGGTGACATATTAGCTGTTGTGTCGGGATATAGGCAGGAGATGTTTGGGTCAGGTGGGAACAGTCAAGCTGGACAAAGATAGCAGTGGTCCATGTCCAGATGCTAACTATCTGGTAGCCTACACAGATACACAGGCAACACCATAGGCTACTGTGGCTGGACAATGCTGCTATCAAATATTATGCAATATATGTATGCAAATACTCTATGTATATATAAGATATACTCTTGTGTTTGTGGAATAAATGAAAGGATAGAATAATGACAAGTCACAATGAAATCAAGTTTGGCTTTGTTGAAGATCCTAAATAAACAGTCACTTAACTGTTGAGTTCAACAGAAAGACATCTTAGATATCATATGCCAGAAGATCAGTGTCGCACGCACACACACACACACACACACACACACACACACACACACACACACACACACACACACAAAAAAAGTCTTTTCTGCTTTCATTTTTTCCATTCACTGTGTATTTTCATCCTGACCCTCGCCTCTGTTTTATCCAAGTCTGTGTTCTGTTTTGCCTTAGCTATGCAAATTGTGTTTTGCCATGCCAACTCAACTGAACTGAAGTGTAATGTGTGTGTGTGTGTGTATGTGTGTTTGTGTGTGTGTGTGAGTGTGTATCTGTGTGTGCATGTCGGTGTCTAATTCTGTGTGTATGTGTGAGTGTGTGTGTGTGTTTGTGAGTGTGTGTGTGTGTGCCTCCAGTATGTATGCGTGCAGACACACATATCTGTGTGTATGTGTGTGTGTGTGTATGTCATTTGTATGTGTATGTGCCTGCAAGCCCATGTGAGTGGGAGTGTGTGTATGTGTGTGTGTGTGTGTGTGTGAGACACAGAAAGGAGTTCAGGCAGTGGGCAGCCCCTTGGAGTGTAGAGACCAGGCATCCGAATGAGCTCCGCTCCCAAAGCCTGACCGCCTCCATTAAAATGGAATTACTGAATAAATTACTGGACCAGCAGCGCAACTCTCTCTCTCTCTCTCTCTCTCTCTCTCTCACACACACACACACACACACAAACACACCAATAGTCATGCTGACACACATAGACATGCAAAGTGGTGCAAAGATCACAAAACGCTTTGATAAATATAAATAAATATGCATAAGCATGTGTATGCACACACCTACAAAGCAGGAGACGGAGAACACAAACAAGTCCCAAATAAACACACATTTAATTATGTAAAAGGCACATACAAACATGCATGTTAATCAGTACACACACACAAACACACACACATATACAAACACACTGATATGTCGTGAGGTACCCCTTCATCTCTCTCTCTCTCTCTCCTTACACACACACACAAACACACACACACATCCTAAAAATTCTTAAAATAAAATAAGCACTTCAAAACATGCAAGTACAGTAAAAACAATTAGTCTGTCAAAGATGCACGCACACACACACACGCCCATGTGCACGCACGAGCGCACACACACACACACACACACACACACACACACGCACACACACACACACCCATACACAGGAAAACAGTCTAGACTGAAGGCTTTGCATAGAGCCATATAAAGTTGGGAAATTGTGAGTTGCACTTTAAAAAACTCTGAGTCAGGACAAAGAGGAAGCTCTCTAAATCTGTTAGCTTGCATTAGCCCATACTGTTTTAGCTACAGAGAGAAAGAGAGGGAGAGAGGGATGGAGACAGAGAGGGAGAAGGAGGACAAGGAGGGAGAAAGAGAGAGAGGGAGACAGACAGAGAGAGAGATAGAGAGAGAGAGAGGGAGAGAGAGAGAGAGAGGCTGGGGGGGATTAAAGACCAGGGATATGGAGAAATGGATCCTCTACACCAGAGAGAGGTCAAAAAGTAATAGAAAAGGGGTGGAGAAAGGGATGTGTAAGAGAAGATAAACACTCAACCGGAGCGAGAGAGAAAGAGAGAGGAGAGGAAAAAGCAAGGGGGATAAAACAAGCGAGAAGGAGAGGTGGAGCAGGAGAGGTCATGCGATAACAAGAATGGGCAGATCATGGAGAAACAGATATGAAAGGGATGAAGGGAAAGACAACTACCACCAGCAGCACCACACAGACACACACACACACACAACTAATCACAAACATACACACACACACACATGCACACAAACACAATCGTACCTAATCACAAACACACACACAAACACACACATGGGCATGCGCATGCACACACATTCACACACACACACACACACACACACACACACAGATCAACCAACTAACACGCCCAAAACACATTACAATCGAATGAGGGGTGGGAGAGACGGAGAATATAAGCAGAGAAATACAAGGGGGGGGGGGGGGCGACACATTGACAAAGGGGGGAGAGGAGGAGGAGAAGGAGGAAGAAGAGGATGATGAGCTGCAGGAGTCACGGAGTGGGGGACCCCAAAACCACATTAGGGAGCAGAGGAGGTGCTGACAGAGAAAAAGATGAGGACAGAAGAGAAAAAAAAAGGGCTGGGGGGTGGTTGGGAGGGAGGAGAGAAGGAGGGGAAGAGCAAAGAAAAGCACAGGGGAAGAGGAGAG
>JAIFZK010000222.1:2012500-2047500 GCA_027481765.1 Tenualosa thibaudeaui | reverse complement strand
CCTACATGGGGCATATTGTGTGTCTGACCCTCTCCCCTCTGGAAGAAGATGCACAGCAACCAAATCAAAGGAGAAGCAAACTACAGAATAGCTTCTTCCCTCTGTCTGTCTTCCACTGCTAAACAAACACAAACACACACACAAACGCACACTTACACACACATAAACGTACACACACACACACACACGTACACACATACACACACATACATATACATGAATAACAAACATACATTAAGCACTACTGCAGTTTTTTACATGTACATAAGTTTTGATTATGTTTTGTTTATGTCCATTGTGTTTTAGTATTATCAGTATTATTGTATTAGATAGTAATGTATGGATGCCATACATACTCTTTCTGCAGTACCATACTCTTATACATACAGTAGGCACACTGAGTCTAACGTTATCCATTAGATTACACTGCTGTTACAACCATCTGTTCTGTCTGTCTTGACTCTGATCATCATTAAAGCTCAGATTTCCAAGCTTTAAATATTCAGGTCCAGTACAGAATTATTGGCTTAATGAAACAGCTTATGAGACTTTAATGGTTGTGAAATAAAATTGGAAAATAAAATGTACTGCATGACTGATGTAAGAACTCTGAAATGAACCTGTTCTGAATTTGGTGAATTTGGTAGAAATCTAGGGACATTGTATTGTGTGTTTATATTTCCTCCATTTCCCACCAAACACACCAACACACACACACGCACATTCACACACTCACACACACACACACATACACACACAGGCATTCAGGAGGCAATCTTTTCCATGCTGGGATCTTGCATAAGACACAGAGATGGAAGACTGCAAACTTCAGCGAAGATATATACACCTCTTTATTGCTAGCAACAAAACAGTAAACACACAGACAAAAACACTAACACTCACACACACACACACACACACACACACACACACACACTCACTCACTCTTTATCAGACACACACGTACACACATACACAGGCAAGAAGTGAGTGCATAGACATTTGTAAACAGACACCCACTCACACACATACACACATACACACACTCTCATTCTGACTGCACTAACCCAAGCCCCAGTTTGTGAGGCAGGTCATTTGTCACCCTGTTTAAAACTGCAAGGCAGATCACATTCACAGGTGATGCTTCACTACGACCCCGCACTGATCATAATACAGGCATGTGTGTGTGTGTGTGTGTGTGTGTGTGAGAGAGAGAGAGAGAGAGAGAGTAAGATATAAAACAAAAGTAAGAAAGAGTGAATTTCTAAAGCAGAGAGACAGACAGAAAGCCTCTGTGTATTTATAGGTGTGTATGTATGCCAGAACTAGTATATTTGAGACTGTGTGTGTGTGTGTGTGTGTGTGTGATACTAATGATGCTCAGGGCCACCATTTCCCTCTCGGGGGTGATAAATGCCAGTGTCAGAGCGTGTTCAGGTAGGCTGTTCTGGAGTGACCAGATGTTTGGGCGCCTACCGTATGTGCACATAGACACACACACACACACACACACACACACAGACACACACACACAGCACACACACACACACACACACACACACACAGCACACACACACACACTGCCCTTCAGGCTACTCAACATTCTACATTCATCTCACTGCGATTCATTTTATCATCCTCTCTGAAGTAACCATAATAGCTGGACTCTCTCTCTCTCTCTCACACACACATACACACACACACACACACACACACACACACACACATGTACACAGCAACTAAGCAGGAGAAGCTGGAGAGAAAGAAAGAGAGGTGTGGGCAGGTGTTCTAATCTTCTTATCTTTCACATTGACTTGTCACCCTCTCTTTCTCTCTCTTTTCCAAGCTGTCATTCTTTTATCCCTCCTTTGTCTAAGTCTTCCTCTCATCCTCCGTCTACTTCTGTACTCTGTTGTTCTTGCACAGGGTTTCATGATGTAAGAGTGTGTGTGATTCCACACGCCACCTGCACAATGAACTCTGCTTGATTCTGAGTGCCCTCAACAAACACAAACACTCACACACACATACACACACACACACACACACACACACACACACACACTTGAGACATTGGCACGAATTGGCTTGATGCCAAAGCAAGTGCTGTCACTGTGCAGAACCGAAAAGCTCTCCAAGGAGGAAAGTAAAAAATGTGACGCTTGAGACACACACCCATACAGAGACACACACACTTGTAAATTTAAAGGGAGACAGGTGGAAAGAGGAAATGAAAGAATGAAACACACACACGCACACACACACACAAAAAAAAAAACACTAGAACCATTTAGGGAATGCAGGACACCACTGAAGAATCAACAGAGAATCAATGACAGATTCAAGAAGACAAGAACACAACACAGACATGACACAGAAGAGCTAAGAGAAAGATAGTAGACAGAGAGAGAGAGAGAGAGAGAGAGAGAGAAAGAGAGAGAGAGAAGGAGAGAGAGAGAGAGAAAGAGACTGCCAGCTGTAATTAGCGAGTACTGACATTAGAGCTGATTAATTAAAGGGTGAAGGGACCGAGAGAGACCAAAATAAGGGGAGAGACCCCTTATGGGGCTGCAGATAGAGTGGGCGTATGGAGAGAGAAGAAAAGGGAGAGACAGAGAGAGGGAGGGAGGGAGAGAGAGAGAGGGAGGGAGAGAGAGGAGTGAAATGGAGACAATATGCCAGCAGCTTATGAAGTACACCACAGAGAATGCTGTGAGCTAAGCAAGCCAAAGCCCTTCTGAGGATTAAAAATCTCCCTCCCCTTTCAATCTTTCTATCTCTCTTTTCTTCCCTCTCTTCTTCCCTCTCTCCCTCCTTCTTTCATCACCCTATTCCATTTTTCTTTATGTTCTATCTATATCTTCCCATTTCCTTTTCTTTTTCTCTTTTTTTCTCTCTCTCTCTCTTAGGCTGTTTCTTTCTTCCTCCTCCTGGCTCATTCGGTGGCTCTCAGATCAAATCTATTTGACTGCTCTTGCATGAGGAGAGATGAGGTGACACTGACCTCTCTCCCCCTCACACACGCGCACACACACACACATATGCACACACACACGCACACACACACAGCCTACACACAGCCTATTTGCTATATAAGTCCCACCTTATTCATCTTTGTATGTGTGTGTGTGAATGTGTGTGTGTGTGAATGTGTGAATAACTGAGCCTTTCTGTGCATGGGTGTAGGTGTAGGTGTGTGATTGTGTTTGAGTATGTTTGCGCGTGTATGTGTTGTGAAGGTGTACGGTGGCTGGGAAGTGTCACAGCAAATGCAAACGTTGCAACAAATACAAACGCCACAACACAAGAAAACGCCACAACACAAGAAAACGCCACAACGGAACAAAAAAATCCGCAACGGAAGTGACCGCAGGACTTTCCGACGGACCAAGTGAAGCAGACACGACCTAAGGATTCAGCGAGAAGTAAACGAAAGTAATTCGTTTGTAGTTGTGTTGTGCCATTTGTATTTGTTGCGCCGTTTGCATTTGTTGTGACACTTCCCAGCCACTTCCCAGCCACCGTAGAAGGTGTGAGTGAGTGAGCTGAGTGAGTGTGTGTGTGCAAATGACTGTTATTGTCAGATCCGATGCCGACCTGACAGTTATAGTGATATGGTGTGGATATGTGTGTTACCAGGTGGAAACACAGACAATGTCATGATTTACTGGTGTGTGTGCCATTGTGTGACAGTCCTCTGACCAGGGCAGTGTGTGCGTGTGTGTGTATGTGTGTGTGTGTGTGTGTGTGAGTGTGTGTGTGTATGTGTCCTTCAGTGGCAGTGGTCACCCGTGGGAATGCACCCTCCACGCATATTTTATTCATGTGTGAAGCCTCGCTGGGATGCCACTGCCCCATTTGCGCAGCTGGCGTGATAAATACTGCCCTTTTGACTCTTAACCTCAACCCCAGTCTGTACATCTGAGTGTGGTTTTGAGTAAGTGTGTGTGTGTGTGTGTGTGTGTGACACAGTGATCTCAAGTCACACAATCCCCTCAGTGCCTCATTTACCTCAGTCACCACTATTTTATTCCAACAGATTGAGCCACTCCTTTAGTGAGTGTGTGTGTATATGCATGTGCGTGTTTGTGTGTGCGTTTGTGCATGTGTGTGTTTGTGTATGTGTGAGTGTGTGTGTCTGTGTGTGCGTTTGTGTGTCTGTGTATGTGTGTGTGTGCACGTGTTTGTGTTTGTGTGTGTGTGTGTGTGTGTGTGTGTGTGTCACTATAAGTGTGCCTGCAAATTTGAATTTGAGATCAAGCAAATCAGATGAAAAAAGCATCGGTTCTTATTTTGAAGTACCCCCATGTAAACCTAACAACAGATGCATTAGGTCTGGATCCGTGTGTGCATAAACTTGACCAGATGTTCATATTCAATCTCTCTCTCTCTCTCTCTTTATTCAGTTCAATTCAAGTGAGCTTTATTGGCATGACAGAAAGCTCTTTGCATTGGCAAAGTATAAGATCAAAAAAATATGGTATGTATCCATGTGTGTGTGTGTGTGTGTGTGTGCATGGTGTGTGATGTGTTCTGAGATGGTGTGGATCTCTCCCTCTTCTGACCCCCTCTCATCCTTCCCTTTCTACCACTCTCTCCTCTCTGTAACTGTGGTTGGGCTTGTATGCGTGTAAGTGTGTGTGCGTGTTTGTGTGTGTGTGTGGGTAGCACTCATAATGGAGAATGTATGCTGATGCCAACAACACTGGGTGGGTGTGTGGATAAACTTAAAAGCTATGCTGGGGTGTGTGTGTGTGTGTGTGTGTATGTTAATTGTGTATGAACTCTTCTGAGTGCTTTTCTTCCTGGGTAAGTGAATGCATGTGATATGTATGTGCATATGGCATTTGTGATTGATGTCTCATATAAGCATATCTACTTGTGGTCTTTTGAGTGTCTGCATTGTGCATGTGTGTGTGTGTGTGTGTGTGTGTGTGTGTGTGTGTTTGTGTGTGTGTCTGTGCGCATGTGTACGATGTGTGTTTTTATGCATATACAGTATGCTGTATACATGTGACTGGGTGCATGTGTTCTTCAATGTGTGTGTGTTGTGTGTGTGTGAGTGTGTCAGTGAGTGTGTGTGTGTGTGTGTGCACCCGGGCACACGTAAACAAGTGCAGGGAGTGAGGCAGATGTGTGATGGAGAGATTTGCTGGTGGCGGTGCCACTCGGCACACGAGTGGATTTGTTCTCTTCCAAGACAACACAGGAGGAGGCCCATCCGAATAGCAGTGTGTGTGTGTGTGTGTGTGTGTGTGTGTGTGTGTGTGTGTGTGTGTGTGTGTGTGTGTGTTTGTGTGTGAGAGAGAGACAGAGTGTGTACATGTTTGAAGAGAAAGTGATTTTATGTTGAAAGTGGAAGCTAGGAGAGTAAACACTGAAAAACACTATGTACACACACACACAGAGACACACAGAAAGATACAAATACATGCACACACATTAAACACAGTCATACGCATACACACACACACAGACTATAAGTTTAATACTACGAAAGCATGAGAAGAAAAGGTGATGCAGAAATGACAAGAGAGATGAAAACAGTGAGTGAGAGGAAAAAGAGAGAGAGAGAGCAAGAGTGAAAGAGAGAGATTCATTTTTATCTGTGCTCATCTTGCATGTTGTCGTCCTCTGCTGCCGTGGTGACAGTCATGGGAGTTGAGGTCCACAGTCTGCCTATCCATTGATCTATCCATCAGCGCCCCTCCGATATATCTCTCCATCTGTGCATGTCGCTCCTCTCCTCCCCTCCCCCCCCAGCCCATCCCTCCATCCCTCCCTTCTTTCCTCCCATAGCTCCCCAAGGATCTCTATTTCTGCTCCACTCCCTCAAAATGGAGGGACAAATTAGGAGAGGAGAGGAGGAAGGGAAGGAGAGGAAAAGAGAGAGGAGGAAAGGAGAGGAAAAGAGAGAAGAAAAGAAGACAGGAGAGAACACAGAGAGACAGGAGAGAAGTGGAAAAGACAGCAGAGAAAAGCAGAGGAGAGGAGGAGAGGCGAGGGAACGAGAAGAGAGGACAAAAGAAGAGAGAGGTGAGGAGAGGACAGGAGAGGAGGAAAGGAGAGGAGAAGAGAGGACAAAAGAAGAGAGGTGAGGAGAGTACAGGAGAGGAGGAAAGGAGAGGAGAAGAGAGGAGGAGGAGGAAAGAAAATTAGAGGAATGGAATCAAGCATTCCTTCCTTGCAGTCTCTCTTCCGCAACCACCTCTACTCTTCCTCTCTCCTCCTCCTCTCCTCGTCTCTGTCACTCACCATGTTTCTGTTGTTAACTCAAGACTTCATTGACAAGACAAATCTCTTGTTTACAACTCATTTGCATATACTCAAATATATCAATGGATGTTTATTCTTAAAAAACAGAAACTAACGATCACTCTGTAATTATTGTCATTAAATCATTAGGGAACTAAGAGAAGCTAAAAAGCCTTTTGTCTACATTTAAGTGAATTGTCAGTTGTTCCTTAGTCATTAGTGCCTAGTTATACTGAGTGCAGTATGGAGGAGCTGGCTGTTGGGAGCATTCTCTTTGTCAGCACTGACAGGTTGGGATCATTCTCCCTTTTTGTGTTTGTGTCTTCATCCCCCTTTTCTCCTTGCTCTCTCTCTCTCTCCCTCTCTCCTTCTTTCTCTCCTTATCCACCTCTTTCTCTCCGTCCCTCTTTCCTGGCTACATTCCTCTCTCCATCTCTCCCTCTCCCTCTGTTTCTCCTGGAACACAGCGCTGCTATGATCAGTGGAGAGTGAGGAGCAAAGCTTGCATTTTAAAAAGCCTCTTAGAGAAGAGGTTGGGGAAAAAACTCAACGTCTATCCAGTTCTTTCTCCGCACCTAGTTCTCCTTCCCTCTCTCTTTCTCTCTTTGCTTCCCCCTCCCTCTCTCCCTCCCTCACTTGTTCACACATGCTGACCTCTCTGCAGCACTCTGGCTATCACTTATTCATCCAACTCTGGGTTGATTCTGTTTGGCCATGCATTTTTCAACAGGGTGTTTTTTTTTTTAGCTGCACACTTTGTTCAGAAGCCATCCTGCATCCCTCTTTCTCTCTCTTTCTTTCTCTTTCTCTCTCTTTTCCTCTTTCCTTTCCTCTTTGATCAGCAGGAGCTGAATCGCTACCACTTTAATACAATTACATCACTTGCTATCACTGACTAACACAAAATGAGAGAGAGAAGGAGGAGAGCGAGCAAGAGAAAGACATCCACATGGAGCTAAATGATCCTGGTTATTGATATTAAACAGGAGATTGGACTCACATGGAGGCAACTAAGCCCAAGACGTGAAGAGCACAACAAACAAACGAAGTGGGTAAACAAGCAGAAAATTGCGCGCACTAACGGAGAGGAAGAGAGAGACCAGGTAGAGGAAAGAACGAAAAAAAGAGGGGCACTAAACGAATGAAGACAGAGGTATGACGGAGGTCATGTCGGAAGAAGGGAGGAAGAACAAAT
Source organism: Tenualosa thibaudeaui (assembly GCA_027481765.1). NCBI lineage: Eukaryota > Metazoa > Chordata > Actinopteri > Clupeiformes > Clupeidae > Tenualosa > Tenualosa thibaudeaui. The sequence continues at coordinate 2,040,050 of JAIFZK010000222.1, read as the reverse complement.
TCATTATGGCAGCCGACGAGGAGCAGATGGTGCAACGTGGGCCCCCGAGAGAATCAACTGGCAAAAGCCAATAAACACATCACTAGAAGACCATCACACCAGTCCATCTCATTTACACATACACACACACACACACACGTGCATGCACTTGAGCGCACACACACACACACAGACACACACACGCACGCAAACACACGCAAACACATGCAAACACATATATACACCCAAACACACACACAAATACATGCATACACATGAACACAAATACACATACACTCAAACACACACTCACACACACAAACACATGCATACACACAGGGTGCGATTTGTCAAAAAAAACAGAGGGGGGGATGTTTTTTTTGGGTTGTTTTTTAATCATGAAAAAATAAGCAATCAACAGTTTAATTCTTTTTTAGGTTAATGGTAGACCTTATGTGCCTAAATTATGAACAGATGAGCATTCATCTTCATTGCAAACTTAAAAAAGACTTTCTGTGACGGCCACGACGTGATGGCTTATTTGGGCTTCAGAACCATGGATAAGGTCCGATCACGCGAACATGTCAGAGGATTGGCAGAGGAACATTGGCCTAATGGGATCGGTCTGTAAAACGTAACAATAATGATTTCACATGTCATAAAATATGATTTCACATGTCATGTCAAAGTAACTAATTATAACAGTTTGCTCTGATGTCGGATTTCATGTGGCCTTTTTGGCTTTCCTGATGGCTTTTCCTTAGTCTTTTTTTGTGCTGGTCCTGTGAAGTAGGACGATATGCTGCTCTGAACGTTTTCCCTCGTTTTTTATTAGTTCCGCGTAGAATACAGAAACAATGTATTTATGTGCATGGGGACATTCGCGAACAACAAGATTACCGACAGTTGGGGTCAGGTTGAAAGTTAGTAGGCTACCAACAATGTAGATTATAGCTGTATAAGAACCACCTGATTTCAATTTCAATCGTTTTTTTTTTTATTATTATTATTGACAGGGTTTTATCCCCCTGAGGATAAAATTCATTCAGCAGAGGTAAAAACCAGAGGGAGGGATGATCTCCCCCACCCCGCCTACAAATCGCACCCCGCATACGCATGAACACAAATACACAAACACACACACACAAAAACACACACATACACACACACACACACACACACAGCTGGAACTCATCTCAGACTACAGGCAAATTATTACTTTATTATCTGAAACACTGCCTGCCCATGGAAGGGCTTCAAAGCAGTAAGGAAGTATGCAAGTGGAATCTATTAAAGCCGTCAGTAGCAGACATGAGTCTGTCTGCGTGTTCCTGGCAAACAGGTACTGGCAGATGGAAGGAAGGAAAGAGAGAGAGAGAGAGTATCCGTGCAGTAGAGGACAAGGCAGTAAATGGAATTCTGCTGTCTCAGTGTTGTCATATAAGGTAAAACTCTTCTACTGCTTCGTTTCCCCCCCTATCAGAGCAACCCCAAAAGACTCTTCCTGGGAATAGATATGTTGGACTGAACCACAATCAGAGTGAATGGGGAGAAAATGAAAGGGTGAAGGCTGGATATGTCAATAGATAGATAGATTGATGATAGATAGATAAATAGATAGACAGGCACGCAGGCAGACAGATATCTAAATAGATAGATAGATAGATAGATAGATAGATAGATAGATAGATAGATAGATAGATAGATAGATAGATAGATAGATGGATGGAGTGATTTAGGGTGAAAGAGAGAGTAGAGAAGGTCATGGCAGAAGTGCTGGCCCTAGTGACCACTGGCGATGGTGAGGATGAGAGCACTGGACCACAACACAGAGGGAGATGCCCATGAGCCTGACTGCAGTGACAGAGCTGGTGTTGTAATGGGTGAATGCTGTCAAGATGCATAAGTCACAGCACACCACAATGCATGTGCGGTATATACACACACAAATATACACACACACACACACACACACACACTCTCTGATCATCCACCACAACGCACCCACATCCACGCTCATGCATGAATGAAGCACAAATATTGGTAAATATTGTACAGCCTTCGATGAACTAAAACATACACAAACACACACACACACACAAACATGGCCTTGTCCTCTGACTGGGAGTGACGGACTAGCAGAGGTGAGTGAGCTGTCAAACAGTCAGCCGTCACAAGAGAGACGCCTCACGCCTGAGTTGGACGTGTGGAGGGAAACAAAAGAAGGGGAGGGAGGCAATGGTAAGAGAAGTACACACGCACACACACACACACACACACACACACACACACACAGCATGTTGGAATGAAAGCTATTCCTTTCTTTTTGTATCTTTTCTTTTGTGTGTGTGTGTGTTTTCTTCCCCTCCTTTCATCCCAATGCTGTGTGGCAGTGCCTGGAGCTCGTCAGCCTGACACGAGCGCTCGCCTCGAAAATCAGTCTCCATCAATACCTGTTCAATGATTCATTCGCACAAAGTGATTTTGCCTTGAGCTTCTGGGGACCCAGTGAAGGGCCAGAGAGAGAGAGACCAAGACAGAGAGAGAGAGACCGAGAAAGAGAGAGAGAGTGAAAGAAAGATGGTCTAAATGATACATGCTGAGCAGTGACACGTGAGCTGAACAAGTTTCAGTGTTTGATGGTCTCCGGAGGGGGGGTATGAGGCACAGTATGTCTTGTCTAGAAGTCTATCGACGAAGGCTAGAGTGGGAAACAGACATGGAGATTTGATAGGGAAAGAAGATATGTGTGCTTTTGGTAAACAGAGTGTGTGTGTGTGTGTGTGTGTGTGTGTGTGCACGTGTGTGTGCGTGTGTGTGGGAGTGCGTGAGTATGTGTGTGTGTGTGTGTGTGTGTGTGTGTGTGTGTGTGTGTGTGCGTGTGTGTGTATGTGTCACAGAGACACTATACCAGTCTGTCAGTCCGTCTGTCAGTCTGTGTGTCTGTCTGTCTGTGTAGGGGGAGCTAAAAAAGACTGTAGCGTCTCTCATTTATTCCTGAGACATACACTAGTCCAGCAGTGTGGGCCTGCTGTCCTTGGTCACATGTTCACACAATTACTGTGTCTCTGTGCTAGTGTATTTGAGTTTGCTTTCCAAGTCTGCACCCTGCCTTAGGCTATACTGGGGTTAAATTGGGCCAAAGCAACTTGGATCTCAGCCCCCAACACACACACACACAAACACACACACACTTAAAATTCATCAGGGGAAGCTCCATCTTGCCACATCTACCTTCAACAAGGTAAACAGTTCTTTCTTAGCTGTCAGCATCAATGGAACCAAGTTGAACACCCAACCTTTGCTTAATTCTGGAAATCGCATTGGATAAAATGTTCAGTTTAACACCAAGTTTTCTGTCTTCTATCACATAAAAACATATTTTCAATAGCACGGCTGACACATTTTTGTCTGCGTGAGACAGAGATCCAATCAAAAATTGCCTTTTTACCCCTGACATGATGGAGGCGGGCCTTCTGCATGTTTATGACACGCCTCACTCTATCTTGTCTTTGCAAACATCATTGGAATTGTTGGCTTGATTGATTGTAGTTCTGTCCAATAGAGTACAGAGGTAGTAAACAATCTGATGTATGTTTACTGACTCCGCCTCAAGGAAATGGGAGATAACAGCAAAGTTATAAAATAAACTCAATCTCAGATTGAGGGAATTGTGACAACCATGCAATATTTTGAGTTATGTCTAAAAGTAGATTAATTATAGCAGTGCAAATAGCCTGAAAAGTTGGTTTGAATCCCAGCTGCCACTGCTGTGCCCTTGAGCAAGGCACTTAACCCCAAGTTGCTCTTTGGGAGACAATTGATTGATGACAAAATTGCTAAATGCATAAATGTAAATGTAAACATTAGAGAACATATCAACATCTAATAGGTCTCTATCAATAACAAATATCAACTTCAAATCAAAATATCACCTTCCAGAACAATCTGTCCTTGTGTAAGTCTAGCTAAGCTGTATCATAGTTGGACCATTACCTAGCCGTAATATCATTAATAAACGTCTGGGTGTATATTTTAACCTTGCATTACATAAAAATGAATTCTCTTTAAATGCAATTATCCAAAAGACTGGTCTGTTTGTATTAATTCATTCACGTTAATATTCTCTCCTTTCTCACTGCCATTGCTCTGTTTAAGGCTGATCCACAGGCGAGAGTGCTTACTGAGAGACTTTTACTGTCATGAACGGCAGTTTCGCACTCTGCCACGTTCGAAGCAGATGGATGTCAGTGCAGATCAGACTGGTTATATTTTATTTACAGTCTATCAGATAGAATGACCCAGGCCTCATTTTTCAAATAATAACGATGAAAAAACACATCAATGGTACTGTTCAAAATACTTTAAAGTATCATTTGTTTGATTTTTATTCAAATGTGGCCCTTTGTGTGAATATTATTCCTGCCACTGAAGCATGACATGCACGTAGCAGCCCCCCCCCCCCACACACACACACATACATACACTCACACACACACACACACATACACTCACACACACGCATACACACACACACACACATACTCACACACACACACAGCAGAATTCTACCAAAACACCATTCTTATCAACTGTTTCACTATCACTAATCACAAGTCCAAAGTGTTTTAATATAGTGCTTTGTATTATTGATAAACAAAAGAATAGGCTAGTTTATCAGACTTGTAGTTATTGTTTGGCTTGTTATGATTCTGAAAGTGAATTTCTGAAAGTGTTCTAGTACTAGAGCATGAATAAATAAGACAATTTATTTAAATTTATTACTAGAACTCAACAGCTCCTCAGTATCAAAAAACATCAACAACATTAGACGGAAAAATTCAAATTCCTTCACTGTCACACGTAAATCAACACTCTGTTAAAAGCTTGTGATTGTGGAACACTGATGTTTGTGTGGAGGTATTGAATTCCTCGGGGGGAGGTCAGGTCCTCAGGGACGCCTAGATCTGGCTTTAAAAGGGGGCTCTGTGGCCATCATTTGAGCCCGTGTGAATCAGATGGATAATTGCAGACGCATGCTGGCAGAATGAGAATGATTCCGATTCATCAGCATTAGGGAAGCGCGTAAGAACAATCTGTCCTTGCAGCGTGTGTTTAAACACACGCACACACACACACACACACACACACACACACACACACACACACACACACACAGACATTAGAAGATGATGAATAAGACACACTTATTTGTGTCTGTGTTTGCTGTGGTTTAAAATAAGAGCGTATGTGCATACTTGCGATACTGTGTGTGTGTGTGTGTGTGTGTGTGTGTGTGTGTGCTGTGTGCTGTGTGCGTCTGTGGCTACCTCCAGACGTCCAGTGTCAGGCTGGAAGCCACGGGCGGGGTCTTCAGTGGTGACACGACACTGGATGGCGCAGCCGTTGATGCGGATTTTCTCCTGTCTCAGGCCCAGCTCAGGTAGACTGCGGCCCTCACACACACGGATCTGAGCGTGCACCAGGTCCACACTGACGTACACACACACACACAGAAGTACAAAAAGTGTGAGTAAGCATTCAGTCTAATTTAGTCTCTACTCTACTGAAGTACAGCAGGGTCAGAGCCAATACAGCCAAAAAAAAGATTACAGAAGTGAAAAATCAGGTTGTTAATGTCAGTCACTTGTATATTAACATCAATTCACATGACATATCCGACTTTTATACTTTAGACCTACTTTGCCTAACGACCTTACTGAACAACTAAATAGTATGAATTATTAGTGCTATTATTCATTTCCATTGTTGGTTGTTGTATTGGCTTGCTTAAACACTATTGGTTTTATTGCTCGCTCATGTTGCTGTTTGGTGCCTGTGAGCTTGATAAGTTGCAGGTGGCATTATTTCCAATTACACACTCATTAAAATGCCACTTTACGGAGGGCTGCTGAACAGAGAGAGAAGAACATTACCGCAGTCTGAGTCCACAAAGCAAATTACAAACCTCAACTAAATGTGCCCACAAACTTCACAGCACTGTTGGAGAGATAAGGGTGGAGCTGTGTGACTAAGGTAGAGTGTGTGTGTGTGCGTGTATGTGTGTGTGTGTGTGTGTGTGTGTGTGTGTGTGCGCGCGCGCACGTGCAGTTTAGGAGAGACTGTAGGACTGTAAATAGGAGCGTGTGTGTGTGTGTGTGTGTGTGTGTGTGTGTATGCGCGCATGTTATTGCACACACACACACACACACACACACACAAACTTGGCTATGTCCTAATTACAACCTTTACCTCTTTTTGCAGTTTAATCTCTTTGATTAAGTTGCTGCAATTTCCACCAAGGAGTAACAGACCAAAAAAACAGAGGATAAAGTGAAAAAGAGGGTGAGAGAGAAAGATTGAAATAACAGGAAAGAAGAGAGAGAGATAACACTGCAGACGCTGCTCAAGGCCTTGCTAGCTCTGCTTAATGGCAAATAAAAGACTACACAAAGACCGCCTGAGGCAGAGCCATAGCCTATTACCACTTATGACTCAACACGCTAACAGGCTAACATAGCACAGAAATAATCTCACTTCATGGCTCAGTGCTATGAGCTAGTTGTGTCCAGGCAGCTGTGTGGAGTCCATGGCCTTTTGGCACACCGTGATTAGCATAAATGGAGTTTAAACAGCTTTCTTGAACTTGAGCTTTTCATCCTAGCTCTCGGGCATCACCACCTGCTGATGCTGGACCACCTTCACCAACTGGCCCGCCCTCTCCCTGCCAAGTTTCCACCCAGCCACACCGTACCCCCCTCTAGCAACCCTTTAGCATCCAGCCACACCGTACCCCCCTCTAGCAACCCTTTAGCATCCTATGCTTGGCATAGTACACTCTTTCTAGCTTAGCAAACAGGCTCATTTTATAAAATCCTCATTAACCGTTAGCTCTAACTAATTGAGTCATTCAGTGGACTCCATACAATGACAGTAACAGTGAAAAGTCAACAGAATGCTTTAAAAAGACAGGCGACTAGAGTGACCAGATGTCCCCGATTTCCAGGGGCTGTCCCCGTTTTTGGTGGTCTGTCCCCAGAAAAATACAAGAAAACCCACTTTGTCCCCAATTTTTGAAGCAAAAACATGTGTGTATTTGTAGCGATGCATGTCTATGGACGTTTCGGCAAAGATCCTAAAATACTCCCTCCCTCCCTCACTCCCTTTAACCCTCTCTGGTTTCGGTATGTGCTGTACACACAGCCATGGGCTCTGTGCACAGCGGACATAAACATCGGGATGGTTACTCTTTTCTACTGAACGTCTATTTTTGTGAGGTACAGTAGGATAGATTGATATTAGGCAGAATTATTAGTTGCATAGCGAACTTATACTACTTTGCGATCTAGCTGTTAGCCTCATTACAATTGTTTACCAATGTAAAAGCTAATTAGCAGAAATTTCGACCATCCTGAAAAAAAAGGCCTTCTGGGACTTTAGGTCTGCCACGCACAGAGCCCATTGGTTGTCTCTTGTGCAGTGGAGCTTAAACAGGCAGGGATCGTGAAGAGACAGCTAGACAAAGGAAATGAAGGCCTGTGATGCAACATCTTCGCAACCAAAGACCAAGGACCAATTCTGGAAGCAACAGACTGCCTTGCACACCAGGGTATGCATACACATGGACACACACACAGGGAGAAACACACACAAACATATGTGCTGTCAAAGGCAAACTCATTTCTTTGCCTATTCCTTACTGTCTTTCGCACACGCACATAATCACACACACACACAGCCCACATAAGCACACATGCACACTACACCCCCCATGAGGCCCAAACAACCTGCCAGTATCTGCCAGAAAATGACTATTATTGTTTAGCAGTATTATCCCATCTCAGCACAGTGTACATCTCAGCACACTGCACACTTACTACTAAAACACTGGCACCTCTTAGCAGTAGGTGGTGGTGAAGAGATTGACTGAAATAGCCTCAAGGTAATTTTAAGGTGACCAAGGTATGCAAACATATGTGCGGTCAAAGGCAAACTCATTTTCTGCTTCTTCCTTACTCTCTTTCGCATGCACATAATCACACATACACACAGCCCACACAAGCATGCACACGTGCACACACACACAGGCCATGAGACACCATTAACACTTGGAACAGGGAAAGTGCATTAGCACCACACATTACTGTCTTGGGAGGAAACAACAGGGATTGAGGAGAGTGAGGAGCTAAGGAGAGAGAAAAATGGCTCTGCACAAAAGAGCACACACACACACACACACACACACACACACACACACACCACACACACAGACATATGCACACTCAGACAAAACACACCTCTCTCTACAGGGGGACACCCTTAGTCTCACATATATACACACACACTGTCAAACAACACATACTAATACACACAGAAACACACACACACACACACACAGAAACTCTCTCTCACACACACACACACACACACAGAGGTGTGACACAAACACGCACAGACATACACACTGAAATACACACATACAGACACACACACACACACACACACACACACACACACAAAGCACATGTCTCTTCACAAAAGGGATCTGAAGCCGAGAAGACATCCCAGGACCAACACTGACACTGGCACACAAAGCCCTTCATTTCTCAACAGCCATGTTATCTCCTGCTGCGCTGGACCAACAGACCAAAAGAGGCTCCTTCCCATATCATTGTCTAAGAGTGCTGACGAGTCTTCGCCAGACCTCGGGGAGCCCAGCACTAATGACTGTTGTTATTTGTGATCGCCACGCCACCCCCCACCCCGTACCACCATTTTTGGACTTTAATGAAACACACATAGCCATCCAAACACACACACACACACACACACACAATACACAAACACATTAAAGTGTGATTAAAGTATTACTTTCTGCCCACTTTCTGCTTACAGTAGCTCTCCTCATTAGTGGTATGTGTGTGCGTGTGTGTGTGGGTACCCACATCAGGACTGGAACCTGAGAGGTGGAAGCCATTTTCAGGGGGAAGCATTTTATGAAGCATCTTGTATGAGTGTAATGGACAAACATTTTTTCCAACACACACACACACACACACACACACACGCACACACGCACACACATACATATATACATGTGTATATACATCTCTTTCTCTAACACACACACACACAAATACACACACACACAAACCCATCACTCTTTTTCTCTTGCTGCCTTCCTTTTAAGAATGTTAAACGTACCTGAAAGAGAAGGTTTCTATCTGGCCTGCGTCAATATGCTTTATATTTACGTCTGTGCGTCCATTTGAAGCACCAGTGGAAATACTGCAGTGTAGGTAGAGGCAGGAGATGAGAGAGACAAGTTTTTGACAGCTTTTTACATGGGCTCTTTGAAAGCGGACACCATACAACACGCAGCGAAATCTCCCCCAGCGGAAAGATGAGAGAGATTTAGTCACAACCATCAGCGCTCGAGCAAACAAAGTGCACGTCTTTGAAGTTTAACAGACAGGCTAGCACACACACAAACACCCAAAAATATACTCTCACACAGACACACACATACACACACACATGCGCACACACACACACACACACACACACACACTCACTATAATCTTTCCATATAGTCAGCAAAGTGTACATCCCTGTACTTATGTAGTTGTGGAATGTCAAAATTGCATTCACCATGACGCAGCTCAACAGCTGAGAAGTGCATAGGGAGACACACACACACACACACACACACACACACACACAGGAACAAAAACACACAGACACAACAGGTGTTTCTACAGTGACACGGATGAACACATCCACAGACAAACACACGGTGAGACACAAAATCCAGGAACCAGGAATCTCATCGGGACATAAACATTCACACAGGGACATTGACAAATAACACACACACACACATGTGCACACACACACACACACACACACAGAGGAATGCTTCATAGGACCTCCACTGCCCACCCCCCTCCCCCTCCCACTATGCCTTCCCCCTTTGGCATCAATTTTCTATTTTCAAACAGAGGATTCTTAATTAATTTCTGCCTCTGTTGTTTAGCAGGGGAATGAGAGCAGAGAGAGGGGGGGGGGAGACAGGGAGAGAGAGAGGGAAGGAGAGGGAGGCAGAGCAGAGCGATAGAAGGGGAGGGACAGAATATGAATTGTCATCGGCAACAGGGAAGATATGAGACACTGAATAGAGAGAGAGAAGAAAGCAGCAGAAGGAACAACAGTGAGAGAGGGAGGGAGAGAGAGAGGGAATGAACAAGAGAAGGGAGAGATGGAGAGAGAGAGAGAGAGAGAGGCAATGAACAAGAGAAGAGGGAGACAGAGAGAGAGAAAGAGAGAGAGAGGCAATGAACAAGAGAAGAGGGAGACAGAGAGAGAGAAAGAGAGAGAGAGAGGGAATGAACAGGAGAAGGGGGAGACAGAGAGAGAGAGAGGGAATAAACAAGAAAAGGGGGAGACGGAGAGAGAGGGAGAGAGAGAGAGAGAGAGAATGAACAAGAGAAGGGGGAGACAGAGAAAGAGAGAGGGGGAATGAACATGAGAAGAGGGAGACAGAGAGAGAGGGAGGGAGAGAGAGGGAGAAAGAGAGAGAGGGAATGAACAAGAGAAGAGGAAGACAGAGAAAGAGAGAGAGAGAGAGAGAGAGGGAATGAACAAGAGAAGGGGGAGATGGAGAGAGAGGGAGGGAGAGAGAGAGAGAGAGAGTCTGATAAAACATTAGGATGCATGTGTTGGCCCTTTTCCTTGAGTCTTTTCTCTTTTTCCCCAAACTCCATTTCCCTTCTCTTTGCTGTGGATATAAACATGCTTGAATCTGAATAAACACTGATTGCTTTTTCAGACATCAGTCATTTTCCTTGTTTGTTCATCATGCTTGTTGTTGTTGTGATGATGGGGGTCAGCGTGTCGTGCAAAGACATCATCACAAGCATGCAGGCCCCCAACGAAAACACGCAAGCTAATCATCGGCGTTCCTCTGTCTCTTTCGTGCTCCACACGCGTGCTTGCGCAAACACACAGCCTCCGCCCCCCTTGTAAACACACGCTGCTTCGTACTCTTCTCTCGTTGCCGTGGGGGCCCCAGGGAGGTAACACGGGAATTGCATAACAATGGATGTTCGTTTGGCTGCAAGCAGAACTCCATTAACATAGTCAGCTGACTAATTGTGCAATTAATGGATTATTGGAAGCAGATTGCCACACGATTGTTCGAAAGAGAATTACGAGGGGGAGAGAGAAAGACAGACCACCTCTGTGGGGAGAGTGATAACACTCCTCTCTAAGCACCATTTGCTCCCCCCCCCCAACCCCCCCAACCCCCAACCCCCTTCCTCCATGCACCATGCACGGGGGAATACGGTATTGCATTATGGCTGTGGCAATTTGATAACAGTGTGTGTGTGTGTGTGTTTGTGAAAGAGAGTGTGTGTGGGTGGGTGTGGGTGTGGACTGACCAGTAGATAAGATACCCGTCTGTGTGCAGGCAAATGAAGGGAAGAGCTCTCTGAATGGTTACGGAGAATGCACACACACGAACACACGTAGACATACTCACACACATATTCATTGACACAGAACAAATTTCCTCATGAGAACGGTTGATTAATGAAGCCACACGAGGTCAGTCACACAAAATCTTGTCTGTCCTGTCATACCTCCAAACAGCACGTCTCCTCACCCTGCCAACCTACCTTAAAGACCTCCCTTTTGAAACGATGGTCTAGAGGCCCCTACTCTGGCCCCTACTACTGTTTGAATGCTGAGTCGACACAAAGTACTCCACACTCCAGACAGCAAAACCAAAACTCTTGAGTGTAAACGGAGCGGAATTGAATATCTGTCAGGACACCGAGCGCTGGTCAGCGGTACGTAGCACTGTGGTGTCAGCAGTGGCACGCTAAGTTTATGATCGCGGCCCTGTTATGAAATCAATTGCCATTGACACACACACACACACTCTCACACAAACACACACACAGTCAGGATGGTGGAAACATCTCCTGCTTCTGCATGAGCTGCTCAAGTCATGTCTGGATTGAAAAAAAAAAGAAAAGAAAAACTTTTCATCTAAAGTGGTAAGTCGAGGAAAATGCAGTCATTCCTGGCACGTTTCATATCTCTTTACTTCAGTGGCTGTTGAATAGACTCACTTCTGAAATGATCAGCTCTTGCTAAGGTTTCCAGCACCTGCAAAAGCACAGAAGCTGGAAAAGTGACAATTTTTTTTTCTTTTCAAGCACTGCCACCATGTACTGGACCGCCATGCATGACTTGCCACTTTTTCTTCCCACTTTGATAAGCAGTTCTAACATAAGTCACCTTAAAATTACCTTGAGGCTATTTCAGTCAATCTATTCACCACCACCTACTGCTAAGAGGTGCCAGTGTTTTAGTAGTAAGTGAGTCTACTCTGTGCTGAAATGGGATAATATTGTTAAATAATATTAGAGTCGTTTTCTGGCAGATACTGGCAGGCCGTTTGGGGCTCATGAGATGGAGGGGTGTAGTGTATGTGTGTGGTGTGTGGTGTGTGAGTAGGTTGGGGGGGGGGGGGGATGTGGGATGGAGAGTGCCTCTACAGGCCACCAACTCTGATCCCAGAACAGATGGGACTATGCTAAAACTAACCCATGGTAAGCAGAGAGCTGACCTTTGAGAGCAGACATGGGCAGGGAGGTGCTCAGTGCTCACATACACCCCACAGACACACACACACACACACACACAAGAAGATGCAGTCACAACAGACACACCATACAAACATACAGAGACAAAGGGTAGAATTTAATCCAGTAGATGACACACACACACACACACACAAATACATTCCCACACATAAACTGGATTACAAGCATATGCATTCTGACACATGGGTATGACTTGCACCAGCTGACAAAGATCAGAGCTGAGCCTTTCGACTTCTGTGACTGGGCTAATTTATTTGGCTCCTTGCATTTGTCTTCTTTGTGCCAGGAAGACAAATGAACACGCCTGGCTACTGAAGTTAAGATGCGGCCCGAGGATAAAGTAGGACAAGTCGAGAAGAGTTTAGCATCTCAAGCAGAACTAAAGCCGTAACTGAAATAGGAACCCACGACAAAAAAAAAAATCTCAGACATGCAAATGCAATCCTGCCCAAAATGCCAAAATGGCATGAAGAAGATCCAGCAAGCATTCATACCAAATGTTACAAAGGGGCATCTAATGTAATATTATATATAATGTGATAGTAAACAGTAACAGCACAGCAAGAGAATATTAAAGGAATATATATATATATATATATATATATATATATATATATATATATATATATATATATATATATAGATATATATATATATATATATATATATATAAGATATAGGGAAAACATATGATGAGAATATGTAAATAAGCCCTACTCATTGCTGAGGGAAAATGTGAATTCACTGGAGTATTTGCCTATCAGCTTGTTGAATTGACTCCCTTGTTCTTTTTAGATGAGCTTATATTCTGTTATGTGTGTCTATATCTTAGAGTAGGATCAAACTCTGTTGTATTGAACGGGATTGCAGCTTCTCTAACAACAGATTTTAAACACCCAAACCCCCTGCTGACTTAAAATCGAAGTCGTGCTCACAGCCTTCGCTTGACAACACTATTAATCACACAGACGCGCGCACACACACACACACACACACACACTCACACATAATAAGCATACTGTCAGATTTTTTTCATGCAAAACGTTACATCAGCCCTGTGCATCTTCGCCCATGGCAACAAGGCAGTAGCCCCACCTCATGCACACACACAGACACACACGCACACACACACCCACAATCCTCCTCTCCCGATGACGGGGGACATTTTGTGTCACCACACGGTGCACAGCGACAGCCGCCACTCCCAGTGATTGACAAGCACCTCATTAAGGCGCCAGAGCGCATAAACAAACACTGGAAACGTCGGCAAGTCATTTCCCTCTCCGCACTCACTCACTCACTCTCTCACACACACACACACACATACACTCACTCTCTCCCTGCAAATGAAGCTTTCGGAAGAGAGGAAGACAAAGCCAGGGGATGGAGAAGAAAAGGAGGAGGAGGAGTAGAAGAAAAAAAGAAGGAAAAAGAGAGTGTGATAGAGAGTGTGGTGGTGTGACAGAGAGAGAGTGACAAAACAATGGAAGGTTCTAGAAAAAGAAAAGTACAGAAAAAAGGCAGGTGAGTAATAGCATGCGTGTGTGTGTGCGTGCATGTGTGTGTATGTGTATGTGCATGTGTGTCTGTGTGTGTGTGTGTATGTGTGTGTGTGTGTGTGTGTGTGTATGTGTCTGTGTGTATGTGTGTGTGTCTGTGTGTGCATATGTGTGTGTGCGTGTATGTGTGTGTGTCTGTGTGTGTGTATGTGTGACTGACTGAAGGGGTGTGGAGTGTGGGGTGAAAAAGAAGGCAGAAGGGAAAAGATAAAGCTAATGAAGGAGTGTGTCACTCTCTTCTTCTGAGTGCACAAAAAAGGTGTGTGTGTGTGTGTGTGTGTGTGTAGGGCAATGACAAATAGGCCTTCTCTGTGGCTTAATGAAGGTCAGGGAGGGAGGCCGCCCTCATCTCCCCTCATCTGCATGGCCCTCATGAATATGCACACCAGCGCTTGACTTCTTCCCCTCTCCTGTAATGGAACGTTTAATCCCTCCATTCCTCTCACCCGCCGAAAAGGGAGGTGCACATGAGCGACGGAGGTCGGGATGCCCACACACACACACACACACACACACACACACACACACACACACACACACACACACACACACACACACATTGTGTTGCATGGAGTCTAGGAGAGGCAACCAGACGAGCAGTGAAACACACACACACACACACACACACACACACACACACACACAGGTGCACACACAGCCTGACCAAATGGGACTTGACATATTATTAAAAAAAGAAAGACAAAGCTGTTTTTTTGATGGAACCCCGATAAGATCCTTCATTGCCAATTAGTGGCCTCCAAAACATTGATTTACAGCAAAATGTCTGTTCAATGGAGCTACCTTGCTGGCAGCAAGGTCAGAGGGCGTTTTGTATGTGTGTGTGTGTGTGTGTGTGTGTGTGTGTGTGTATGTGTGTGTGATATAGAGCGCTAACACTGTTCATCAATTTATTCGTAGCATTTATTTTTCAGGACCCCTGCTGGAAGAGTGGACTAGTTTGATACAGAGTGCCCATGGCAACAGGCGTGGAATACAGGATACAGGGCCAGACATGTAGGCTAGGGCGCTAATGGAGATTCTGAAAATGTGTGTGTGTGTGTGTGTGTGTGTGTGTGTGTCTGCGTGTGCGTGTGTGTTTGTGTATGTGTATGTGTATGTGTATGTGTATGTGTATGTGTATGTGTATGTGTATGTGTATGTGTATGTGTATGTGTGTGCATGCGTGTGTATATGTTTCTGTCAGCATGTGTGTCTACCTGTTCTGTTTACCTGACCATGTGTGTCTGTCTGTCTATCTGTATGTTTGTTTGTTTGTTTGTTTGTTTGTATGATTTTTAAGGAGCAGGACAGCATAGTAAATGAGAGCAGAAAGATGAAAGGTATTAAAATAGGATGCATGGCAGGGAGAGAGAGAGCGAGAGAGAGAGAGAAAGAGAGGTATAAATACAGAGACACATAGCAGAAGAGAGAAAGCAAGCGAGAGAGAGACAGAAAGAAAGGGATAAACTCAAAGATAGCAGGAGTGAGAAAACAGTAAGATAAAGAAGTGCAGGATTGGAGGAGGGAGAGAAGAAAGGAAGAGAGGAAGGAGTGATTACAGCAGGCCATCGAGCCAAACTCACCATGGCACCTCCGCCACACAGGCCCTTATCACAAAGTGCAGGCCCCAGTACGGAGCTGCGCCCTGGGGCCTACCACTTCAGCTATAGCAAACAAACACGAGTCTCCGAGACACAGAGCTCTGCCGTGGGGCCCATTTACACTCTCACTGGGAGGGAGCATACTAGGGGGCCACGCCATGCAACTCTGCTATGGGCCACGTCTTTTCTTGTGGTCAACAGAGATGTATTGACCTCCGGCCCCTGGAATAGGGGTGGGATGAATGGCTCTGAACGTTTCAAAATCCACTAATTTTTACTGCAGGGCTGCCCGCCTTGACATGAGAAAATGAGAATAGGCCCTTCGATAAAAACAGGAATAGATTTCATTCTGGCATATCTCTGTGTGTTCACAGCAACAGAGATTCCCATCATTAAATCTTCCCACCAAGACACATACACACACACACACACAGACACACACTCACTCAAACCACACCACACACACATACACACACACACACGACTCCCCTCTGCTCTGTATCAACTAGGCCTGCATAATCACCACCGATCAATTTTCACCTTGCAGGAAACTCAAACGATTCAGGCAAGCGACTAAATGCTAATAAATACAATTTGAGAAAATGGATAGAGAAGAAATGGAGAGAGAAGGAAAGGAGAAAAAAAACGAAAAAAAAAGAGGGGGGCCCCACTCACCGGAGGCTACACACCGCTCGCGTATGTTCGCTCATGTTTAATTGATGATGGTGAGTCAGTATGGAGAGAACATGGCGTTCTCGAGGGGTGGGGGTGGATGGATGCGACCGGGGAGGCATGGAGGTGCCAGGATGAAGGGATGAAAGAGAGGGAGGGTCGGAGGAGAAGGAGGAAGGGAAGATAGTGAGGAAGGGATATTGGACACCTGCAAAAAGGGGTCGGGAACTCAATACAGCAAACAGAAGAGTACCAAGAACCCAATGTGAAAGCGAGAAAGAAAGAGAGTGTGAGAGTGTGTGTGTGTATGTGTGTGTGTTTGTATGTGTGTGTGTATGTGTGCATGTGTATGTGTATGTGTGTGTGTATGTGTATGTGTATGTGTATGTGTATGTGTGTGTGTTTGTATGTGTGTGTGTGTGTGTGCATATTTGTATGTGTGTGTGTATGTGTGTGTGTGTGTGTGTGTGTGTGTGAGAGATAGATAGAGAGAGAGAGAGAAAGAGAGGTTGCACAGGGGTGGTGGAGGTAAAGACAGGGCCAAGCAGAGGGATTGTAAGAGAGGGTAATCCACGAGGCAGGGTGGGCTGTGGAAGAAAGCGAAACGAGAGAACAGAGGAGTGGAGGAGTGGAGGGGTGGCGACCTCTGTTATGGGGAGGAATAAGTTTATTATGGGGAGCAGGGAAGATAAATGACTTTTCACACTGGCTGAGCCAAACAACCTCAAAACCCATTCTTTCTTTCTCTCTGTCTGTCTGTCTGTCCTCTTACTCTCTCTCTCTTTCTTTCCCCTATCATGTTCTGTGCATCACAGTGTTTTCCTGCCCATAGTATTTCTCAAACTGTCTCTCATTAATCATACAACTTAAATCTGGCCCAACAAATCCAGCCTGGCCCAACCCAAGCCTGAGACAGATTTGTGTTCTTTGAGTTCTGAGTTGTTTGAATGGTTGAAATCTGTTCAGATTTGTAGTAATGATGAATACTTTGGCAAACACTCACCATGTGTCTATTCAGTGTTGAGGTCCTTTTTTCTGTCATATGCGAGCATCACACAACAGAGGAGAACTGTGATGAAAAAAATGCTTTTATCGTTTCTTTTTTTTTGTTGTTGTTTGGTTCTTCTGGTTCCTCTGCCTTCATCCATCCAACAAAGCGATTAGCGATTAGCCCATATTTTCACT
Source organism: Tenualosa thibaudeaui (assembly GCA_027481765.1). Taxonomy (NCBI): domain Eukaryota; kingdom Metazoa; phylum Chordata; class Actinopteri; order Clupeiformes; family Clupeidae; genus Tenualosa; species Tenualosa thibaudeaui. The sequence goes on along the minus strand of JAIFZK010000222.1, from coordinate 2,022,380 downwards.
GTCAACAACAAGCTTGAAGTTGCTACATACCACTGACTTTACTCCACGCTAGGCCAGTGTTAACTCTCCTGACTGGGGTTATTTTTTTTATTATTATTCATAATGTAAAAAAACCTATGTAATGGGACGACGTGATAACACACTTGACACAGAGCCTGAAAAAAGTGGTGGGAAACCTCGACCAAACCTAGCCTGGGTTTGGGTCGGGTTTGGTTTGGGCTCGAGCTCAGGCAAAGAATCTAAACTCTGCTGTGCATCTCTCTCTCTCTCTCTCTCTCTTTCACTCTCGCTCTCACTTTTACTCCTGTCATCTTTCTCCATCACTCATTCATGAACATGTATTCATCTCCCAGACTCCCTCTCTGACTGCTCTCATATAATTCCCTCCTCAATCTCTCTCTCTAGTTCTCTCTTTCTCTCTCTCTGCCCCTCTCCCTCTATCTCTCTCACTCACTCTCTCTCTCTCTCTGTCTCCCTCTCTATCTCTCTCACTCACTCTCTCTCTCTCTCTGTCTCCCTCTCTGTGGTCATCCATTTTCCCCCTTTCTCTGTCTCTGACTGCTTCCACAAATAAAGATCTACGGGGGCAATTTAGCTGCAATAACTCTCTGTCATTAGTCACTGTGGGCAGGGATACAAACTCACCAACAATCTCCAGAACATCAACAATCAAACAAACACACACACACACACACACACACACACACACACACACACACACACACACACACACACAATCATACTGGAATATTAGTCAAGATAAGGAAATCTGTGTTCCAAGATGTACTTCAATCAACACAAGATGCCCAAACACGAACACACACGCATACACACACACACACACACACACACACACACACACACACACACACACACACACACAGATAGAGAGAGCTGGCAGCTGATACATGCAAATCCATGGGCTACAACAGTACAGATGGCACAGAGGGAGCATAATGAACACACACACACACACACACACACACAAACACACATTCATAAACACACACGGTGTGCACACGGCAGGAGAGTGATTGCATTACCCTGTTCCATCACTTCATCTGCTTTAGGGAGACAGGGCCCTGTATTGACATCCCATCAGCGGCCATTTTGTGTCTGAGCAGGAGGACAATTCACACGCTTCACATCTCATTTCCATCTAAATGCCGTCAAATTACACCCACTGAGAACACTGTTTAACACACAACACACATACACACAAACAAACACACACACACACAAACAAACATGTACACACACCAACACACTGATGCATGTCATGTGCTTACTAATGCCTAGAATTTAGACACACTAGTCCAAACACACACACACTTTCTTTTTTTTTAACAAAGAAAGAAAGAAAGGGAAGTGTGTGAGTGAGTGAGATTGAGAATGAGAGAGAAACTGAGAGAGAGAGAGCTGAAGTGGGAGAGACAGAGAGAGAGAGTAATATATATATATATAGGGAGAGAGAGAGAGAGGTATAGAGGAATGATGAGACAGAAATGTGCAGAGACTGGGGGAAAACATCATCAGCCACCAACAGCCACTATTAGTGGCATAGTCACTCCGCCAGAACCAGCTTCGAACACTCTGGGCCTACACACTCTCTCTCTCTCACACACACACACACACACACACACTCTCACACACACACACACACACATACCTCACCCACGCAGATTCTCTTTGTGCGTGCGTATATGTGTGTGTACGTGTGCATATGAAAGCAATCGCAACTTTATTAGAAAGGGAATAAGAAATGAGAAGGGAGGGTCACGGGCGGGAGCGACTGTGTGTGTGTGTGAGAGGGGTGTCAGAGAGATAGACAGAAATAGAGACGGAGATAGGGTACGGTATGGATGGAGGGAGGAAAGATGGAGGATAAATGGTGTAAAAATAAACACGAGGTCTTAAAGGGGGCGAATGTGTGTAGCTGGCGGGGAATGAGGCGAATATCAGCGACAGGAGATAACTACATCACACATACTCCACCAAAGAGTTCAGTACAAGAGTGTGGAGAGTGAAAGAGGGAGAGAGAGAGAGGAGGGGGGGAGAGCGGATGTCATTGGAAAGGAGTAAGACCAAGTAATTGGCCTAGACGGCTACGATACGGTCAGGCCATAAAGAGATGGATGTGAGGAGTGGAGGAGGAAGAGGAAGAGGAAGAGGCAGTGGAGGAGGCTTGACAAGAAAGCAAACGCAATGAAAGCGAACCGCCACACTAACACTCCCCACACATACACACACACACACACACATCTCTCAACCCCACCTCCAACCCTCCTCATTTCATATCTCGGTGTGTTATCACTCTACCATTTTGCCCTGGCATCATCTGCTCATAATAACATCCTCCTCACTCAACCCCCCCAAACACACACACACATACACACACAAAAACACACACACACATCAGAGTATCTCAAGCAGTCTCTCCATGCCTTGCTCCTTCTGAGGTCAAAGGGCCTTCTCTGCCTCAGAGAGGAAGAGAGAGCAAGAGGGATAGAGGGAGAGAGGGATAGATAGGAGAGGGATAGAGCGAGAGAGGAGGAGAACTGCAAAGCACAGGCCAACATGAAAGGAGGCGGCAGTCATCACAGGGGTCGGACGACACACGATAAGGACGACAACAACTTGCTATAATTACTGCTGCCAGTGCTACACACCCCAGGGAATGTCTGTCAGAACAACAGGAATGGTTTCAGAAGCGAGTCCATGAACTCAACAGAGCGCTGCAACAGCAATACGTTTACATCATCCAGCGAAGCGCCTTTATTGGCCAATAGAGCGACTCTGTGAAACAGTCCAGCTCATGAAGGAGACTGGGGGTCAAAAAGAGGTTAAGAACACTGAGAACTGATGCCAGGGAATAGGAAGCAGGAAGCCCCCTACATACACATATACACACACACACACACACACATACAGACACACACATATATATACATACGCACACATATATATACACACACACACACACGCGTACACACAGACACACGCATACTCACACACATACACACGCGTACTCACACACACACACACATATACACGCAGACAAGCTTCAGACACTGTTGAGCCACAGAAGCTCCAAAGGAGAGAGTGAGACAATGCTGAGCGGTTTCAACAGAGCAACTGACCCAGAAATAAAGTTGCTCTAACTTTACAGTCGGTGTGAGTCTTTAAGGTTTAGATTCATTCAGCCTTTTTATCTAGATGCTTATACTACCACTGTAAAGGAAAAATATGTTGCAATATTTAAGAATGGAGTGTATCTGCAAGCATAATATTCATGGTGCTTCAGCTATAAATATAACCCTAACGATAACCACTATCTGACACAAAATGTCAAATAGCTCTGCCTTAAAATGAATGGCACAAGGTGGATCTGCGGTGTGAATCACACACACACACACACACACACACACACGCTGTGTAAGTGTTACAGTTGAACTCCTGTGGGCACACAAGGGGTGTCACAATGAAAGCACAATTTCATTCACAGCTTGTCAAGCAAGAATTACAGTGACAAGGTTATTGCACTGTAATGGGGAAAAATATTATCATAAAAAAACTCACATAACCATCAATAATTTTTCATTATAACACATTATAAAATAACAAATCGACAAATTCTTTTTTATAAAACAATAACAATAAAAAAAATGCTACAATAATATTTTTTTGCACCAAAGCAATTTACTTTTTCTTTTTAGTCAGAACAAATTCAAACTTACTTTTTCAAATGACTGACTGCGTGTTAAGTCATATAGCCTAGCGTGGACTATAGGAGGACTGAGGACCTGAGGACAGGGGAACGAAGAGACAACATGGCAGATCAGCAACTCCCATAGCCACTGCACTTGTCCCATTTAGGCGAGCTATAATAATGTATTGTGTGTATGCACCAGTCCGCTCGATTGAGCCCAGGCAATCAGGGCTGACAGTGGTAGCAGTTCAAGTCAATGCAGTCCGACAGTGTCAACTGTCGATGACAGGTCTGATATCTATAATGTATGAGTCTGTCTCGGCCCCTGCGGGAAGTTTTTCTGAAGAGCAAGTACACTCAAAGATTGAGGAGAGAAGGAACGAAGGGGACCCCTGAGTCTGTGTGTGTGTGTGTGTGTGTGTGTGTATGTGTGTTGTTTGTTGATGCAGAGGAAGAGGGGGCGAAGGAATGAAAAAGAAAGAAAGGCCATCAATCATGTTGAATTCATCAGTCTGATAATGTGCCGCCTTGTCATAGTGTGTGTGTGTGTGTGTGTGTGTGTATGTGTCAATGTGTCTGTGTGTGCTTATGTCTGTGAGTGTCTATGTATTTGTCTCTCTCTGTCTGCATGTTTGCGTGTGTGTGTGTGTGTGTGTGTGTGACATCATGTTCATCAGTGTGTCATTAGGAAGCAGCCTGGTGGTTATGAGTGGGGAGAGGGCTACCTATTTTTAACTTTGTGTGTCTACAAACCCTGTCTTTGTCTGCCCTCCCTCTTTCTCTATTGCACCCTTTCTTTTTGATCTCTCCTCTCCTCCCCCATTCCTTCCCTCCCTCCATTCCTCCCTCCCTGTGCTCATCTTTATAATTCCGCTCTTTCCTTCTGTCTCTCTCTCTCTCTCTCTCTCTCTCCAATCATTTCTCTCTCCCCTTGACCAACTTCTCAAGGTGGGATGGCAGGGTTACATTCATCGCAGAGACAATGCACCTGACTGCACAAACCAGTGCACATCCACGCCACTGTGCACACACACACACACACACACACACACACACACACACAGTCACAAGTGCACACACACACGCGCACACGCACACACACACACACAGGCAGTGCACACATCAGATGCAAGGTTATGGGTATGCTCATGCATCAACACCCTTGGACACCAAATAAATGCACCTATAAACATGCATGCACACTATAAGCTGCACAGCACGCCTACAGTTCTTAGTCAGTAAACACACACACACACACGCATACACACTCACACAACACACACACATATATACACACACACACACACTCTCTCTCACACACACACTCACACAACACACACACACACACACACAAACACACACAAGGGAATGACTTTAGGCAGGGCTTTTAAAGAACAGAAGGACAAACAATAGAGTGATATGGGAATGATATCAAGATGAGCCGATAGAAAGAGATAGAGACATAATGACAAAGATACCAAGATAGACAGACAGAGAGAGAGAGAGAGAGAGAGAGAGAGAGAGAATGCAATAGGGGATGAGCAAACAACACAGTGGCCATAGAGAGCAAGAGACACAGATGGATTGGGAGCAATTGCGCTCAGCATTTTCCATTCACTGCTTTTCCAATAGGAAGCGAAGGATAAGGACAGCTAGAGGTCTTGCAGCTAAATACAGCCATAAAAAAGACTGCTACAATGCCGCAGATGACTCCCCTACTGTCCCCTCCATGCCACACCACATCACACCATGGCCTATTTAAAAAGTATAGGACTCTGCAGCACCAGTAAAGTCTATGTTGCATTGGGCACTGGGCGCTTTATTAAATAGGGTTCTTATCACACGACTGTCCTTTTTAAAATACATCCAGCAAGATACATGATCTGAATGTTGCTACTATGTTCCTGAGATAATATCAGGGCTTTTCCTCAAGTATAATCAGGTGTTCTATCGATAAAAAAACTGTTATGAATGTAATACCACAGAATATCTTAGATCCTTATATCCTGTTCACTGTCTAGGATTTTATAATTTATTTATGTTATCGGTTTAAATTATTTGTCGACAGAACCTCGTGGTGAGATCTGATTGGTCTGTCTGACACTCACTCAGTGATCTCCTCGGTAACGGTGTGCTCCACCTGAAGCCGGGAGTTGACCTCGATGAAGTAGTGTTTGCCATGCTTGTCGAGCAGGAACTCCACGGTACCAGCATTCTCGTAGCCCACCTGGAACACATGCAAACAAGCAGGCAGGTTAGCAAGAGTCAGTTGTAAGTGAGTAGAAGAGGTCTTGGGAATCATATGGGTGGTGGTAGCATAGCGGTTAAGGAACCTGGCTAACGTTCTAGTAGCCTGTTAAAAGTCTGTTCATATTCCAACTACCACTGTTGAACCCTTGAGCTTGATCTTGCTCTGTAGCTTAGCATGGCCAAGAGGCCTATTTCCACTTTGCTTCATTTGCCAATCTCTGACTGAGACGGTAGTGAAAACCAGGCTAGAGTCACATGGGAGCCATGAAGGGGAAGAGCTCCACATATATAGCTAACTGGAGTGCGCCAACACTTTCTGTCTCCTCCCTAAATACACAACACTGAAATCTAGAACTGAAAAGTGTTCCAGAAACAATGGCTTTTTTTATTAGGCGACACTGACAAACTAAAATTGAATTGTGACTTATCCAGTGGTGGAAGAGTTTGACGCTGGTGTGTGGTGTTGTATTGAAAACAACAGCATCTAGGCTAATGGAATGTCTAACGTGGCTTGAGTCAGCACCTGCGTGTGGAGGCTTTTACTTAAATCTGTGACCTCACAGCAACATCCCATCAGGAGTCGAGTGTGCTAGCCAGTCAATCAGGCTGCCTGCCAGTCAACTAAATAGCAGGATCTTGAGATACCGGGAGGGAGGTTCACTAACGTCATACATGCACAGCTAGGCAAGCTGGCATCCATTACACTAGCACCCTGCTTCAATTAAGTATACTATCTAGTATATGTAAGTATACTTTTTTTTGCAAACACACTGAGCTGAAGAGCGAAATCAGTATGTGTGTTCACCAGGCTAGTTAGATAGTTTAAAGCATATAGTACATTATATTACATTACACCCCACCATATTACTTCAATTATATTCAACCCAATAAAATAAAAAAGATAGTATATGACACACAACACCCACTATACACTATACATATACACTAGCACCCTGCTTCAATAAGATTCCATGTGCTATGCATATGATATGGTCAGGGGAGGCAGATCATCTTTTCACTCTTGACTACCGCCACCCAGCAATCCTTCCCTCTAGCCGTCTACTTTTAAAATGTATATTTCAGTTGCTGTTTACTAATGTATGTATCATTACTTCAATTATTTCCAACCCAATAATAAAAAAGATAGTATATTTCACACAGTATACTACATAGCTGTATACAGTATATACAGCTATATAGTATACAGTAAGTATACTATCTAGTATATATAAGTATACTATCACACAGTATACTTACAGTACATACAGTTATATAGTATATATAGTAAGTATAGTATCTAGTATATGTAAGTATACTATCTTTTTTTTGCAAACACACTGAACTGAAGAGCAAAATCAAATCAAGCTTGCAGATCAGTATGTGTGTCCACCAAGCTAGTTAGATAGTTTAAAAGCATATAGTATGTTCCATTACATTACATTACATTACATTACACCACATCATAATATCCCAATAATAAAAAAGAATAGTATATGACATACATGAAAAGACTTACAGTATATACAGCTATATGGTATACATAAGTATACTATCTAATCACATTAAGCTGGATAATATATATATATAATATATATAGCTTCACATTACACCCCATACATGAACTAGTGACATACACAACAGGTGAGAGGCACAGAATGACCCAGTGGGCATGCTGTGCTACTGCACCTGGACAGCAGTAAGGTTAGGTACCTTGCTTAATGGCACTTCAACCGTGAACATGGACATGAGAGAGAGAAAGAGAGATGTTCAATCACTTGCCACACACATATCTTTCCTACTGGTCGGGGATCGAATCACCCTTTGATCAAACCACGCTTTGGTCACAAGTCCAAGGCCTAACCAGCACGCTACAGCTAGCCACAGCTACCAAGATGTTATATGTGACACTACACAAGTATGGAAAAGTATGAACCTGTTGCTTACTTCACCTCACAAACCCTTATGTAAGTGCATGAGTGCAACATCTAATTCAATGAAGCGAACCTGTCCATCACAAGTAGCAATCAGGCTTTAAGGAATGACATCACCTCTATGGTGAAGTTAAAAAGAAAATGACAGACACAAAAATTGTTGGTTTAGGTTCATATCTTTTTTTAAAGTACATTTCAAAAAGGGCATTTGCAAAAAGATGCATTTCAAAATGTTGTATTCAAAACTAGACAGCTTATAGCAGTAGATGTACCCTGTCAAATGACCCCCACTGATAGCATGGCTCAATCTCGGCCCACTTATAAGAAACCATAAAAGAGTGATGTTTGCATTTCCAATGGAGCTGACCTGTTTTGTGCGGCTGACATCAAGGGCTATCTCAACAACCTTACCGCAATCATTACCTCAGTGCTGTCTCAAGGAGCAGCGAGGTGTGTGATTGGTTAGAGCGAGCAAATGGAAAAATAAATAAATAAATGAAACGCTATCTTCACAGCTGCTGGCTGACTGGAGGGTGATGGGTAAAAGCAGGTGTGTGTGTGTGTGTGTGTGTGTGTTTGTGTGTATGTCTGTTGGGTGGGTTGGGGGGGGGGGGGGGGCAGAGGAGGCAGGCAGGCTCCTGAATGGAGGTCAATGGTCATTCAAACAGGATGATGGTAGCGGTGTCTGGAGAGGTGCCATCTCATATAGAGCATTAGCGGCTGTCGATGCAAGGCGCACATCTGAGCAGAGAGGATTCAAGAGAGCGGTGGGGTGGTGGTGGTGGGGGTGGAGGTGGTAAGCAGACAGTGCCAGCTCACCGAGGGGTGGCTGCACGTAGGCTGGAGAGCATCGTGACAATATGGCTAGTCCACAGGAACTGTGATACAGACTTTGGGTATGCTACAGTGAAAGCACAGGCTATGCAGCAATTTGGGCAGTCCACATGTCCCTGTCCTCCAGCCATACTATACGATTAAAAAATTCAATAATCAAATATGTATGAATTATTCTGAAGCACCTGCAATTTAATAGCATAATTCAACCACAGCCTCAACTGATTGGGATCCAGTGGAGTAAACTGGTATCCAACCAGCATTACTTCAATGAAACAGACACTCATCCAAACAAGACGTCAGCAAAAAGAGAGATGAGGGCAGTAATTCAAAACTGAGACAAAGACTACTTGTATGGCCAAAGCAAACCAAATGAATGCTGTGTTGCAAAGGTAGGAAAGCACATAAACTGAAAGAGAGCAAAACAAGCAGAAAAAGCTCTTTTGTCATGGCACAAATAAGCCAAACTGAGTAGTATTCCAGATGGCTAAGTGGCAAAACCTGTGTAAATTAGCCCAGGTAGCGGTAAAACTGATGATAAAAGAGCCTGGAGTCATAATTCTCTTTACTACGCCAAGTAAGCAGACCACTCTATTAGGAGGTTTACCACATGCTCTACCTTAACTTACCCAGGTTTATCACTTAAAAAAGAATTGTGTGAATCAATCACTAGGCCTGACTGATTGATTAAAACTGTATTTCTACTTGAACCACCAATTTCCTCCCCTGGTCCTGAAAACACGGTGTTCCTTGCTTTTGAAAGTTTCCCTCTGCACGCCTCAGCATGTGCAGTGTGGATGACAATAAAAATTAAATAAATTTAAATGAACATCTCTGTGCACACCATCCCCCTGGTTTATCCTCCAACTCCCAATCTTCCCAAGTGGTAAAACACAACTTTGCCTTTTTAGCTACCCTCTTGCAGAATACACAATCCAATTTCAGCAAAAAGGCAGTCAGCTAGGCGCAGGTTTCAGGAGCACCTAAAACAGGCGCCTCCAGTGGCTGCTGCTTGTTCCACAGAGAAGTGAATAGGAGAATGTGAATTAGCTAGGAGAATGTGAATTAGCATTCTCCTAGCCTAGCAGGGCTGCACTACCACCAGACCACCAGACCACCAGAGAGTCGTTAGTGTCTCCCATAGCTGTGTCTCTGA
>JAIFZK010000222.1:1995000-2010000 GCA_027481765.1 Tenualosa thibaudeaui | reverse complement strand
ACACAGTGTTTTATTGTATGATTACATGTAATTACATTCTGTCCTTGTTTACTTTACATACTACTTGTAATATATAGAACCAGAAAGGCCAATGAAGCTCTATTTAACTGAACTAAATTGGACAGAAAAGAGAGAGAGAGAGAAACAGCCTCCAAATGACAGACATATGCTTTATCATACAGACTCAACACGCCACCTTACCCAGCCTTTCAAAGGCCCACAACCTTCCAAGGCCCAGGTGAATATCACATCATATCAGTGGCACTGACTTGACAGAGTCCTCGCTTACTCCTTCACTAATAATGTCAGACCATCCCCCTCTACCTCTTCATTCCTTTCTCCTTTTCTCTCCCTCTCTCTCTCTCTCTCTCTGTCTCTCCATTCATCCCATTCACCAATTCCTCTCTCCGGGTGTCTACTAATCCCCTGTACAACCCGGCTGGACTGAGGTGACTACAGGGAGTGGGTTCAAAGCCAAGGCAGCATAAATCACCCACCGCAGGGATAATAGAGAGAGAGATGGAGAGAGACAGAGAGAGAGAGAGAGAAAGTGAGAAAGAGAGAGAGATACAGTAGATAGAATGAGAGGGAAACATGGAGAGAGTAAGAGAGAAAGAGAAGGGGAGAGCACGGGGAGTCGTGAAGAGAAGATGAGAGGCAAGGCGGGAGGGAGAGAAAGATGGAGGTACGGAAGGAGGGAGGGAGGGAGGGAGGGAGGAGGGGAGAGCGAAAGGATGGCAGATGGCATGAAAGATGCAGGGAGGACAGAGGCTACGAGAGGAGAGGAAGACTGATGAGGGTGGCAGGATGGGGATGGAGAGAGAGAGAGAGACAGAGGGAGAGGAGAACCAAGCTAAGAGGCCTGGTCATTACCCTGTGAGAACCTGTGCTAGCCGAGGAGCCGGGGGGGATTCTGCGGTTTGGGCAAACTAGAGGCGACAGCCAGAGACCAGAGGCGGCATGAGAGAGAAACAGAAAAATATGTCACAAGATAGAGAAAATATGCCAAAGGCAAAATATACTTTTAACTAGAAGGAAAGCCTTTAAGCTGAGAGGAGACAATGCACACAGTATTGTTGCTTTATGGTATATGATTCAGCATCTTTTCTATGTTATTTTTTATTGTATGTGTGTGAATGTCTCCTTTCCACTTTCAGTCTCTGATATTACAAAGTATTGTAGTCCCACCATTAAAACTCCTTCAAATGTGTATTTAATGGTAGACTCCTTGAGTATGGTGCTGTTCACGTTCCTAAAAGTGGCTGCTAGACCTGAGTGAAATTTGTTGAAAAGTGTCATTTCAGAACCGCCCTTCAAAAGCAAGAAACTCTTCATTAAGGAACAAGGGATTCATTAAGGTGAAAAATAAGAGTATTTTTGCATTTGAATTGCTTTGATTTGTTGAGAGGCATGTGGTCTTTTCAGTATAGCTGGGCACTAGAAGACAAATACGCCGCAAGAGAGACACATGCTGAGAGATGGGGCTGGAGGACACTCAAACACAAAGGAAGATGGTAGTAGAGACACACACACACACACACACACACACACAAACACACACACACAATGTAACAAACACACATACACGTACACATACACACACACACAAACACACACACACACACACAAAGTAACAAACACACATACACATACACATACACATATACATACACGTACACGTACACATACACATACACATACACATACACATACACATACACATACACATACACATACACATACACTGGCACACACACACACACAGAAACTCAGACATACACACAATGTAGGAGACACACAGGCATTCATGCAGACAGACATTCTTACACGCTGACAAAGATCACACAGTTGAGAAAGAGACATTTTACATTCTAGACACTAGACACCCGCAGGCAGACAGACAGGTAGTGGTGGTGAAGCAAGCCCAAAGAAAGCACAGAGAGGGGCGAGGGGGTAGAGAAACAACGGCAGATGGCCCTGTGCTGAGATAAAGAGGGATGAATGAGAGAGAGAGAGAGAGAGAGAGAGAAGAAGGGAAAGTGTAATACAGGGAGTTATCAGCATGTCTTTTTTTCAATCAGACGTATTACTGATGACACATGCAATGATTATAATCTGTGCTATGCTTGGCGACAGGCTGCTATGGCGACCATACACCTACAGATGTGACCCAGAATGTGAATGGGTGCAGCAGCGAAGAGAGAATAAGGGAGAGAGTGAAAGAGAGATGGAAGGAGAAAGAGGACAAACAGAACGAAAGAAAGAAAGAAAGAAAGAAATTTGCAGGTAAGAGGTGACAATGAGAATTGCCACCAACCCTTCTGTTTTTTCTAGACTGATCCATTATCAAGCCCTTCTGCTGATTCTCTTATGATTTCTGACTGTCTCCAACACAACATGAATGCCTCTTTACTGACGTCCTGAGGGCTGTGAGGCCCCTACATCAGAGACACTTGTTGTCATTTGACATTTACAACAATGAGGCAGAAAATAAGCACTGCAACAGATATAATTACAGGCTCACCCCACACAATTACTGTTGTTGTGTACCTTGTAAATGAATCTATTTCTGCTTTGGTGAGATTTGAAAAATGTGATTTTAATGGAAAAAAATGTCCAATAGTGAAAGACTACACGACTGCACTCCGTACTATTGTCATTAAGTGCCATTCAACTTTTATACTGTAAAATTAACACTGGGATGAAATGAATGGCGCTTAATGACAACATTCATAAATATTCATGTAATTTTTATAACATCCTCAAGTAAAGTGTTGCCATTTAAATCATGTGAGATATTTTTTTGGGGGGTCTTTCAACTGTGCCTGATGAAGTGGTAAGCAAATAGCCTAGAAATCTAAACGTACCCTAGCGCTAGCAAATAGTTTTGCTCAGCTGGTACGTCTAGCCATGAGACATAAAGCCTTTGTAGCTCTTCTCCCGGGTTTGGTCGTACCAATCACAACACTCTATCTTTGTAAAGAGTCATTGGGCAAGTTTAGCACGAGAAGAGGTCTACGACAGTGCAAAACAACTGACTGTGGCCAAGAAACAGCAGACGTTTGGACCAGCTTTGGCATCGTCTTTGGAAGAGTTAGATTTAGGCTTTTAGGCTTTTTTTTAGGCTTTGAAAGTTGAGCCGAAAAAGGCACTTAAGTCAATTGTTTTTAAAGAAAAACATATTTGCTGTTTTGCTGATGTTGCTCTAATTGGTCGTAGCGCTCGCTATCCTATGGCGTGCAGAGGCAGTTTGAAAGACAACCACTGATTCCACCCCTCAAAGTGAGCCTGGTTCAGACTATACATTTTGATGTTATAGTCGAGCTTGTCAGGCTAGTAAGCAGAGGCTAAACAAAATAAATAAATACAGTAAATAAATACAATAAATAAAAATAGCGGGAGATGAAAGGTGGGGAGAAGGATGGAATATAAAAGACATGATGAAAGATGGTGGGGGAAAGAAAGAGAGAGAATTGAAAAAGGAAATTACAAAAGGGAGGGTAGGAGACAGAGGTGTAAAAATGGCAGGAAAACCAATAGTGTGATGTAAAGGAAGATAACAAGAGCAGGAAACAGAGAACGACAGAAAGAGAGACAGAGAGAGAGAGAGAGAGAGAGAGACATAGCGAGGAAGCTAGGAGGGAAGAAATAAAGAAAGGATAGAAAACAGGGACTAATGGTGAGAGTCAGAGTGAGAGAGAGAGTGAGAGAGAGAGAGAGAGAGAAAGGTGGGAGATGTATCATTCCTGCCTCTTCCTCCCTCAAAAAAAAACAACTCGCAAGCTTCTGAGGGCAGAGGAGCTGTCGCCATGGAAACAGCAGCCATAAAACCAAACAGAAATAAGGGCGCACTGCTGTAGTGCTGACTGGTGTATTTATGCCTCCACGTCCCGAGTGTAGCAGTCTTTGTGTCGCCACTGCTCCTTCTGCGTGTTTTAGTTGGCCATCAAACCAACACCGGTGAATTAAACAATGTATCGCCTTCTTTCTATCAGTCGCTCTTTTCTCCCCTTTCTTTCTCTCTCTCTCTGTCTCTCTCTCCTTCTTTCTATTGCTCTCTCAGCAATGCCAAAGTGACGGTGACTCACAAAGTCTTTTTTTCTAGCCCTCCTCTGCCTGTACCTCCATCTTCTACGTAGCATCTTGCTGTCATCTCCCCCTTTTACATCTATATCTTCTCTCTTCTTCTTTCTCCTCCCGGCGACACAGAAAAAGAGAAAAGAAAAACAGGAACTCTTCAAAAAAAAAAAGAAAGAACTCACAAAGAGACTTAATAAGGGGAGTAGAGCTGCCTGACAAGCAGATGAAAAAATATAATAAGAAAAAAACTCAGACCCTGAGATGTACAAACACATCAAAAAAGGATGTGTTTGCATACTCAGTCCCACTTTTTCTGTGACACACACACACACCACCCACCTCTTCTCTCTCTCTCTCTCTATCACACACACACACACACATACACACACATTCACTTCTTTCAAGCCAACGGTGGTGAGACCTGTTTTAAATATCAGAAAAATACTTTTGGCTGCTATGACAACCATCTCATCATCCCATCCTCAAAAGCCCTGTGTTGTCAAGTTTAAGGTTAGAGATTTCCAATATGTCCTTCTTAAAGAAATAAAGGATCTACAGTGCCTATTCTTTCTGTAATTAATTTGTTAATTGTTAATTAACAAAGTACTAGAACAGAGCAACACAGGGGGGCACATTACATGCACATTGCAGAGCCATTCAGTTCATTGAATAGACTCATTAGGTTTCTCAAATTAGCTAAAGACAACAAAATTTACTTTAACTGTCCTTAAAGAACAGCTTTATGTATAATCTAGTCTTTTACTTTCTGTTTCACATTAGTTTAGTGTTACCAACAGTATGTTGCTAGCCAGTCTAGTGCTGTCAGGGTACCTCCACTCAATATTGTGTTTGCTATAGTGCTACATCAGGCAACTTTCCAAAGGCTTCATATTCCCCAACTAGATTATCCAGCAACCAATCAGCAAACAGACATTTCTTCTTCGCACATAGAGAGAGAGTCTGGTCCACTAGGTTATCCGTGGAAATGTAGATGAGAGCCAACCATGGGTCAGATGAAGTTCCTGCCTTTTATAGCCAAAATAATTATTACAAAGTTACCAAGTTCAAATTATTACAATTATTAAAATGAATTAATAATTGTAATTTAATTATAAAAATTAAACAAATATTAAAAATAAAAAGATATCTTAAGAGAACCTCTCTGTGCTCTCATCCATACAAGCTGTTTTTATATACCCAGTCATGCACTGTTGCTCCCATAGACTGGTGTCTTTTTTGCAATGTTTGATTCACACCAATGCCGTTTGAAAGTAAACTGACATAGATGCGATCACTTAAGTGAAATAGACACTTGCTGGTAATTTCATCCCATTTCCCTGGAAGGAAATCTGCAGAGGTATAACTTGATCTGACTGGGGAGGCTGACTGACTGACGGGTCGAGTGTGTGCAGACCCAGACATGGGGCCGACGACTTCACAGAATCACAACAGAGAATGCTATGACAGATTGCGTAGGAAAGGCACACACACACACGCACACACATTGCCAGATTGGAAAAGACACACATATACACAGACATCATACTGTGTCTCTCAAGCACACAGACACACACAGAATTACTGGCATACACATACGGACACAGACACACACACACACACACACACTCCTACAGTGACTGTGACAGTGAGTGTTTGTGTGTGTCTGTATGTGTGCGTGTGAGTGAGTGTGTGTGTGGTGTGTGTGTCAAAAGACTCAAAATCTTTTGCAGAGCCCTCCTATGGAAAAGTGTGTTCGTTAACAGGCTCCCTGCTTGCAGGAATCTACTTCAAGATGCTTATGCAAGGCAGCTGCTTTCACTCTCTCTCTCTCTCTCTCTCTCTTCATTCTCTCACTCATTCTACCTCTCCATCGTTTTCTTTCTCACCATGTCTCTCCTTCTCCCTAATGTAGGTGGAATCAAACACGCACAGAAATATCAACACCCTGGGAATATGGAGCGAATGACTCAATTAAAATAAGCGGAGGGTGGGGTGAAGAGAAAAACAGTCAAGAAACTGGAACAGCATGCTCTCTCTCTCTCTCTCTCTCTCTTCCTCTTTCTTTATCTCTCTCTCTCTTTCTCCCACAACCCTTCCTTTTCTCAGTCTGTCAATCTCCATGGTGAATGTAGCTTTCGTTCTCTGTCGAGTGCTGCACTGATAGGAAGCCACTGACACAACTGTCAGAATCCACAGAGACTGTTTACCTCTAATCCTCAAGTTGCCATTGTGCGTGTGTGTGTGTGTGTGTGTGTGTGTTGTGGAGAGGTGGAAGTCCATGTGTCCATTCTACATCATGGCTCAAGTTTGGGCTTTGAAGAGGGGGCTTTGTCAGTTTGCACTGCATTTGGCAACCATTTTTGCAACTCCCACACAGTAGTACTCAACACTGCCTTAGGGAAAAGAAAGAGAGAATTAGAGAAAAAAAGAGTGTGTGTTCATGTGTGTGTGTGTGTGTTCATGTGTGTGTGTTTGTGTGTTTGTGTGTGTGTGTGTGTATGTGTGTGTGTGTGTGTGTGTGTGTGAAAGAGAGAGAGAGAGAGAGAGAGAGAGAGAGAGAGAGAAAACAAGTGAGGAAAAGAGAGGATAAAAGAACAGAGGAATGTTAGGGTGGTAAAATGTAGGGATGGACACAGATGCTCCTTCTATATTCCAGCCCTAAAGCTGAGGTTAGGGAGGGCACTGGGGGGGTCAGCTGAATGAATTGATGAGCACTGATTATAGACATAATCACCTTATAGGATTTATTCATGAGTTTTGTGTTTCGCCATGATCAACCACCTCAGGGGTAATTGCTTTAGCAGCACATGTAGCATCAGGCCAATAAAGTTAGTTGAAATTCCAAAGAGGAAGTATAGAGGAAGGTGTGTGTGTGTGTGTGTGTGTGTGTGTGTGTGTGTGTGTGTGTGTGTGCAGATGGGAGGAAACTGATTGATCACATTTAAGGCCGTTCAGTGAGAACATCCACGCTGGCATGGCATAGGACATCAGATGGGGACTGACACGCAAGAAAGAATAGGCTAGTGCACACACACACACACGCATACACACACACACACTCACCAACACTCATGTGCACACAGCCAGCACGGCAACAGATTTAATTAAAAATTGGGCAAAAGTTCTGGCTCAGCGCTTGAATTCTACTGATGTGCATATTGGAGTGTGTGCCGTTGTGTGTATGTGTGTGTGTGTGTGTGTCTGTGTGTGTGTGTGTGTGTGTGCGTGTGCTTCTATCTGTGGTGCTAAATTAAATTTAAACCGCACTGCTACATGCATTAGCTGCTGACAGTGACAATACCCTATGCTATGCATGGAAACACGACAAGAGAAAACGGCAGACACAGAACAAAAAGAGAGAGAGAGAGAGAAAGAGAGAGAGAGAGAAAGAGAGAGAGAGAAAAGATACAGGAATTGATGAAGCCAGAGTTTAGCAAAGAGAAAACAAGCTAACCGTGTTAGCAGAATGCAGACATAGTAGCAAAGGGAGAAAAATGACTGGGTGGAGGACGTATTTGAAGAAAGAGAGAGACAGAGAGAAAGAGAGAGGGGTATTGGGAAGAGAGGAGGAAACGAGCTAAAAGGATGCAGAGGGAGAGGATTGACTTAAATACCCCTGACTAGCCTAAGAGGGTCTATCTCTCTCTCTCTCTTATTTCCCCTTCTCTCTCTTTTTCTGTCCCCAGTGTATCTTGCCTCTATAAATAGATGGACATTTTCATGTCTCACAGTCTACAGGGCATTATTTTAATAATGACTCATCACTTTTTAGGACCACAGTTTGATGTAGAAGCTAAACACAATGTCCTTCAACGTTATGGGTTTTTCTCCCTGTCTCCATGAGTATGCACATATGCATGTGTGAGCATGACTATGCATAATGTCTCTGTGGCTGGTAGCAGGAGAAGGGGTTAGTTTAAGAATGACCTGAGGTGGTCTCTTGCATCATTAGTCCACAAGCTGACTCAGCTCATCTAGGCAAGTGCACAAGTCATTACTAATCAAACACAGAGGCAATCAGTGCCCCTTTATTTTTAATGGAAGTCTGACACAGAAGGAAACTGCATGTGAGTGAAGCCAGTGCTTTCAGCTTTGTAGTCACCAAAGAAAGGACTCATAGGACTCATGCCCTTGACATTTGTGTGTGTGTGTGTGTGTGTGTGTGTGTGTGTGTGTGTGTGTGTGTGTGTGTGTGTGTGTGTGTGTGTGTGTGTGTGTGTGTGTGTGTGTGTGTGTGTGTGTGTGTGTGTGTGTGTGTGTGTGTGTGTGTGTGTGTGTGTGTGTCTTCCCATACTTGCTCTACCACATGATTCTTCATGTGAAAACTAAACCTCACAGCAGCCACTATTATTACCTACAATTTGTCTCCACTCTTCCTGTGTAAGACAGCACACATATCTGTGATAAATTAAAGGCACACTATGCTATGTTTTTAATGCATTTCACACTGTTTTAGATCAGTGGTTCCCAAACTTTTAACTGTCGTGTACCCCTTGAGACATCAGGTACCCCCTGCATCACAGACCTGCTATAACAATCAATATTTTGCATAAGGATTGCAGCATAAACAAAAGGTGAATACATTATATTGTTATATGCAGTATAATATTTTCCTACATTATCTATGCTGGTGAAAGCTGAGAACCCATTCACAGATTTATTTTGTGTACCCCCTAGAATTAATCCAAGTACCCCCAGGGGTACATGTACCCCAGTTTGACAACAACTGTTTTAGATGATTAACCCTTTGAGCCCTGTGCTATTTTAGGTGTAGTTTTCACTACCTTCACTTTTAACTCAGTCATTAAAAGGTCCTTTAACATATGCTGCTATATCTTTATGTTTTAAGGACAATCTACACTATCTAAACCTGGTTGTATTTGATGTGATACTCCTTACATGTGGCTTACATCAGCATTATAATAATGAAAAAATATTTTCTGTCTCATAATTTTTTTACATTTTTGCAGATATCTCGCCATTTGAAGCATGCCAGAACAAATATCTTTTCACATTTGGAAAAGGTTGTCTGGAATATGGTAATATAAGAATCATGATTGTGGGATACTGTATGACTTTGCTAAAATATATGTACTGACAGAATGTTTTATTCATTTTCATATTCTATTCATATTTCATTGCACTGACAAGAATGGGGGTGCAATAGACACATGCATGATATTCCTCTCTGGTGCTGTTCTGGGTCCTGAAATAACATTTTAGCATCTGCCCTGGCTATATGACAAACAGGGGTCTAAGAACAACTTCTGATGTGGAGAAGAAATGATTTATTTTGGGGTGGGGGGAAATGGGGAGTTGGAGACAATGCAGAAATGTGATGTAATTTCAAGACCGGGTTACTCAGGAACCGCTAATTATACAGAGGCATTCTATGCACCATTGGAATCAGTAGGATCTCCAACTGATATTTGTTACATTTATTATGTGTTTATTCTGATATGCAGATTGCCATTAGGGAGTTAAAAAATCATGAGCCATTACACAGGGTGGCATGGGAAAGACATGGACACAGAGTTGTATTAGTGACATTCATTTTGATATAAATTCAACAGCAATTATCTCGCAAACTAGCGATTAGCACCACTGGAAAAGCCTCAGTCTCAAGAAGTTAACTTCACTACATTGCTTTTGAAGACAGCGACCATTTTCATCATACCATTAATACAACTGGCCTGACAATGACCTCCCAGTGCAGATGTCAGTGCCTTCATTTGCATGCTTTTTAAATGAAGCCCTGTCTCAGCCGAGACAAGGGTTTTAATTTTGAAAGGCCCGTTTGTGCACTTGTGTCGGAAGCACAGCTGTTGAGCTGGCTGCGAGGAGTAGAGGGAGGATGATCACAGAGGAATCACAGCGCAGAGAGAGTAGGCATTAGGGACCATACAGGAGAGAGCACAACACTGCAGGGTCACAAGGACAATGTGCACTACCACAGGGAAACAAGCTAGTCACCAGTGGACAAGGATTTATTCTGTGCATCTGTGCATAGGAAGGAAGAGAGGTAGGAAGGTACTGTAACACTGATGTCTCTCTCTCATGAACTCTCTCTGAATAGCTTGGAGACAACTGCAATTCCAAGAATTAAAACAGGCATCTCATCTAAACCAAGTCTTCCGAGCCAATCCAAACTCAAATGTTACCCATAGCATGCATGCAGGTGAATTATGGTATGTATTCATAGGCAAATATTACACTTTCTAAGGTGGCTTTGGTCACAAATTCATCTGTTTATGTTTCTGTCTACTGGTTCTTGGCGGGCGCTTTTACCCAGAGCGACATACAACAAGTAAACACTACATTAAAAACAAAAATTCTTGGCTAAATTCTTCCATCAGTTTTCTTAATGAGTCTGTCACAGCGTAACAGACGCTATGACAACAGAGCGGGCTGGTCACATCTCTGGCACTGGAACAGCTTAGCTAGTCAAAGTTTTGACTTTTACTGTAAAACTATGCTATGGATCAATGAAATCAAATCTCCTTGACCCTCCCGCCCTCTCCTCACAGGGACACCAACTCAGTGTTACAGAAAACCATATATATAAACATATGTACAGTGTATAATATAATATAATAGAATATATTATATATAATATAATATATATATATATAATTTTTAAAAAGCCAGTCTGAGATTACTGCATCAGCATTAGCGGTACATGGGTGGTGGTAGCATAGTGGTTAAGGAACCTGGTTAGCATGCTAATAGCCTGGAAAGTTGTGTGTGCCCTTGAGCATGGCACTTAACCCTAAGTTGCTCTAAGGGAGACTGGCCCTGAACAATTAATATTTTTTTTTTTTTAAATATATGTCACTTTGGGTAAAAGCATCTGCTAAATGCATAAATGTAAATGGTACCAGAGAGAGGCGGAAATGATTTCTATACCTCCACCTAATACTTTTTGCCCTGATATTGGGGACAGGAACAAGATCTGAGTTTGCTCTTGTTTTAACATCAACCCCAAATCAATGATGAACTACAGCCAATGCTTTCTGCTGCTACAATACAGTCAGGTAGACAAACAGTTTGCTTAGATAGTCATATGAGGACACAATGAGGAGGGGTGTGAGTGTGTGTATGCGTGTGTGTGTGTGTGTGTGTGTGAGACAGTGTCTGCACATTTTTGCACACCGTGGCCAAACTGAAGTACCGGGTAACGCCGGGTAATCCTGACTCAAAGTCCCTCACAAATTTTTGATGACTTTAATCTCTTCAGCCAAAGAGGGGGAGGATGGCTTTCCCAGACACGGATTAGGGCTCAGCCCTGGACTAAATGTCATTGAGAATGAATGGAGACTCATTCATTCAAAGACCAATTTACCTTAATGCCAAGCCCACAGCATTCTCAATAAGGCCAGCTGGTGTAGAACTAAAAGATCTCTGCGAAAAGCAGCACAGACTTTGTTATGCAGTCATTTTCATCCACACTTTAAATTCTGATGTACTGTATGTCAGTACTACACACTTACTAAAGAAGATCACAAAATACAACGTGCTTTACATGAAATACTAAATGCAATCATAAAAGCCAATGGACTTTGGACAGACTGGGCACTAAGGATGGGGAAGGGCAACATTTAGGTTAAGCATGTTTCACTAAGTAGTAACTAGAAAGGTACATGGTACTTATGGTATTTATTAACATATAAGTACACCCAGATGACAGCACTTTATATAATGTGGAAACATATTTTCTTCAGCAGCAACCCCCAGCACTTACAAGAATAGTTTCTTGTCACTGTTTTTGTTCGTTCATCACAAACATTTTGCTTCGGTGAGAGAAAGTAGCTACCTTTTCCCTTCAGGTTTTTCTCTTCTCCCCTCTCTCTCTCTCTCTCTCTCTCTCTCTCTCTCTCTTCCCCCCTGCTCTGCCTCTTCCTCTGACACTTGATTCTCTGTCTCTCTTTTTTCTCTCTTCTGCATCTTCTTGTGTTTCATCCTCTCAGCGGTCTATCCCTTCCTTCTGCCGCCTCACTCTCCACCTCTCTGCCTTCCATCTTTTCTTCTGGCGGAGGAAAGGGGAAGCTTTCCTTGCGCTCTGTGGGGAAACTGTCTGGCTTTTCTCTCTTGCTGTTCTTTCTCTCTCTCTCTCTCTCTCTCTCTTTGTCAAATGGAGAGAGGAGGTCATTTTCTTCTGACCTTGCTGTGTGTATGTCTGTTCTCCATCTCTCTACCTCCCTTTCTCTCTTCCTCTCTTCCCTTCTTCCCTCCTCCATCTACCTCTAGACTGTTTCCCTCCTTCACTTCCCCCTCTCCTTTTTGTCCTCTCCTCCCTCTATCCTTTTTTTCTCTCCTCATGATCCTATCTTCTCCATTTCACTTATTTTACTCTTACACACACTCTTCCCCCGCTCTCTCTCTTCACCTATTTTTCTCTTCACTCCTTCCTCCTTTCACTTTTTTCCTTTTCCTTTCTTTTCTTTCCTCACCTTCTTGACTTTCACACATACCATGCTGAAAAAAGCTTGCTAATGTCATTGGGCTTCTGTGACATGATTTCCTATTGTTCCACACTACTTTCACCTGGTTCACACACACACACACACACACACACAGAAAGAGAGAGAGAAAGAAAGAAAGAAAGAAAGAAAGAAAGAAAGAAAGAAAGAAAGAAAGAAAGAGAGAGAAACAACCCACCCCACCCAACACACAAAAAATCATAGTTATGTTTACATATCCAGTGTACACTTGCACACCATCAGATACACCAATACTTGTTCACTGATGCACACAGACAGTTACATAAAATCTATCAAGCTCACTTTCACAAATTCGGACACAAACAATGCATTCAGTGCTAAACGCTCACCCACACAGAGTTAGAATGAAAACTCATACACACTTACACAGAGACAAGAACACACATATACACAAACACACACGCATAGCCACGTGAGAGTACACATACAGTACACAACCCTCTCAGACACCCAGACAGAGATACACATACACATACACACACACACACACAGCCACACACACACACACACACTCGCCAGAGCCTAATCAATCATCAGCCAATCAATATCCCAGCATGAGTCTGATAAACAACAGCCCAGATCCAGCAGCCTTCTGCAGCTGAAAAGAGGATAAAGAGAAAGCGAGAAAGGGAGAGAGAGAAAGAGAGAGGGGGGTACAGGGAGAAAGGGAAAGAGAGAGAGCAAGAAAGAGAGAAGGAGAGAGAGGAAGAAAGCGAAAGCGGGATGGAAAGGTAAAACACAGAGGGAGAGAGAGAGAGAGAGAGAGAGGGACAGAGCCACACAGAGGGAGAGGAAAATACAAAAACGGAGGAAAGGTGGAACAGTCTGAAATGAAAGAAATAAAAGATAGAAAGAAAAGAGGAACAATAAAGACCCAGTGAAGGGGAGGCTGAGAGGATGTCAGAGATCAATTGAAGAGATTCAAAGAAAACAACACATAAAATAACAGAGAGAGAGAGATGGGGACAGGAAGAAAGAGGGAGGGGGTGGGGACAGAAAGAAAGAGAGAGCGAGAGATGGGGACAGGAAGAAAGAGGGAGGTGGGGGGGGACAGAAAGAAAGAGAGAGAGGTGGGGACAGAAAGAAAGAGAGGGGGAAAACTAAGATGAAAAATGTCTTTTACAGAAGTTAGGGGCCACAGAGAGAGGGCCTACCATATCACACAGACACTCATACGCACTGGGCTTCCCCCTCTCTCTCTTTATTCTTCCTTCCCTCTCACGCTCTCATCAATCACTCTCGATCTCTCTCTCCCTCCATGCCTCCCACCCACTCACTCACTCCACTCTTTCTCGCCCTGCTCCATCTCCCTTGCTCTTCTTAATTTTCCATTCTTCCTAGCGTTCTGTCGCTCCTCAACTCTCCCTCGTCCCTCCTCCTTTCTTCATCCCTCGCTCTCCTGCCCTACCCTTCAAACAGCCACAATAAAACCCAACCTCTCTCCCTCCCTCCTTTCCTTCATCCCTCCCTCCTCTCTCCCTCTTTCTCTCTCTCTTCCCTTCTTCTCTCTCTCTCTCAAGACTCGCTATATGTATCACATTGTGGCACAGTGGCGTGACCAAGATGAGACAAGGTCACCACGAGACCACACGTTAGCACACACACACACACACCTGCAGCTTTGATCCGTGCCTAGTACAGCACAGCATTGGCTTCCACAGAGTGTGAGCTCCTTATCCCCCTCAGCTCCCAATCAAAGGAGAGGTGAAGGAAAATGCCAGAAGGCATTACAAACACACACACACACACACACACACACACACACACACACACAGACACTCTGTTAGTCTCAGCATCTGTTCTCACACACACGGCCTGCTGCACTTAACATTGCCAGCGTACTGTTACAAGAATAAAAAAGGATCATAAAAACTGAACACCTCCGTAGTGTTAGTCTTTTTCGCACAGAAAAAAAACCCCACACTGCAGTGTTAATAGGGTCTCATGCCTTGCTTGTTCATTTACCCTGTGGGAAATGTAGGTGTGTTTACAGTTCCTGGCCCTGGTGTGTACATGTGTACGTGTGTATGCGTGTGTGTGTGTGTGTGTGTGTGTGTGTGTGTGTGTGTGTGAGAGACCCGAGTGGCCAGCTCACGAGAAGTGGATTGAGAAGTGGAGGTGGTAAGGACTCACAGGAGAGGTGTTGCTGGTCCGAAAGTGAAGGGTATTTATTTCCCCAAAACCACACTAATAAACAAAAACACTTGCACCTAACAAAATAAACCAAAATTCAGTTTCCATCAACACAGTAGTAGTACAAACGGCTCACTGCACCAACTTTGCCTCTTCACCAGGAGAGTAACAGGTCACCCAGCTGAACCACCCGAGGCACTAAACTACCCCCCATTTTATGCACTGCCGCATTAGTGCAAATTGACCCTGAATTTGGGCACCTAGATTGTACCAATAAGCCAGGGAT
>JAIFZK010000222.1:1980000-1987500 GCA_027481765.1 Tenualosa thibaudeaui | reverse complement strand
TAATGAGAGGAAGGAGAGGGGTGTAATGACTAAACAATGTTGGAGGCAGGCTAATAAATCATGGTGAAGGAGTCAGAGACCCATCCAATAATGCACACACACACACAGAGAGAGACACACACACACACACAGAGATGCATTCACTCTCATACGTACAAGGACACCTAAGGGATGGCAGGAAAAACAGGAAAAGATAAGAGCGCATTTACTGTTCGACACACACATATGCAACAACACCCCCCCACACACACACACACACACACACAGAAATACTCACCCAGGATCTGCACTTCAATGTGCCTCGGTTTCTCAATGAACTTCTCTACAAAGAGAGCGCCGTTGCCGAAGGCTGCCAAGGCTTCAGAGAAGGCCCTGTTATAGTTTTCCTCCAGCTCCTGCAGGCCAACATATCAATCAGACTAATTAGCATGCGCCCTGGCCTCCCTAAGAAGGAACATGATGTTAAAACGATGTGAGCAGCGCAATGCTGGCCACTTAGCCGGTTCACAAGAGAAATATATTGTGACAACATTTGGCCTGTGATTACCAAAGCTGCGCTAAAGTCCTGTAGCCATTTAGTGTGCATTACCAATTAAAGGAGCATTTTGTTTCATTTAGTGTCCATTACCAATTAAAGGAGCATTTTGTTTCATTTCTGGTAAAAGCCAGGGAAATGCCAAGGCTTGACACAATAGCTATTGCACGAACAGAGAGAACACGCACACAGACACACACACAAACACACACACACACGCATACAGTCAGTACACACATGCACATGCCTACACACAGACACACACACAAATACACAAACAATAGAGCACTAATGCCTTATACAGAAACACAAAAACATAAACATAAACATAAATGTAAACATGCATATATGTATGTAAAGTAAGTCATACTCTTACAGTAGATATACAGCACTCATAATCTCATAATTCATAATCTCAAACAGTTTATTCAATGCATATATACTGTACATACTGCAATGCACACTGTACCTAATGACATACATGTAAGCCTGATTATGTATGCAAGTGATGTATGATATCATATGTGAAAGTGTGTCTCATCAGTTAAGTCAGTTATCATCTCCCATACAGCTCATTACTATGCTCATCACTCTTTCTGTTCTATTTCCATCTCTCTCTCTCTCTCTCTCTCTCTCACTCTTTCTGTTCTATTTCCATCTCTCTCTCTCTCTCTCTCACTCTCTCACTCTTTCTGTTCTATTTCCATCTCTCTCTCTCTCTCTCTCTCTCTCTCTCACTCTCTCACTCTTTCTGTTCTATTTCCATCTCTCTCTCTCACACACTCTTTCTGTTCTATTTCCATCTCTCTCTCTCTCTCTCTCTCTCTCACTCTTTCTGTTCTATTTCCATCTCTCTCTTTCTCTCACTCTGTTTCACAATAAATTAAGCCGTGCGTTGGTCCTTGGGGGAGGTGGGAGGATATCCAGGAGCTTTAAGTCTTTGGAAGGCAGGCTGTGTATTCATTAGCATAGGACAACGTCCAATCGGCCCATCGACAGGGAAAACAATCAGATCTAATCAGACGCTAAAGAGAGGCCACCCAGCTGACCAGAGCATTGATCCACCCACGAAGTGCATTTTAAGAAAGAGTGTCCATTCAGGCACTGCTAATCGTGCAGTCGGACACACTGTTTTTTTTTTTTTTATCCCTCTCTCTCTCTCTCTCACACACACACACACACACACACACACAAACACACGCACACACACACAACACTCACAACCATCCAACACACACGTATACACTCTTCTCTTTCTCTCTCTTACACACACACACTCACATGCAGCCTCCCACACATACACACGGTGTACACACACACGCACACACACACACACACACACACACACACACACAGCAGCCTAACCTAAGCTGGGTTCAATTGTACTTTAATAAGATTGGCGGTGAGGTTAATATCTGACAGATATTAGAAGGATTTTAATGTCATTTGCACTGGGCATTCATAACCGACGCTCTGAGAGCAGCTTAGTCAACAATATTAAAAAAGAAAAAAAATAAACTGCTTCGTAATGATGTCTCTGTAGCTTTTTAGCTTTTAGCTTGGCTCTTCAAAAGCCCAGAGCTTTAGCGAGCCTGAGAAGTCTTCCCCAACAACTGCAGCATTTCTCTGTCTGTTATTACATGTACACATCCTTTATCTATTTCCCAGACATTGGGGTCCATGAGAAATAAATCATGAAGCCGGGTCTGAGCCTTATCAAATCAGAGCCAATTGTAGATATGAGAGGTGGGGAGAGAGAGAGGGAGAGAAAGAAAGAAAGAAAGAAAGAAAGAGAGATAGAGAACAGAGGTGGTTGTCGTAGTGGGTAAAGAGAATCTTGTAGTGACCCTGGTGCACTCTGTTACCTCCAGATTGGAGTGTGTTCCCTTTCTGTCTCCACAGACTCAGCTCTCTGAATGTTAAGAACAAGTATTTATATCTGGCATCCCACCACCAGCCTACCACACGCACACACAGACACACATCCTCATACTGGACATATGCATGTGTGCAAATACACACATATGCGCGCGCACGCACACACAGACACACACACACATACTGTGCATATGTACATGTGTGCAAATACACACACACACACAAATTACATACACACGCAGACACACTTACACACACACACATTTGCTCACCTCATACTCATGTACCACACGCATGCCACGGCCCCCTCCTCCATAAGCTGCTTTAAAGATGATGGGGAAGCCGTAGGTCTTGGCAAACTCCTCCGCCTCCCTCAGGCAGGAGATAGGGGCATCCGTTCCGGGCACCACGGGCACACCTTAGTGTATACACACACACACACACACACACACACACACACAACACACATGCAAGCACGCACACACACACACACACACACACACACACACACACACACACACACACACACAGCAACAGTTATCTCAATTATTCATACTGACGTGACAACATCTCATTTAATCCTCTGTTCTGTTTGTGTGTGCTGTGGCACTTTGAAGAAATTGGCAAAGAGCAATCTTGGCATGAAAAATCACACTTCAAAAACTGCTCAGTTGTTATTCACTGACAGCATTCAAGCTAAGTTACCCTTTCTCAAAGTCTCAGGACC
This sequence comes from Tenualosa thibaudeaui, assembly GCA_027481765.1. Classification (NCBI taxonomy): domain Eukaryota; kingdom Metazoa; phylum Chordata; class Actinopteri; order Clupeiformes; family Clupeidae; genus Tenualosa; species Tenualosa thibaudeaui. The sequence continues at coordinate 1,984,360 of JAIFZK010000222.1, read as the reverse complement.
AGGAGGGAGTCTGAATCAAAACTCAAAATCATGTGGATACGTCCATGAATAAAAAATGGCTGCAAGAAGCTACTAAATAAAGAGAGTTGGAATGAATATGAAAAAAAATCCAGTTTAATTCTTATGACCAGGCCAAGCTATAGTTTAGTTCAGGGATGAGCAACTGGCGGCCCGGCCCACCTCCTCACTCAGTGCAGCCTGTAGATCATCTCTGAAATATCAGAAAAATGCAGACTATTTTTACCACAACTGAATCAGTCCGGCATTGTAATTATAATGGTCACAGATAGAGGGAGCACATGAAACACATTAAGAAGAGAAATAGACTCATAGACGACACTCTTTTTCATTTGATGCTGATTGTATGCACAAAGAATGGCAGTGATATCCAGTCTATTGTGCACCAGCAGGCAAAGTCAAGTATCTCATTAAAGGAGAAATCCGGTGTGAAATGGACCAAAGGTATATTGAAATATGATTAAAAAGTTAGAACGTTTGTTAAAATGCATTTTTTTAATAACCCCAGACCGCATTTAATATATGCTTGCAAAAGGCTTAACACTGCTGGTGTTTGGGGTATCATGTTAGGTGCAATAATCACTATTTTTAAACCATTAAAGTAGCCTCACACTTTGTTGGTAGCATAATGAGGGTCCTAACATTTAAAACAAGGCACTGAGAAGTTTTTAAGTATACAGATAGTTTATCAAAAATACTTTTTAAAAAGCACCACTACTTTAGGCTACTTTAAGCCTTGTTAATGGTTTAACAGTGACTATTGCACCAAGCATGATGCAAACATACATAAATGTGGTCTTGTAGGAAAGTCATGGGATGATGAAAAAATGCATCTTGACGAATGTTCAGACTTTTTATCATGGTTCAATTTAGACCTACTTTTGGTTGATTTCACACCGTATTTCTCCTTTAAGAGAAGATCTGATTTAGGCTACATGCTGTGGGTGAGGCTGGGCAGTAGCCTATATGGGGGAAATGTATGTAAATTAGGGTGGGAGCAGAAATGCACTGAATATGATGCTTGTTGTTGCACTTGTTGGGCCACTGTTTTTCAGTATGGTGCCATTATTGAACTTTTTTTTTTGTTTCTAGTTCAACAAGAGTATTAGACACGTTAAAAATCCATTAAAAATCCATCAACTGTGTATAATATATGAAATTAATGTATGTTGGTTCAATAAACACAGAGACAATGTGCATTATACAAATATTATATTCTTATTTAGAATTATTTTGTAGCTCCTCTCATATCCAATCAGTTCAAGTACACGGTCATGTGGCCCTCTGATGGTGATAATGAAAAATTGTGGCCCTTTTTATCATGCAAGTTGCCCATCCCTGGTTTAATTAGTCACTTTGATATTAAATGAGTTGTTGTGCCTTACGTGTAAACAGAGGTTTCAGTCACTGAGACTTTGTTTACACGTATCTGGGTATTTTTACAAATATTATTATATTATCTTTCCCCGCATTAGAAAATAATTCTGTTCACACAATGCTCAAAAACAGCCATTGGAGACTGAAAAGTGATGGCCCCTCTTCAGTTTACAGTTTTCCGGTAGGCTATCTATTTGTTTGGCTTGTTTTGACCACCATTTTAACTTTTTATTTACTAATAAAGAGGTAGACAATAAATCTGTTTTCAGAAATACCAGGCAGCTACAAGTGGCTTTTAGCAAATAAAAATAATTTTCTAGAATACCACAAAATGGATTTTATTTGATCTAGCATACTCAAGTTATTTCTTTATTATTCTTCACATTGTCATGTTAATTATCCTGTGAGCAAAAAATAAAAAAAACTTCCTGAATGCAATGAATAATTTGTCCATAGCTAACAACACAGTCTTCATCTAATGGCCTCTGGTTCCTTTGTTTCTGTAGAGATTGAAATATGTCATGAAAAAAAAATTCTCAGCGGAAGTGGTGTACTTTTAATCTCAAGAGTTTTCCCAGGCCGCCATTATTAAGACAGTGAAGAGTGGCTGGATTTCAGATAACAAAACCTTTCTACCGTTTTATACATCAGAACGTATCCTGGTTTGACTTGAAAGTTTTTTTTTTTTTAAGCTGTTGTGATGGTTCATAAAGCCCTGCCTTTAGCTTTCCAGCTAGACATTGGCTGAATCTCAGTGTCCTTACCCTTAGCCCAGGACCCTCGAAGACTTAACTTGCATGAATCAGCCAATCATGAAGTATTTATTCCAGTTAAATCTCTGAGGGTTCAGGACTTGGAGGTTACGGGTGACACTGGGACTAAGTCAGAGAGGATAAGCTGTGCCTTTTTAAACAGCTGTTCCAGGCAGCTAGCCTTAGTGGATAACCTTAGCTACTGTGTTTTGTGCTACTGAGATGGTCCCAGCTAGTCATGGTGGATAGCATTAGCAACTGTCTTTACACTGTCAATAGTGTACAAGCTAATCATGGTGGATTAGCCTTAACCACTGCCTCTAAAACATGTTGACAGAGTTCCAGCTAGCCAGAGTGGATAATCTTAGCCACTGTCTTTTGCACTGTAGAGAGGTGTTCAGCCAGTAAACAGCCTTAGTCACTACACAGAGAAAAATACTGCTCCCCACAACAGTATTTTCTCTTACAGAAACAAATCAGCTGTTGCATTGAGCTCAGTCGTGTCTTTTTTCTCCAAAAGGGGTTTTAAGAGAAACAAGTAAATTGGCTCTAACCAATGCTGTGCAGAAATACAGTGTAACTACATGAGACAGTTTCAGTTTTCTGTTTCATCAACATTTAGGAGACAGCAGGCTTCTAAAACAACAAGGTGGAATATTCTCTGGTGGTTTCGACACATTGGCCAGTTCTTGTGTGCAAGGCTCTGTCTATTGTGCTATCTGAGAGATGAGGAAAGAGAACTTTACCGGCTTGAATGGCAAGGGCACGGGCCTCCACCTTGTCCCCCATCTTGCGCACCACCTCTGGGGAGGGTCCGATGAATCGCACCCCAGCATCAGCACACGCTTGGGCAAAGTCAGCTCGCTCTGACAGAAAGCCATAGCCAGGGTGGATGGCATCAATGTTATTCTCCTAGTCATCAGAATGAGACAGAGAGAAAGAGAGAAAATAAGATGGAGGAATAAGGGAGAGAAAGACAAAATTAGGAGAGATAAAAAAAAAAAATTAGAAAAGAAGAGAGTTAATAGGCACGGAAGAGGGAAAGACAAGAAAAAGCAGAGGATCAGAGGAAAAAGAGAGAGAGAGAGTGGGAGATCAAGACAGGAGTAACAGAAAGAAAGTGGCCAAACACGTCTGGTCTAATTATCCAGTGCAAAAAAACAAGAGGAAATAGTAATTTCATAAAATTGCAATCACCTGCTAAATGAGAAGCCTCTCACTCGCTTGGCAGGCGGTTGCCAGGCGCCGTCAGACAGCCTCAGCAGAGGCAGCCTGATTATTTTGGGATGGGGATTATGAGGTTGGCGGTGTGGTCAGTAATTTTTCAGCCTAACTATGACTTTGTGATGATTTACTGTATGTGTGGGCATGTGAGCTCAAACTTTGTGTGTGTCCATCTGTGTCTATCTGGGATTGTGCATATGTGTGTGCATGTGTGTGTATTTGCCATTGTGCATAATATATGCATGTGTGTGTGTGTATTTGCCATTGTGCATATGCCTATGTGTGTGGATTGGGTGGATATATCACGGTATGATGGAGAATGTGTCAGTAACCGTGTTTTTGTTTGCAAATGACCACAAACATGTCGGTGCCAGTGTGTGTATGTGTGCGTGCGTGTGTGTGTGTGTGTGTGTGTGTGTGTGTGTGCATGATTCAAAGCGCCTGTGCTTTTCTATGCCAGTGTCTGTGTCTGTGTGTGTGCATGGTTCAAAGCGCCTGTGCTTTTCTTTGCCAGTGTGTGTGTGTGTGTGTGCGTGCGTGCGTGTATGTGTCTACACAGACACGGCTCTAATTGTTACATTGGTGGCTCGTTTCCCAGACTGACCAGTGATCTGTGGGGACGTGAGAGAGGGAGCGAGAGAGAGAGAGAGAGAGAGTAGAATAGAGAAAGAGGGGGGGCCCTGTGGCCTAACAGGACCCCGCCTTGGCCGCCGCTCACCCATGCCTCTCCAGGAACATAACAGGCATTGGTCACATCTGAAACGGATCACTGCTGGATGCATCCACCGAGCTGTGATCGGGCCTTTAGCTAATGATGGTGGCCATCATCACGCCTGACAGAAAAGGCTCTGAGAAGCTGGACGTTTATTCTGGACCGTGGTCAGTCAGTTGGTCAGCAAGCAAGCCAGCCAGCCAGCACGGGACTCTAACACCCGCCAGCGCTTCTAAGTGCCCACCGACTTAGTCATGCGTGCTTCTAAGAATCAGAC
>JAIFZK010000222.1:1945000-1972500 GCA_027481765.1 Tenualosa thibaudeaui | reverse complement strand
TAGATATCTATATTGTATGTGTGCGTGTGTGTATTTTTATGTGTGTATGCCTCTGACAATGTGTACATGACAGGGTGTGTATGCGTGTGTGTGGTGTACATAACTGTGTGGGTGTGTGTGTGTATGTGAGCGTGTGTACATAGCTCTGCCAGTGTGTGTGTGTGTGGCTGAGCCTGTGTTGTGTAGTGGTAGTCCCCTGTCCAAGCCCGTGGGGGAGATTTATTTTGGTGTCGGCCACCAAACGTAGCACACCATTATCCCCCTGGAATAGACACATAAAACATACCCCACCCACCACTACACGCAGCACTCAGGCTGTCTTCGAGCCTTTCTAAGTCTGCCTCACACTCACACACACACACACACATACACACACACACACACACACACACACACACACACACACACACACACACACACACACACACACACACACACACACACACACACACACACACACACACACACACACACACACACACACACACACACACACACACACACACACACACACACACACACACACACATACATACACACACACATACACACACATACACACACACACAAACACACACACATACTCACATACTCAAACACACACACACCCACGGGGCTCCAGAATTGCTTGCTTGCTATTATATTAAACCACCCATTCACACCTGCGGAGCCATACACTTATACTGGAGTGCAGGAATGTGTATGTCTGAATGGATGTAAGTGCCCATACATACCGACACACAAAAACAAAATCCAACACACAGACACACAAAGATGCCCTTTGTGTGTATCTATTTGTAAAGAACACATGCAAACATGCATAATTACAAACACAGAGAAACAAACCTTTCATGGTTCTTGAAATAATAATTTTGCACAACCGCTTTACAATATACAATCAATCTCACTGTTTCACTGTCACACTGAAGCAATGTGATCCCAGGGGTCAGAGGTCAAGTACAGTGCTTTCCACAGTTATTGATACCCCTGGTAAAGACAACTATAAAATGGAATAAAAAAAAATCATCAAGAATAATCTCTCCTCAAAGAGAAACATAATCATCTGGAGAAAACACAATGTACCAATAATGACACATGTCCCTAGAAAACATGGCAAATAATAATGTAACTTTTTAAAGTTAACTAAAGTGTCTTAGTTAACTAAAGTTAACTAAGGTAGACTTTTAATTTGTATTCTATGAAGACGTCAAAACTGGAATGAAACAAAGTCAGATGCCCTAGTCATTTGTCAACATGGGAGAAATGATAGAGTACACATTTTAAATACATTTAAGAGTCTGTTCACCTCTGTAGATAGAGAATTGCTGTAAAAAATGCTATTTGCGTGAATATGCCCCATTTGTATTTAAAACAATAAGTAAGTAATTCCAATCAACTGAAACTATTACAAACTTGCCTGGATAATGACCCATGCTTATCTTGCCCCTACGTATATTGAGAAGGGTGGTAGGAGAGGCAAGAAATTCCCTAAAGACCACTGTTGGAGACTTCCAGGATCACCATTGCCTCACAAGTGTTGTTAGAAGATCTAATAAAACTGGATACCAGGAAAAGGGCTAAATTGTCATTTAATCACTGATGGCTGGAGTTACTTAATGCTATTGGGACTTTGCCTGGAATCACGTTTGATGGTCAGATGGGATAAAAATGTAGCTTTTTGACTCATGGTGGTTAAGGTGTGTAGAAGAATTACTACACTGAAAGTAGCCTCCTCCTGGTAGTTAAGATGAGGGGTTGTGATGTTTTTGGGGGTGTTTTAAATCCCAGGGCTCTAGGAATCTCATTAAGATGGATGCCATAAGTTTAAAACATAAGTTTATACAAACAAACAGCTGGCTTACTGATCACAAAATCAAGACTCCACCATGGTTGTCTCAGTCCCCTGATCTTTGCAGTATAGTAAACTTATGGCTGAGCTACAGAGGAGTATGCACCAGAGAGAACCTAGAAATATGGACAGATTCTGTGAATAGGATAGGATCCATTTCTTCTAACTAAAATTCATCTAAAATTAATTTTTTGTGTTCTCCAACTTTGTGGTATGTCAAAGAAGATGGCTGCATTATTGGCAAAGGGCAGCAGTAATTGTGGCACATGTGATTTTTGTACAAAATGATTTATTGATTTCAAACAAATTATTCTTTGTAAAAAATTTGCTTCTAATCAAGGTTGAATTTGTCATCAATGTTATCATTATGTGATTACGGACCATTGCTAATTGCTAATTGCTAAATGCAAATTTTTTAAAGTGAGCTTTAGGTGTCTTTTAAGCCAACTTCACCTGGGGTGCCAATACTCGTGGAGGGCGCTGTATCTGTGTAAACATGGCTGGGGTTACTAGGTCAGCCGCTGGTAAACAGTCTGGACCTTTGAGCAACATAGTTAATGGATGACTTAATTAGAAAAGAACACGGCCAAGTCTCACCTCAATACGTGGGCCTCATGCTTACCTTCACAAATGCCACCCCCCCCAACACACACACATACACACATACAAATACACAAACACAGAGCAAACTTTCACCTCCATAGATGGGTCCATGCTAATCCTTATACACTGTTTACTCCTTTCTTTCTCTCTCCATCTCTCTCTTTCTCACTCTCTCTCTCTCTTTTCCCACGCTAACCCTTCTCCTACACACACACACACACTCAGCAGGCCATCCTTGACATCACTGTCTCACAAACTTGACAATGGCACACTCTCCACTGTGCCTCACAGCCCTGTCAAACTGTGGTGGGAATAATGGTGTGTGTGTGCGTGAGTGAGTGTGTGTGTGTGTGTGTGTGTGTGTGTGTTTTTCAGTGGACTTTGTCTCTGGTCGTCACCATTGATCATTTGTGTCGTGTTATACTCGTGTTAATGAGGTGGACCCTGCCGAATGGAAATGAAACAAATCCAATTAAAAATATGCTTCTATCGATTCCACTGAGTGGTGTGGGATGAATTAATTAAAAATATGCTTCTATCGATTCCACTGAGTGGTGTAGGATGAATTAATCTGTGCTGAGGGGAAGATGGACAGTGGGGGAAAAAAGGACTGAGAGAGAAGAGGAGAAAAGGAGAAAAAAGAATACCTAAAGGCAAGTTTATAGAGCCCTAATACATTTCTCTTGCTCTGCATGTCACATGCAATCCCTGTGCATCAATGTATCAATGACTGTGTGTGCGTGTGTGTGTGTGTGTGTGTGTAATATAGCAGTGTGTGTGGAGGGGTTGGTCTGCTGAGCTGTGTTTGTGCATGTGTGCGCACACACACAGGTGTGTGTGTGTATGTGTGTGTGTATGTGTGTTTAATGTGTGTGATCCATTAGGTCCTGTTTCAGGACTCTGCGGACCGTCACCAGTGTGCCGCCAGACTGTGTGTCCACGAACAGGAGTAAACACCACTCCATTAGTGGTGGCTGCCTGGCCCCTCCTGAGCACCGAGGCTGAGTCCACAGCAGGAGATCACTCGCTTACTTGGCTGCTTCACCTGTTAGCCAAAGGGCCCTTAAGTCAACACGGATGGGACGCTTTCATTCAGGGTCACTGGCAAGCCAGCAACAGGAATCTCGACACAAAGGTAGGTGCTGAGTGTGAAATGTTCACAGAAAAAAACACGCAAGCACACACCACACCCCTACACACGCACACACACACACACACACACACACACAATACACACACAATACACACACTTGCCCACCCCACCCCCCCACCCCAACTAACATACACACACAGACACACACACATACACAGATACGCACACACAAACACACACATGCGCACACACCGACACACACACACACGGAAGCTTCCCCATCACCCTATCCCCCTCTCCACCAAGATACACACACACACTCATGCACACATATACACACACATACATACATACACGCACACACACATATACAGATACACACGCGCGCGCACACACACACATACACACACACAGAAGTATTAATGCATACAGTAATGCCTCTTATATAACACATTCTGAAAAGAATGCATGTTTTTTAGACTAAAAAAATAGATGTTGCTGTTCAGTTTTATCCAAATTGCTATAGAAATGAATCTTAAACCTCACATCAGAATACCGTATGCTCACGGTTGCTTGCATAGAAATGAGGTGACTTTTTGAAGGAGGGGTTTAAACAACTCATTGTGGAATCTCACCCTTTATCAAAAAGAGCACAAACCTTATCTATGTTCAGTCTACTGATGTGGGCCAGCACTATAACTATGAGTGCAGAGTTATATTTGTGAACTGATTTGATTAGCCTCTGGTCTTTTATTTGTTTACAAGATACAGAGCTATGTGTGTTGATGATCAAAGAAGGCTGCACCAAGTATTTGCCAACCTAGCCAGATAAACATATAAGCTTAGCACAGATCACAGTTGAACTGGTCTTTTGTGTAGGCTACTATGAGTTGTTAGTATCATAAAACACAGTTTAGGCTCAAAGTCATACTTAATGCACTGAGAAGTACACAGTAATGTAGTTACATGTGCACTCACTCCTAATCTTGCTTAGTATACACCCTGTTATGAGATATACTCATAAATAATAAAATGAGTGCAGTGTACAAGTCAGTTAGTTAAGTATGAAATACAAACCACACACAGGTGTTTTTTTCAAGCAAACTCAACTGATCAAAGTCTAATCCTGTGATGACCTATTACTTGTGAAACTCAGCTCCACAGTAGGACTCAAGCAGACAAACCACTGACACAGCAGAAACACAAGCATAAATATAAACACAAACTCAAATACAAATACAAACACAAATACAAACATCAACACAAATAACAAACAAAAGCATAAATACAAATGCATACACAAGCATGAGATGAACACAAATAAAACTCAATTACACACACGCACGTGTACACATAAATACAAACAAACACAAAATCAAACACAAACACATGAAGAGCCCATTGTCCAATACAGAAACCCTCCCCTGGGTGTGCCGGGGACTAGCAAAGTGCATCCATAACAAATGTACCCCTTTGTCCAGCCATGCTAGCTGGCTGGTGCAATCGACCAAGCATGGGGTGCAATGGCCGTGCTGAAGTTACCCCTTCGCTCTTATTGACCAATATCCTCCTCTACTAGGAATTTTCTCAAATTTGTTCTTAAGGTCCCCTTTGATGCACTTTACAACTGCAAATTTGACACCAGAACAGAAGCCATTGGTGAATCCAAATCTTTGTGAAAACCGTATAAGTGGAGTTCAAGAACAAATTTCCTCAAATGCGACCTGTTTGGCCACACATGCTAGCTGGTGCAATCACAAGGGCAAGGGATGCAATGCCCAGGCCATGGTGGAGTCACCTCACAGCTCAGGACCCATGCCAGCCAATTGGACACCTCTAAGTACGACGCCAAAGTTCAATTTGCATTCTATGCATTCCTGAGTTATGTTGAACATGTGTGTGAAGTTGCTGTATAGGTAAACAGAGCTGATTTTTTGTTATTAATATTATTATTTCAACCTTGAAGAGGGAACAAAATTAAGAGCAAGCTCCGGAAACAAGGGCTGAGTGTTTTAGTGTGTCTCAGTGGTTTTTAGCACAAACACTGATTGAATCACAGGGTCTGTGCAGCATAGTTGTGACAATGCTTTAAAAAAGAGGCCGTGTCATCACGTCACCAGCATGCTGTAACACAAGTCAGATACTGGTCTTCACCATGATGAAAGGCTGATACATGAAAGAAGGATTTTCCCAAATGTGTGTGTGCACATACTGATAAAAGAAAGAACACACACACACTCAGTGTGGTCACACAATGGCATTGCACAAGTAGTTGCAAAGCCATGCCACATAGAGGGGGTCAAAGGTCGGCTGACTTGGCAACAGAGACATGTTGATGTATGCAGGGTCTCGCACATAAGTACAAATAAACATGCACGCAGTTAAGCATGCATATGCGTGCACACACACACACACGCATACACAAAGAGTGGTGGATAAGTTACTAATGGATCAAAGGCAACGGACCGACACTTGACAGCTGTACGCATGTTGTCCACGTGTACCATGCACCATGTTCAACATGTCCAAAAGGACACACACAGACACAAAACATGTACAGTAATGTACAGTACATGCAATAAAATATGTGTGTGCACACAAAAACACACTCTGAAGCATGTGTGTGGGTGTGTGTGCTTCAGTGCAAGCAGTCACACACACACACCCCCAATGTCACACATAAAACACCTATGAGCTCACATGCTGTGTGTGTACACAGTCAACATATGATTGCCTTAGACTGTGACCAATCACCAAGTCCACTCACACATCTGACATGAGAACAGATGCCAAACAACACACATTCTCAGAGACACATGCAGTAGAAGTGTGTGAGAGTGTGTGTGGGAGAACTTGCCTCTTTGATAAAAACACAAAGCTATGCAACAGAGCATCTCCCTTTTTGTCTGGCACTTTATAACTCTCTTTCTCTCTCATAGTTATCCTCACTCGCAAATATGCATTTAGCAGACACTTTTATCCAAAGCGACTTACATTTGTCAACTATCAGTTACTTCAGGGCGAATCTCCCCTAAAGCAACTTAGAGTTAAGTGCCTTGCTAGCCAGGTTCTTTAACCGTTATGCCACAACAAACACACACACACACACACACACACACACACACACAGTACTGATGATGTGGTGGTTGGCACTTACTTGTCTGTGGCAGGTCAAGTCAGGCAGCAGAGTCTGACAGAGGACGTGGAGTCCGGCTGACTGATGCTCAGGCTGTTGAACGAATGAGCAGCCAGGAAAGCGGTTGCGTGGTCCACTCGCTGTGATGCCACGATTTGATAGGATGAGGCAGGCAGTGCTGGCGGGATGCTAGGACTCCTGGATGCCCCTGCGTGTGAGAAATCTGTCTGATGACACACACTCCCTTTCTCTCTGTGTCACACACACAAACACAGTCTCAAACATGCACTACTGGAATCACAAACATAATACACACTCCCACTGAATCTCACCTCTCTCTCTCTCTCTCATACATGCACACACAAATACACACACTTAGAGTGACTGCTGAAGTGTTGCTGTATAAAGTACCAGTGAGGGTGAGAGTGCAAGGCCTGGATTGTGCTCCTCAGTTAGAATATTAAGCTGCCTCTCTCTCGCTCTCACTCTCTTTTTCACTCTCTCTGTCTCTATCTCTCCTTCTGTCCCGTTACCTCTCTTACTCACACAAGCACACAGTAAGCTTTCATCCACTATGGGATTATGCAATAGATTTCACGCCCACCCCCTCTGCACAGTGACCAATCACAGCTCAGCTGACTCAAAGACCAAAGAGCGGCAGGATTTAAAGTGAGAGAGGGAGGGTAAGAGAGAGAGAGAGAGAAATGGGGAGGGGGGGGGGGGTGAGGGCAACAGACAGCTAGGCAGACTCAAGGTCTGTCAGACAGATAAAATGTGATGTACCGAGAGATAACTATCAGCCCTAAGTTTTAGACTACTCTGTTTACAGCAGAGCCACCCACACAAAACAGAGAATGCACTAAAAAAAAAAACAGAATCATTAACTGCAGTTAGAAGCCTATTTGATGGCTATTGTCTCACCAGTATATGAGCATAGAGCTCATAGGATTAAAAGAACTGGGATAAACAATAAATGTATGTATAGGCCTAGTGAATGTAGTCATGATGAAGTATGACTATGGGACCATGTTGTATTTGCAGCACAATCTCAATCACAGGCACTTGTTTCAGGACAACAAATATGACACAGACAGCAGACATCTCAGATAGCCACAGACAACATAAGGAACATTCATCCTGCCCACACAAGCACATTACCCTCTGGGTCTGACCAAGCCAGCTGCATGACTAGCTTACTTTACCTCATTTAATGCTTTAGCTTGGGGGCTACATGACAATTCGGATGGATCTTTTTTTTTTTTTTTTTTGGGGGGTGCGGGGCGGTAACAGCGTCTAGATGGGAGGAGTCTAAGTGCAGAAGCCAGTGGATGTGTATAGTCACAGATGATGTTATTTACCTTTCTCACTAGTCTGTCGTTGTAAATGCTCTCCATACTTGGATGTAACCTATGAGGGGGGTTCTTGGAAAGTGGCCTTCTTGTCATATCTGTAATGGCCCTAAAATACCAGGTATTAGTGTTATGTAAATGATTATATATATATATATTTTTTTTTTTTAGGACTAATTGAGCAAAGAAAAACTTAACAAGATAACAAGTGTCAGTTGAAAGAGAAAAAGAAAGGGAGAGCAAAGTGCAATGCCGTGACTTAGACAATTGTCATGACCGAATGAATGACAGCCAAACATCCACGTCCACATCCACATCCCTCAAGCGGATACACATGCACAGCATTGCTTTGAAACATGACAAACACACTAGTCAATATGTATTCAAACTGCTCTTATCTGAAGCTGATAAAGTAGGCAATCATCTTCCAAGAAACTGGTGTTGCTCATTACGGATCATGATGCTTGGGGGTTTGGTTTCTATAAAGCCGTACAGGGGAGGAAGAATATTTTCAGAAAACAGTAGCCTTCACGTAACGCTAGCCAAGTAAATCTACGCTCACTGAGGCTTGCTTTCTTGCTTTTTTGGCTCTAAAGCAACAGCTAAGTCTGTACAAAGCTGGACAATTGCACAGTTGGTAGTGATTAAACCATATTGTTAAATAGCAACGTATGGTGAAAGAATTTTTTAATCCGAGGAGTTTTTAGGTCCGTTTTTAATCAGAGCTGTTAAGCTAAATAGCTAGTAGTTAGCTAGTGGTAGATTGGACATCTGTCACTTGTCACATGATCATGTCTCAAAATAATCTTTTTTTATTTAGTCACTTCAGTGATATACGTTTACCTCACAAAAAACATCTAGCATTTAACAGAACAAATGGACATAAACCTGTATTGTAAAATTTGTGTTGCAAATTATGAGGGGTCCCCGATCCAATAAAGTTTGAAAACCCTGCTGTATGACACTGGAGTCAGTCAGTCAGTAGGCTAGCCTACTAATGATGACAGCAACTTCAGCTGTTTACCTACAGTGTCATCAGAAAGCCAAAGATGTGCAAACAGGCAGCATGCACGGATGCACACATACAAACATACACACATAGAGACACAACAGAAGCTGAGCTGTTAAGCGTGTTAAATTACTTTTTACAACCACCAGTTACTAAAAGATAGGCCTAATCTCCCTGCAAAATAGACTTACATAATAAAAAGAAAATGGCAGGATCCGCTGTCAGCTCTGATAATTGTTCTTCAGCTTTCAAAGAAGTAGAAATAACACAAATGCTGGTTGAGCCAAAATGCTCCAGATGTATGTATGTTTAGCAAGGCCCATGCCCCAAGGGCAAAGCAATACAGAGCTAGGGATGAATACCTACCTAACTCAATGAGCTGGCTGCATTTGGTTTTCATTTTAGTGTTCTCATGGCCAAGGTGAGAGTTGTGCTGATAATGGCCCTGCAAGACTGTCACCAGGAGGAGGAAGGTTAACAAAGAGACACATGTCACAACTTGGCCTGTAGCCTGTAGCCTGTCAAAACTGAAGTCAGACAGGATAAAAAACAACTGTCATATTAACCCAAAACTTCACATACTGTATTTTGCAATTTTGATAGGCTACTAAACTAAACTATATATATATATATATATATATATATATATAGAGAGAGAGAGAGAGAGAGAGAGAGGGTTTATTTATTTACACACACATAATATAATATAATATATATATATATATATAATTTTAAAGGCTGTATATTTTAACTGTTCATAGTGTATATTTTGGATATTGTTGTTTTTGTTCATAGAGCCACTATTAATATACCTCAGCACAGCCATGGACAGAATGGAATGATGGGAAGTATAAATGGGAGAGACTGTTACTGAAGTCTGACTGACGCCCTTGCAGGCCCGGGTGGCACTGGTAGCTGCCTGACAGACAGAACCTGACGCCTCACCCATTCAGTGTGAGCACTCTTGAGCTGCAGTGACCCCCTCTTGGTCGGCAGTGGTGGCTGTTATGCTGGTGTATCTAATCATGTTATATATTATATATATATTATATATTATATATAATATATTATATTATGTGTGTGCTGAAGTGATCATGATCATGTTGAGGACTCAACCAGCCTCAATCTCTGCCCTAATAATGTTAACCTGACTCATCCCCAGTAAATGGGATATTAGACAGATTAGTCACCTCTGACACACCTTCTTTCTGTGTCATTCCATCTAATTAAACTGTCTCCACTGTTTTATTACCCTAATGTAAAGCAATTATGGATGCTTAGTTGGGTGCCATTTTTGTTTGCTTTTCATACAAATATATGGAGATTCTATCATTAGTCCTCCTACACCTTGAAGGAATGCTGACATACAGAAGCACTATACCTCCCTGAACCATGGAGTCTAGCTCTGGTCTTTTCCATGCTGATTCAGGGACAGAAGGAGTCTACTGGGTGGAACTTGACTCCACAGAGGACATCCTGTTTTAAATACACCCACGGTATACAGGCAGTGTGCTAAAATATACAGAAGACTGTAGCTTACTTTTAACAGCGAGACCCTATTCTATATTTTACAGGGTTGCAGGTGGATGGTAGGTGTGCTTTTTAAAGGGGTCTAAAATAGAATGTGTGTGTGTGTGAGTGTGTGTGTGTGTGTGTGTGTGTGTGTGTGTGTGTGTGTGTGTGTGCACATGTGCATATGTCTTTTCCCTCTTCTGTTTCACACACACACCTAAATGCATACATACACTTCTGTTATCCTGTAAGTACACATTTTTCCTTTTTCTCTATTATTCTGTATGTTGTGAGAAGCCTTAGAGCATCTGGTAGATGTTGAGATGCGCACACACACACACACACACACACACACACACACACACATGCACACAGACACACACAGCTCTCGCACACACACACACACACACACACAGCTCTCGTGGAGGTCTCTGTAACACACGTGACACACCATCACCTGCAAACACACACACACACAGACACACACACACACACACACACACACGTATTACAAATTCACATTTTTGTACTTCTGGGCTCTTCGCTCTCTTCACCTGGAGGTGTGAATGCGTCCAAGTGAAATAAATAAATTAAATACATGAATTTTCTCACACCTGCTAAAATGATTTTACTTTGTAACCTAATTTTTAACTTATACAGTAAATTAATCTAAATATTTAAAGGTTACATGCTCAGGTTAAAGGTTAAAGGCTATCATAGATCAAAGAGGACAAGTGAAGAGTTAATGTCAGAATTCATTGTGGCTTGTAAATGTGTAGTACATTTGGTCCTAGAAAATGTTGACTGTTGGTGTTTATAATACGCTACACAGGATTAACAAAATCAAGAGTAATACTTTTCCACTTTTCATCTCTCTCTATGTGAGCAATTGAACAAAAGAATGAAAAGTCAATGAAGAGTCACTCCAGTTAAGACAAGAAAGTCACGGATGACACGGATGTAAGATGCAGTGGGTTGCAAGGGTTATTAAACTGTACTAAAAATAACGTCAGAGAGATTTATCGTACTTCGTCATTATCAGGGTTATAAAGTTATCGTCATTAAAGAAATGCAGAGGAGATTAACTGAACTTCACAAAAGCAGATTCAGTATGCTTTAGATTTACATTGACTAATATCAATACTACTCATCCTACAATATCATACAGACGACTATCATCTTTGCAGTGTTTATGCTCTGCTGATATTGGTAAGAGTCATCATTTATTTTAAGTTAATAAAAAGTGCTTTTCATTAAATAAACATCAAGTTGCTCTGAAGTTACAAATTATTTTCTCAGACTCCAAGCACAAATGTCTTTGCTATAATTGAGTGGAACATTTATATTGTCTCTCTCTCTCTCAAATAAAAATTGATCCTATAGGTCCCCCATCCCAGTTAAACAAAAAAGCCAAATGGTCAAGTACTTATTTAGTAAGAGCAGAGATGCTGAATCCTCAGCTTGGGTGGACTTTGTCCATGTTGCAGACTGGACCAGCTATTGTCATACGTTATCATTATGAGGGGGGAGAGAGATACCACACCAAAGGCAACTGGTTCACAAGAGCCCATAAAAATGGCATGGGCTGGCCAGAGACATGATCAATGAGACAAGCTAATTTTCAACCACTTCATGCGTTTGTGTGTGTGTGTGTGTGTGTGTGTGTGTGTGTGTGTGTGTGTGTGTGTGTGTGTGTGTGTGTGCATGACAGGGAGGTAAGGGAAGAGAAATACACCAATCAGCATTATTGAGCAAGTTCACCAACATCTTTATGACTCTCTGAGGGACTGAGTGGCTACAGGATGTTAATGTCCTTTTGCTCATGCGAAGAGAGTGAGGATAAACCATACTGAGTATCCCACCCACAGAATGGACATAAACAACACGACTTGCTGTCTGGAGAAAAGAAATCCAGGTTTATTAGAATGTAAGAAAAACAAAAAATGTCCAAAAAACAGAGCAGAAGTCTGTTAGTCGGGTGCCTGGAGACAAACCAAATTTCCAAGTGAGTCCCAGAACTAAAGTTTTAGAAGGCTGCACTTAAATGAACCTCAAAATAGAAATCCATTTCAGTGCACTGACTCCAACATCCAGGCTACTGGCAAAGTGTTTGAATTTATGCACTGTTAAGCTGAGGGACACATACTGGACACAGAGGGATGGAGAGAGAGAGAAAGGCAGAAAGAGAGACATTAGAGAGCCTCTGTCTAGATCCACACTCCATGGCCAATAAGGATCAACAGATGACAGCAGCAACAATTGATTTTCTGACACTGGGAAAGAGTCCAACCAGCAGTCTGCTTTGTGTGTGTGTGTGCACTTGTGTGGTCTAACCAAAACTGAACATTAAGTTTTTTACACTTAAAGCCTTGTTTTCTGATCATTTGATGAAATTATGAAATACAATGGTTAAGATTGAAATTTTGACAAATGCGAATTTTTGGTTGTTGCTGTAGCACCCCCCAACTATAGAATGGCTACATGGGTGCATAGCTGCAATCTTTCCTAAAACGCATCGTAAACTTTCTTTTGTAAAGACATGAAACTCACTGAGTGGTCAGTAATGTTCACTGATATGCTGACACAAAATTCGCTGTAAACTGTATGGTTTCCAACAGGTTTTTGACCAATCATTCTCAATTGTGGACCTATTTTTCTCTTCTCACACCCATATCCTTCTGCCTAAGAATTTGAAGCAATGCAATGATGGAATTCACACTTTGCAGTGATTTTTGTGTCAACATATCAGTGAACTTTACTGACCACTTGGTCAGATTAATGTTTTTACAAACAAAATGAAATGAATGCGTTTTGCATTTTTGCAGCCATTCTGTAGGTGGGGGAGGTGGTGCTACCGCAACAACTGAAAATCCTTGGAACAGAGGCATTCATCAAAATTTTAATCTTAACCAATGCATTTCATCATAAATGATAAGAAAACAGAAAACTTTCACTGTAAAAAAAAAACTTCAATTCTATTTTAATAAAAAATTCAACCATGTGTATTACAAAAAAAAATGTTTATTGATCTTTGATGAGTATCTGAAAAAAATAAAACCTTATAATATTCATGTAATGTATGGACAGTATCTACACAAAAATATATACACAACTTGCAATGCTTCAGTGCTAAGTCCAGGGATTTCACAGTTGAACACATGCGCCGCTATGACCACACTCTGACTGCTATGGCCATTGAACTTGACCTTTGGGTCCAATGGTGGCACCCAGCATGGATTTCCCTTCCGGGTCATAGTACAGCGCCCCTGAGTCAGAGACCCCCTGGAAGCCATCCCACGTGGGGAGGCCAGTCGGGTAGAGGGGGAGGGGGGAGGATTTGGGGACGAGATTAGGGCTCAAGCTGGCAATGGAAGGAGTTCCGATATTGATCCCGTGGCCCTTGGGGTTCTGAAGGAACGAGAGGCAGGCCTGAGACTGGACCAGGTTCTGCAGGAGGTTCTGGGAGATGAGCTGGTGGTTCTGTGTCGGCTGAACCAGAAGCTGCTCCTGTTGGGTCACCATGAGGTTCTTGCACTGGCTGTTGCCGTCGGTCCAGGTCTCCTGCTGCTGCTGACGGTGGATCTTCATGTGAGCGTTTCTGCTTTTGATCTTATAGAACATTCTAGAAAAAAAGAAAGAAGAATGTAAAAAGAGAAGATGACAAGACGTAATGGAATGTTTTTTTAGTCTAACATAAAGGCTTCAAAAGCATGTCAGCTTTGCTCCACTAAAGGGAAATCTGAAGGGCGGTTTAAAGACATGTTAATCTGTCAGCTTCTTGCTTCAACTCACTTTCCACACTGTTTGCAGGGGAAGCTTGTAGCCAGTGATGGAGCACGGATCACACCCTCCATGCCAACTGAGCCTGGGAGCACCTTAGCTGCCAGGGGGACCTGTGTCAAGAGACAGAGGAGATGCTCTAAAAAGTGATTCATGCAACATACAGTTTCCTTCCTAGAGAAATAAGGCAACACAAGTATGCACTGACACACACAGAAAGATCATGTACAGCACCATAATTACTATCTTCCTTACTATAAATTAGCTGATTATTAATTAATTACAAAGTGGGAAAATCAGTATACTGTCTCAGAAGTACTGTCAATGTAGGGGTTACAAACTAGTAAGGAATCTGGAAAAAATGTTTGGAATCACATTCATACTTCTAACAGTTTTGTAAGAGAACTCAATCATTTCCAGGCGTTTTGGAAGCTGAGATGAAAAAAAGACAGATTGGCTTTTTTTTTTTTTTTTTTTTTAATCAACAACAGAATCATCCAGAATGTTTACCCTCAACAAATAAAAATACAGTCTACAGTGCACACCATGACAGAATAACATGAATGGTAAATCACTGACAACACTTTAAACAGTATTAATTCAAATTATTTGAATACATTCTAATATATTGAACAATCTACCATTAAATAGAAAAACTGGCATTGGTTACATCTATTATCAGTATTCATTGTTATATTATATATAAACATTGACGCCTATCGACGAAATCGTACTAAACTCTTGTGTGGTGGTACGAAAGTGGAAAGTCTCCAGAGACACAAGTTCATTGGACTACAGAGACTGATTCACCCACTGTGGTACTGTGTGAGTTTCTCTGTCACCCTTAGATACTGATGAGATCAGTGAGAAGCTGTGATCTGTGATGTGGAATTGTGGTTATGATGCCTATTATTAGTTGTGGTCTCATCAGAATGAAGGAAGGAACAGTAGCTGTATGCAAACAGCAGAGCCAAATAAGAAAGTAGTGTTGGACATTGTAAACCTCAGCAACAGGGTCTGCGGTGTGTGTGTGCCTGTGTGTGTGTGTGTGTGTGTGTGTGTGTGTGTGTGTGTGTGTGTGCGCGTGCGTGCATGTGTACGATGCCTCTATGCGCGTTTATATGTGTCTATATGCATGTGTTTGTTTGTGTGTGTGTGTGTGTGTGTGTGTTATTTCTACTCACTCTGTTGACTGAGGCAGCTCTAGCCTCCTGTTCCAGCTCCTGCTCTCTCTCCCGCTCCCTCTGCCGTTTCTGTTTGTCTGGGAGCCTTTTTGAAAGGTAGTAGAACTCCACACACTGGGAAACTTGTTTTGACTTTACCTAAGACACACACACACACACACACACACACACACACATACACACACACACACAGATACAAAGGAAAAAACAAAAGACAAGCAGCTTAACAAAAAAAAAAAAACTTCACATCAGCAGGTGTTTCATTTAAGCTGTTGAAGATACGGGCTGACAGTAAATCCAAGAGGTTGATAAGAAGTACCATTTTGGAGATGAGAGAAAACTCTTTGCCATACATGGCGTAGGCTTTGAAGAACAACCTCTTCTCATTCAAATGCCAGACATCGCTTCCTATGGAAACACAAACGGAGCTCAATGAAATAGAAAGTAAATGCTATCATGCTAATCACTAAATGCTAGCGGCATTTTCAAAGCTTTGATCTGAATATAAACGAACCAGCCAAGATGAGCCTTATTAATACATAGTTATAAAATTAAATCATATCAGTTAACAAGACTGTGATATGAGTAAAACATTCAAGGCTTTAGGAAACACACACTGTGCATTTTCTAACTTACAGATAAGGATATATCAGAATTTAGACATCTGTAAACAAATCTAGGGTATTGCTTTTAATAACTGATCAAATGAAAAAATAAACAACAGTCTTCCACAGATTCCAGAAAACTGGGTCTCACTATGGTTTGTTTGTTAGATGCAAAATGCAAAATACATGTAATGCATGCGTGGTGCCTATGGTCTATTATAAGGAACTCACACTTCCCAGAGATATATATAATGCCCCCCTAATTTATGCACAGTAAAGGCTGACAAACAGATACAATTTCACTGCATGTCTTATACCCAGTAACTACATGCCTGTAACAATAAAAGTCGTTGTCTCCTTGTATACTTGATTTAGGAATCAAATTATTTGCCTGCACAAAGCTGACTAACGACTTTGTGCCCTTATCAAGTCTTCACTTTATCCCAGGCAAACCTGAGATGGCGAAGATGAGGACGCACTGATACTACTTCACAGTGTTACAAAAGCAAGCTGTATGTTCCTCCTATCCGGTGGTTAAGATAAGCACTGGGGGGGGGGGCCGGAAGTAGGTCAGAGATGATGTACATGTCAGGCATAAACAGTGTGGGTCTTGGGTCAAGACAACTCCCCTTACCTTAGGCACTAGCAATAAAGTCAACATATTACCGATAAGCAAAGATTCTAAAGCAGAGTGGAGCACTCTAGAATCTTTGCTGCTAAGCACCTGCCCAATGGAGGGCTTTGTTTTCCTAAGATTGTATATAGACCATTATTCTAATCCAGGATCTCTGCAGGTTTCAACAATTTGAATTTAAGACTTCTTATTATGACCATTATGATTGAAATTTAAGACTAATGTGACGCCCTTTCTGGCAAAAACACTGCACAGGTTGGCGGAATTTGAAATGTTTTTTTATATAGGATATAATTTTAATGCTATCTAATCGCAAACAAAATGCACTGTAGTGGTGCTTCTGCGTTAATAATTCCAATTCCAAGAGACCAATTTAAGACCCTGACTAAATGTATTTTAGACCTACTGCATAATATTTCTTTACATTTAAGATTTACATTTAAGAGGCCTAAAGTCCTCGCCGACACCCTGTTCTAGTCATGAAAAAGTTCCAAGAACTATTTGTTAGAACACTGACAGCAGCTTAAACTACTTCACAAAGGCCCTTTAAAAAGGGCCCCATACACCAAAAACCTTTAAAGTGTTTTCCACAATACATCTCTCTAAATGTGAGCTAAAAAACAAACTTTTCATCAGGTCACTGGGGTAATTTGGGGGCGAACCAACCTGAGTAATGGTAGTCACCCGCAGGGAACGGATGGGAGAAGAGCAGCATCTCCACCGCAGTCTGCAAATACCCAAAGAGAGACACATCAGACACGCACTTCAGCCAAAGAGACGAAGGCACTTAGCACAAATTAAAACCAGTAGGCTAAACTGATCAGTTCCAGTGCAATTTAACTCAGCTTGATAAAATCAGTCAAAGTAACACACTAAAGAGAGCAGTGTAGGTCTTGCATACATATTCAAAGCTTAAGTACAAACAAACATTTGTCAGTCAACACTCCTGGTGAGCTAAAATGTAATTGGGCAGTGTATTAGCAGGAGTATTATTGCCGTTAGCCTGTAATTTGTTACTGCACTGGTAAACCGAGTCGACATGGAGTGATCAATCAAACTGACCATTATGTCACCCTGGCAATGGTGTAGGCAGTGGAGAGCGAGCTCTACGTTAGTGCCCCCTCCTGGTACAGCACCGGAACTGCACAGCTCCAGCACCCTGGCCACTGCAAGAGGATTACACATGTTATGTAAAGTCAATTTAATCTGCCTAAAGGCTACAGATATGTGTCATGACAAAGTCAGTTGATTTTCATGCCATTTAGGCCCCCCCCCCCTTGCCTTGTTCCTGAAGTATGATGTCATTATCCAGCTCCTCGGACGGTTTCCATAGTAACTGTTCCGGGAAAGGCTCATCAGTGTCTAGCTCCTCTTCATCATCATCCTCCTCAGTGTCCCGTGTCAGCAAACCGGGCAACTCCGCTTGGAACCCTGGGCCAATGTTTATTCCCCTGTGAGAGAGACAGAGACAGAGAGACAGAGAAAGTGAGAGAGAGCGAATGAGAATCATTCACTTACATCATTATCACAGAAAACATAAACAGTAGAGTGGTACAGAGAGAGATGACAGCCCAATTAGAGTTAAGTATTATTTGATGAACCTTACCCTTTAGCATTAAACACGGTTCAATATTCAATTTTCATTCTCAAGGCTGCAATGAGCATCACTGCCTCCAGCAACAAATAGCTGGAGCTATTTTTTTGCTGTGCTGCACAAACGTCACATTGGAAAATAGCTCAATTTTCACTATTTTCTCAACACAGACTTTAACATACTTTTTTGTCTCAATCTTCCAACTCATATTCCTTCTTGCAGGCAATGTTGCAGATTTTCTCCTTGAATTCTGGAAACTGGTGACTGAGGCCTTAACTAATCATAGATTAATTAATCAATCAATATTAATAAGATCTAATTTCATTGATTCAGCCTTCCATTCTCAGTGCCCTTCCTCTAACCTGTGAAGTAAGGCTCTCTCCCTATCCTCTGGACTCGTACTGCTGGCGACAGGCACCAGGCTGCTGAAGAGACCTGTCCCACGACGGTAGGGGTTCAGCATGGGTGGCGGTGTGTAGTGGAAGGGGCCTTCATCGTCCACCCCGACCCAATCGAAGCCATCCAGCTCCCTCCATGGCTGGAGCAAGCTCTGGAAAGGAGTTCCAGTATAGATCGGAGGACTGGCATTCTAGGAAAGAGAAAAGGGAGAGGTGGTTTGGAGAGAAGAGATCAGTTCTAATTAGCTAGTTCTAGCTAAGTCAGAATTCTAGAAGTCTAGAATCTGGAATTGAACTGAAGTCCTCCAGCCACTAGGGGTCAGATTTTGATTGAGAGCTCATTGCACAATGACCGTGCTGGCAGCTGTTCAGATCATGTTTTGAATTGTGTGAACTTCCACAGTGCACAAGTAGATACAATGAGGAAAAAAGATCTGAGCCATGTAATTGGAAATTAACGTTTCAACTTAGGCTAATTAACCAATCAAGGAGATGGGCATGTTTTGTAATTCAATATACAGCAGTTATGTATCTATAATAGATTGGATTATAACTTACATCATCAAGATACTACCGTTGTATTAGCCTTATGCTGGAAATGTAATCCAATTTAGCTTATTTTCTCTAGTTATTACCAGATCACAGGAATATTGCTATAAAAAAAAAGATTTTATTTGAAGCCTTTACAGAAAATTCCATTTGATACCTACTATTCATTTCAATTAAAACTCGTGCAGCGTTTTCCGAAACTAAAACAAAAAACATGACTAATTTTGCTCTCTCTCACAAACAGATTATTATCTTGGAAAAACGAAATAACAAAGCATAGAAAATCCCCACCAGAATGTTTTTTGTTTTGTTTTTTCCTGTTCACACACTCTGCACCTAATTTCAACCTAGCTTTAGAGTCAGTAGCAGGCATCTACCTGAGTGTGTGTGTGGCTCAAGGGCTGGTTCACCAACATCTGGGCACTCACGCAGGGTCGGACCTCTTCTCCTGGCCTGATGCCATTGGTTTGTAGGTGAGGGGTCAGCGAGGTCATGCAGACAGACAGCGACGAGGGAACTGAACATGGCAGCACCTACAGAAGCAGACCCAATAAAAGGAACATCAACCAAAACACATTTCTGTTGCACTGATCATCTCAAACAGCACAACTTTATATTGCAGAATATAAATCATAGAAGAGACCAAGAGATATCAAGAAAACCTATATCATATATTATGTCCAGTATCATCACCTCTTTCAAGAATTACAAAAAAAGATAAAAATACTAAAATACTTTTAGATGATTTAGGCAAAAAAAAAATTTTTGCCAAAAAATGACTTAGGCGACTTTATTTGACTTTATTTAAGCAAGGTGACAATATGTAGAGTACTTATGTTTAGGTATACGTATGATGGATAGAATGCAGTTGTGACACCCAGGTATTGCATTCATTTCATTCATATATACAGTATAATATAATATGAACGGATTCTTATTTTCATACTCAGGTGCAGACACATTTCAAATGTAGAGAGATGAAGACACTAAGACACTGACCGTAGACCAGCTCACAATGCTGCCAGAGGACACTGTCTGTTGAGGCTTTGTGCAGGGCTGTGGGTACTGGGACAGCGGAGAGCTGATGGGCGTTTGCAGGCTACAGTCTGAAAGATCATAAAACATTAGCACAAGAGGAAGGTAGGACCATGTACTGTTTTTAAGGTGTCTGAATGCACCAGATACAAGATTGTTCTCTCCTGTGCCTCTGAACACAACTTCCTTGTTACTAACGCTATGACACTGCAGCCTGCTTTCATTACAGGACACAATCTCTTGCTTATAGGATGAATCCTATATTTGATGAAAAGGCCAAATAGGACTGGAATTGTTCTGCATTGCATCCCTGGATAGTTGAGAATGCACCATGCAAGTGTGTCAATAAGTGAAACAAAATGGGGGGCCCTTTATGAGTCAGGTCACGGAGGACAAGGTTTGTTTTTGTGAAGCGGAAGACATTGTGAATAAGACCACCCGTAACCAGGTCTCAGCTTTCTGTCAACTCTCAATCCCACATCAATCATTTCAGCTGAGGTGTTTCCATCAAAACTTAAAAAAAGTGCAAATCCGGTAAATAGGCAGCAGGTATGCGTAGATTGTACAGAAATGTGCGTGATGTAAAGTAAAAATAAAAATGACATGAGTGATAAGAATTTTTCTGACTGAGCTGAGCTCAAAAATGTCTCTCACTTATTTGTATTAAAGTGTTAAGGGATGTTCGCTGAACAATACATGACATTTCACACCTTAATGTTCATGCAACACAATGCAATGGAATTGTTCACACAGTGCTTATTCGCTAATTTCTGTTAACAGGTCTGTTTCCACTCCGTCATCATGGCTTAAAAGCGCCTTTGGATGCGGTTGATGAACGAACGAGGACAGACCAACAAAACTGCCAGGGGTCTGTCCTCAGCCTAACACCTCCTCATGTCCTCATCATAAGAGTGATGTACCGACCCCCTTTAACCTCCCATTGGACACCATGGGTTAGGTGGTGTTCCTTGAGGTGTCCGTTACAAGAGAGGGTCAGATCCACAGTCAGTGAGGTGATACATTACAGCTCTAGGTTGATTTGAGTATTTCAAAATAGCCTATTTGTAGTCTCTCATATGCAAATCTGACAACATATTCACTGATCTCTTGCCATCTCTTGATCTGTCTAGAGTATGCCACATTATTTTAGTCCATTTCATGAGTAACCTCAAATACAAAACACATCCAAGACCACACAAGCACACAAGGACTGTCTCTGGGTCACTGAAATCTACAGTGAATGTGTTCTAGAACATGTGTATTACATGCAAAACCTGTTCTATCATAGCAATGATCCCTACATATTGATACACATTCATATGTACTTAAGCTGGTCCTAGTTTCAGTAGTGTTATTAGGGAACAATTTGAACATGCAGCATATTTTAAACTTCATGTAGTCATGTAACACTCAAAAACTGAGATGAACTTGTAACACACTGCATGGTAATCAATGTGTATAAAAAATGCTTAACAATTAACTTAACAATTAGTTCTAGAAAATGCTGAAAATCTAATACAATGCCTAGGAGCCTAAAGCAGTGTCCTTTCTCACAGCAGTATCTAAGCATTATACAGAGCTGATCAGGTAAGTTAGACCATCCCCTAACCCAAAATCTTTATTGGAATTTCCCCCTGTGGGCTACTAAAAATAAGTGTTTACAACACTTCAGTTTACACTACATTGTATAGTTTCAAAGCATACACTTTCTAAATATTACAACTCACAATGTGCTGATTACACAGTAAAGCAGTTACAGCGGGCCTATATCTGAATGCCATATAAGAGTAATAAGAACAAAGTGTGAATGATCCACTGAAAAAGCATGAGATGATAAAGTAACAACTGAACATGTAACTTGTGGTATTTTACAACCTAGTCTCACAGGGCCAGAGGTGGCTCCGTCTGGACAACACCTCTACATAATTGCGGTTCATGTCCTCAAAATAACCTCCCTTCAACAATTCGCCCACTACTTGCCAAAAGTAGCAATCATCTTACTACTTGCTATTGTCTACCTGAACCTTTACCAGTTCCGCCCACATGTATTCCAAATCTGATATCTATGTTTGCCTCCTGCCACATATATTTATTTAAATAAATATAAGTCTGATCCTACTAGAGCAGTAAGTAAGCTAGCAAAAGTACGGTAAAATATTAAATCACTGTGAAATGTGTAGTTTTATAACCTTGCACTGTACTGAATCATAACTTTAACATAATCTATACTTTTAAAATTAAAGTAATTTCATTAAAAAATATATATTTAAAATGATTTACTTCTAAGTAGTAAAGCTATTGGGTATAAGTGTGAGTAAGCCTTCAAGTTAGCCAGTCAATTCATACACACTTACACTCAACTTGCAACATTTTCAATTTCTTCAATGTTTAACTTAAATTTATTGTATTGTGTCTTTTCCATGTGCTTCATTGTCATTTTTATTACATAATTCTAAAATGCATTTTAACAAAACAATCAAGTTAACAAGCTAAAGTAACTAGGCTTGACCAAAAATAGTGCCATAGTGAAACATGATCTAGATAGAGCTACATATCGTAGCCTAGATAGCTCACTGATGCATATCAGCAATACACCTGGCAGTGACTTGCTATAAAATGTTTTATATTTTCCCATGAACCCAAAGTACACTAGTGATTATCCTAGATGCCCAATGACAGATACTGATCTGTTTGTCAGTCTTTCGCTGTCCAGGCCTTTACAGCTAAGAACACGTTTGCATGCTTTTATAAAGACTGCATCTCTATTACAAAACTGCATTTAGATAACTACTTCTTCAGTGTTCCACTGTATTCTCTCTGTCACATATAGGCCTACCAGCAGAATTACACTGAGCACATTATAACACCAGTCACCAACAGTATAAACCAGCACCGTTTAAATATCTCACTGTCCAGGCAACATAATCTATACCAAGTTCACCCAGCCACATAAGGCAAACAGCCAAGTTACTGACGCTGTATGGCGTGCAGAGCCACCACTGTTTGAGATAGGATCTTGCAAATGGTACTGAATCCGCAACTAGATTTTGTTAATCTTTTGAGGCTCACATAGTTACTCCTAAGATTACTGAGAAAGATGCGGAGATAGCGTGTCATATCCAATCCTTATTTCACCCTATGGGCCTTTTAAACTCTCAAAAATGAACAAAAAGTATTAGCCTGAATTATAACTGTTGCCCAACAAACAACCTAAAAAGTGCAGAAGTACAGCATGTTTAATTCACATGTACAGTATAAACACACACGCACACACCTGTGAACACCAGTGAACTATTCACAAGGGGAACCACTATAACACTTACAAAATGCAGCAAGAAACCTGTACAGCAACACTATACTTGCCTTTGTGTTATGCATAGGTTTCAACAAACTACACTGTATGCATGTCTATTTTAAAATATGACAAAGAAGAGCAGGTGACTTGTGCTTGTTGCTTTTTAACTCATTCTTGAGTTATTGTAAAATGAAGGGACAAGCACTGATAATGAATATGCAATAAAGGCTTAAGCGTGTTACCTGCACTCCCATAGTCACTGTGCTGGCTGGAGTCGGGGGGTTTGAGATGGAATTCTTCCTCTGGATAAAGCATGGAGTCTCTTCCCTGGGCAATGGGAGGGGTGGTGTCCCTGCCCCTGATTGGCATCTCACTGACTGCTGACTGTTGAAGCAAATGGTGGAGCTGGAACTTGGCTGTGAGTGTTGGCGATTGGCTGACGGGGTAGAAGGTCTGCAGGTTGGGAAAGAACTGCATTGGTCCGGAGCAAGAGAGATCCAGCTGGTGCTGGGTGGGGGGCAGAGCCGAAGTCTGGGAGGCCGGTAGGTGCATCCGCCGGGGCGGGGAAGACACTGGGACTGCAGGCAGCGGAGTCGGCGGAGGACTGAGGACGTGTGGGAAAGAGAACGAGTTTGACAAGGAAGGCAGAGGAATGTCACCTGGAGCCTCCGGGATGCCTTTCATCCCAAAGAAGCCGTCGGTGGTATCAACATACTGCCGCACCAAGCTACGTCGGAAGAAAGCCTCGGAGAAAGAGTCCAGCTTTTGTTGAGTCCCTCCACCTACACCTTCCTCACCACCTCCTCCTCCTCTGTATTCATCCAGGCCGGCCTGGTAGAGGGAGGCCCAATCCTCCCTGTACTCCTCCGCTTGACCCCTGGCTCTGGGTCCAGATGGCATCCCAACAGAGGAAGAGGAAGAGGAGGAGGACGAAGAGGCCTGGGGTCCCCAGCCAAGGGGACTCTCCTGCTGCTGCTCCTGATGCTGCTGCTGTTCCAGGCCACTAACGGGGTAACCATCTCCAGCTTCTCCATCCATCCCCTCCACCCCTCCCTCAAACTGGCCTCCTCCAACAGCCAGGGGGGAGCAGTGGCCGAAGGGGTCCCGGGACTGGCGTGGGGGATGGGCCAAGGCTCGGGACATGAGGGCCTGCAAAGGGTGGCCCTCAGCAGGGTGGTTCTCAAATGCTGACTGGTCGCCCATCGGCCCACAACGAAAGCAATGGAGAAAATTAAAGTGGGTGTGTGTGTGTCTGTGTGTCTGTGTGTGTATTAGGAAGTTTTAGAGAGAGACAGAGAGCAGAACTGAATGGACTCCTCAGGAGTTACTGTGTGGATCTGTCAAAGATGCATAGTAGAACCTGCAGGGCAAAAGACAGAGACAGAAGAAAATAATCCTTCACATTCAATAATAATTCACAACCAATAATAATTCTCTAGCAATATGTTTTTTAACATGACAGCATCTTACCATAGTTGAGAGAAAAAAAGGACATTTATGCCAAGGATGAAAGGATATGCAACATAAACTCTAAACACTGCACAGAGCACATTGTCTTCTCTTTTCTGAACATGACATACGGTGCTGTATATTTTATTCTCTCTCCCTCTCTCTCTCTCTCTCACTCTTTCTCGTATTCTCACATTCACTCAGCCACAGCCAAAACCCTATCAATGCCGATGATCTAAATAGGCCAAGCAGCCGTTCGAGACGGACAAAGTGACAGCCTTGAAGTGAGTAAAAGATAGACAGAGAGAGAGACAGGTCAACAGAGAGCAAAGACTTGAGGACAATGGCGGTGGTGGTGGAGGACTAACCGCAGATGCGATTGCCTTGGAAACTTGTCTGCTCTTTTTCTTTTCTTTTCTTTACCTTTCTTTTCTTCTTTCATGCGCAGCTTATCTTTGTCACTCACCTTCATCCACCCTTCTTTCAGCATCACTGCTTTTCTCCTAACTTCATCTCTCCTCCTGATTGTTTCTCTATCCCTCGCTATTTGCTCTCTTCTTGGTCTCTGCGCTGTCTTGCTTCACGAGGTCTTAGCCATCAGACTGTCCTTTGAGAGCTGTCGTACTTGCTCTCTGACCTATTCGACTAGACTTAAGTGAAAGTTCATGCTGACACACGTGCAAGAACACTCTTTCTTTCTCTCTTTGTCAAACACTCACACACACACACATTCACACACAAACACACACAGAGAAAAAAAACACACATGCGCACATGCTCGCAAAGGCACATTCTCATACCCATGCTCGCTTAAGAATGTGTGAACCTAAACACACGATCACACATAGACAGGTGGCAGGCGATCAAAAGGTATCTCTTGGCAGTTGTCACTCCCCTCCGCTTCAACACCCCGACAATAACCACATCCTGAGGAAACAGTCACGGATCTCCCTCTCTCCCTCTCTCTTTTGTGTTCTGTGTCTCTCTCTCCCCTCTTCTTCAATTTTCTCTCTCTCTCTTGCCGTCGCTTGTCTTCTTTTTCTACTCTGTGTCATCTTAGTCTATTTTTAAACTTCTCTGTTTGTTCCTGTGCATTGGTGAAATCCATCCATCAGTAATACATGGGTATTTAAGATTAGCCAATCTCCCTGTTTTATGTAACTGATGGTGAGATGGTGAGAGACCAGTTGTATGTGTATGCAGACTGTGTGCAGATTATTATTTTGCGTCTTAAATCTGGTCTGCTCTCAGGATCCTCTACATCTGGTGTGGTGAGCTGAGTAATGAGACGTACTGTCTCTTGTGGTGTGTGTGCGTGTTTGTGTGTCTGTGAGTGTGTGTGAGTGTGTGTGTGAGAGAGAGTGAGTGTGTGAGTGTGTGTGTGTGTGTGTGTGTGTTACAGTTATAGAGATTGCATGTGGGATGAACGTTTCAAAATGTACAACTGGGCCATCAGATGCTATGTGGGTGCGGGTACATATGAGAGAGCGTGCGCGTTTGCGTGTAGCGAGCGGCTTCCTGTGTTACCATGATGGTTTCTCTGTCTGTGTGTGTATATGTGTGTGTGTTGGCGTGGGCGTATGTGCGTATATTTTGTGCACTTGTGTGTGTGACTGTTGCTGTGTGTTATGTATATGTGGTGTTTTCTCAGTGTACTTCTTTGTGAGTGTGTGTGTCTGCATGTGTGTGTCTGTGTGTGTGTGTGTGTGGTGTGTGTGTATGACTGTGTGTGTGAGTGTGTGTATGAGTGTGTGTGTGTGTCTACGTGCGTAGGTGGACACACGACAACACCGCTTACTCAAACTAAAGCCTTTGGTTTCCTGCTTTCAGCTGACAGGAAGTAAACCGAAATGGGGGTGCATTAAGCCAACTAGGGAAACCTCTGTGTACCCCGCCTCCACTCACAACATAGTCTATCCCTCTATCGTTTTCTCTCTCTCTCTCTCTTTCCCTCCATCTCTCTCTGCAACCCATTCCCGCCCACACTCTATAAGTACCTTAGTGTCTTCCTCCATATGTCTTAACCACCTTGTTTGTCAGCCTCAACCACGACGAACCCTCCAGTCACCCACGCTCCTGCAGGGGTCTATTCCCCTTCACCCCTCCTCCCTCACTTTTTCTCTATGCACTCACTCCATCTATCTTTTTTAACTGAAAAAAACATGCTCCAAAAGTTATTAGTTTATCTCATGTCCAAATCAAAGACATCTCATAGGCTTCCTATATAATATTGATCGGCTAGTGAGTGTT
This sequence comes from Tenualosa thibaudeaui, assembly GCA_027481765.1. Lineage (NCBI taxonomy): Eukaryota > Metazoa > Chordata > Actinopteri > Clupeiformes > Clupeidae > Tenualosa > Tenualosa thibaudeaui. The sequence goes on along the minus strand of JAIFZK010000222.1, from coordinate 1,945,176 downwards.
GCTTGGAAGTTTAAATACTGACCCTTCTGAGCCTCCATCACTGGCCATCCAGTCAGTGCTACAATAGGGTGACCAAATGTCCCCGATTTCCAGGGGCAGTCCTTGTTTTTCCCAATTTTTCCAACGATTTTTGAAGTGAAAACATTACTTATTTTAATTATATTTATCAGGGAAAT
>JAIFZK010000222.1:1590000-1940000 GCA_027481765.1 Tenualosa thibaudeaui | reverse complement strand
GCTTGCCAGAGTTGTTTTAAATGGCTAAAAAATGCAAATAGTATGCCAGTGCAGTCAACAAGAATGTACAATTGGACTTATTTTTACATTTCAGAGGAGCAAAACACAACAGACAGAGCACAACAGACACAGGATGAAAAGGTGGATTTACAAAAGACTAGGCCTAAAAAAATGTGCTAGTGTGGCAAAATGCTTGCAAAGAAGTTTAAGACACTGCATGTAGTACTTCCTAACCGCACCTTGGTCGTAAACTTTGTAGAGTTACATTTGCGTCAGGCCTTTGATATGCTATATTTTTCAACGGCTGAGACTTACCATTCAGCACTGTCCCGACCGGGCCACCTGCAACAGATAGATCTGTGACGGGACGCCACACAGTATGAGTCTGTGTATGAGTGAGAGAGAGTGAGAAAGACAGGGACAGAGAGAGAGAGAGAGAGAGAGAGAGAGTGTGCAGAGGCGGTGAGGGTTGTTGGTTGGTTTATCGGAGCTGACGGTATCTCTGTGCCTTTGTGATCTTTCAAACACTTTGTCATTGCGATCCTGGAAACAGAAAACGAAGAGAAAAATGTCGCAAAAGCCAAAGGGCACATAAACACACACACACACACACACACACACACACACACATTACACCGACCCAGACCTCACTGACATTTTTCAGTCTGAGTAATCCCCTGCTACCATCAACCTCTCGCTTCTAGACCTTCTCAAGTGCTTCATGAACTCTCTCTCATTCAAGACACAAATACGTTTATTAAAAAATCATATAATTATAGAATTATTTAAAAGGAAAAAAAAACATGAAAGATACACAATTGTATCACAATAATCTAGAATAGTGACAGCCGCTGCAAATAATAATGTAATGGTAATGTCATTATCAATGATAATGACAATGATGATGGTGATGTAGTCAGTAATAACATTGATGAATCTGCTCTGTCTGCAATAGCAAGATAATAGCATTGTTGTATAAGAGTGTAGCGATGGTGAGAAAGATAGCAACATGCATGGGAAAATCAGAGTTCAGAGAATGACGAAAAACAGAGATGTTTGAGGGTTTGTTTGGCGTACCTTGGACAGGATGAGGGGGACGATGCTGATGTGGGTGATAAGGGCGCTGAACCTTAACCCAGCACAAGGGGGCGTTTGTGGTAGTGAAAGCTGCTGCGGGGGCAGGGCTGACTGCCAGGTGAAGGAAGGGGCCAACGATGCTAGCGTCTGATAACAGAGGCACAAGCTGAATGTCAGTGTTTTTGACCCAGTAAAACTGAGAGACAGGCATGACTGTGCGCCGCCGAAAGCTCAGTTTCACTTCGGTAGGGAGACAAGAAAGAAAGAGAGAGACAGAGACAGAGAGAGAAGGAGGGAGGGAGTGTATACTCACTTACTCCAGCATCCTCTAACATCAGGATGGTTTGAACATGAACATTCAGCAGAGAACACAGAACTCAGAAGGCAATGACAAGGGGTAACATGTTAAGCAATGGTGCCAGGAAGTTAACATGACAGGTTTCTTGTGTAACCTAAGGGGATAATTGATAACAAAAAGCTGCTTGTTACACTTTATGCTCCGCGTAAAATAAATAAATAAATAAACGTGCCACCCATTATCAATGGGAGAGAACCCAAACAATATTGAGTTGTAACACCAAATCCAGCAAATTGACAGAAATTAGACAGACGTATCTATATCCAAATGTATTCACCTTAGGGAGGAGGGAGAAAAGAGGATGAGGTAGAAAGAGAGAGGAATAGTGTGGAAAGAGGGATGGGACAATGAAAGAAAAGCACAAGCAGATCTTAAAGACACCTTAAAGACACAGGTAACTAAATCACACTATTGTAATGATTCCTGATCAGTAAAGGTGTTAAGTTATGACCTTTGGTAACACTCTTCTGACACAAACCATTCTCAACACCTTAACACATTTGAGACAAGATTGAGTCATTTTTAAGTATAAATATTAGCATTCAACCACCTACTCAAAACCACAATCAACCAAAATCTACCAATTATTCCTATTTCTAAAGTCTGCTTAGACAACCATGTTCTTTACAGCAAACACACTGACAGATGCAAATGACGCAAGAGCTTTTGCAGCATAAAAACTGACTGACCCAAACAGAATGTGCTCTTGAAATATGAAACATGAATGCAGGCCACTCTGGGCACTGCAAAAACCTGAGTGGAGAAAAGATGAAAGCCAGCTACACTGGAAAACAGAATTTCAGTTACATACAGCACATCAAAGGCAGGACTCTATAGAAAGACAAATTCCCCTCTTATTATTTTTTAACAGTGAACTTGAATTATTCAAGTACAATAAATGCTCACCTAGACTACAATTAAGTGATCTTAATAAACAAAATGTCACCTGTAAATGTTTGTAAGATATTATGTAAGTCTGAAAAGTGTGTTGTGTAGCCTACATTTGGTTTTAGAAGTCATTCTATAATTTAAACTCCTTCGAGTCACTATCAAAGTTTGTCTAGAAGAAGATGCGAAAGGTTAACTGCCACAACCACAACGCATACAGTGGATATCAGTGTAAAGAAACTACATGAATGACCTATTTCCACTACACTATGCTATTTACTAAGTGGACAAAGGCAATGCAGGCATGATTATAAATTCACTGCCATTCTAAAGGCGGCCAGACATAGACCGGCCTACTTTCTGTTATGAACGTTCGATTCTGCTTCAGAAGAAAACATGCCTGACATTCAAAAACTTCTGTGAAATTAAATTGCCCTGCAGGACAACAGCTGACCCCGTACAACTACAAAGTGAAAGGTAACCTAAAGGTATGTTTTCCCCTTGCCAATCTGTCCACTAATGCAGCGTTTCAATTCGGAGATATGGAGAATTAGTGAACAATATGTTCATTTGGGACACAAACCAAGAATAGTTTGGTATAACTGACAGATGTGAAGATTTAATGCCGCTAAAAAGCATGGCAAATCATTACACCTGCATCGTCTACTTCACTTATTTAGTCGTATTTCTATGGTGGGAGCAGCGCATGCTCAATGAGACAGACAAGCGAGAACAATTCTTTGCCGTCAAGAGGCCCCACGTCATAATGAAACACCCTCTCCAACACAATACACAGCGAGAAAGATCGAGCACTCAAGAGAAACAGTGCGTTCCGCGACCACATGCTGTCATAGTGAGACGGCGGAGCTGTGTTTTACCAGAACCGTACCGTGCACCCCAAGTCTCATAAATATCACCCACCTGTAACATTTTAACCAAGGGTTCATCCGTATGAGTACGGAAAAAATGCTTACAAATCTGTGCCCATTTATTTTAATTACACAGAGATTATTTCACCTAATAGTTAGGCCTGCTTAATTAGGCTAATGAATTCATGTAGAAAAATTTGGATTAAACGAATACAAACCAAGATGCGTTTTGTTTTTTCATGAAATCAATTGCACTGCATCAGAGGTTATTTCAAAATCAAATAGCACAGGTGTTTAGATATGCTTGATACGCAGTGCAGTATTGCAGTATTAATCATAAACAGATACAAGTACACACACATTAAATATACTTTACAGTCTACTAATACAGCATCTGTCAACCAGAAAATAGAAACCTATAACCTCTGAGTGGCATAGATGATAAACTAAGTAGTAGAACACTCAAATGTTTTATGGAACTTTTATGTAATGTTTATGTAAATGTTTTATGTTTAAAACATGAAGTTGAAATGGTCATAAAACTAAAGCAACACTATGTAGTTTTGGTATAAAACTATTGGACTAGCTACCTAAAAGGCAGACAAAACCTTTGAACATTTTTCAGACCCTTCTAGAAGATGGTAATTGGGGTTTGATCACAATAAAGTAGGCAAAGTCACACTGTAAATCTTTTTCATTTATCTCCCAGAACTGCTCAGTGTATATCCTGGATGGCTGGTGGGACTTGTATTTGTCCATCCATTCATATAAGCTATCTAACTTAATTTGGAGATAGTGCGTAAATTAATAGTCTGATAAAAAGGATACCTCCAAATAAAGTTAAAAATTAGATTTAATTAACTTTAACTGACAATCATTTTCCAGAATAAATATTTTCAGATTCTTCTAATGAGCACCTCTTGTGTCAGTTGACACGATTATCAACACACAGTCACGGTCTAGACTCTTCCTCTGTTATATCTTGTTGCGGTGATTAACCAGATGTTCTACCTTCTTTGTAGATTTGGGTCTTTCTGGAGATGTCTAAGGTTTGCAAAGTGGGTCTCCAGAAGGGACCAGGAGGACCTCATTAATTCCATTTTATACTCCCTTTTATTACACTATTGCACTTTCAACTTAAAAATACAGAAAATTTTGTGTTAGCATTATGCACTCTTTGTTAGTTTCTTTCATTGTGTTGTAGTTTGAATGTTCCTCTTTTGTAAGTCACTTTGGATAAAAGCGTCTGTTAAATGCATAAATGTAATGTAAATGTAAATGTATTGTCCTTATGGGAAAATAAAGACTATCTATGTAATTTGCAAAAAGTCCTGAGAAGGCTATATTAGGCTATATTAAAAATTAATTCTATTTCTAATGTATAATGCAATACCATGCAATTTACAAAAAAAGGCATATTAAAATCATACTTATACTACCTAGCTGAACATAAAAGAAGGCATCTTGTAAAAGAGGGGCCTCGAGAATTTTATTCTGGTTGGGGGGCCTCAGCATAGAAAAAAATTGGGAACCCCTCTGTTCATCTTGTACATAATTAATTCTCTTATTAGTTATAATATATATTTTTTGATAATATAAAAACTCATTGTTGTCATTGCTGATATTGATATTATTATCACTTTTGCTTTATATATATATATATATATATATATATATATATATATATATACATTGTATATAAAGAGTGCATATAAAGTATGTATACCTAATAATGCTCTTCAGCTGTTCAAAAATGACTGGATGACTGGTCTTATTGTTAAAATAAATTGTAGGCCTTAAGGATGACAGTTGTCATCATGAAGCAGTCAATCATTGAACAGAATCATTTTAAGTCAAAAGAAAAGGTGAAATGTCACTGGTACATACAAGATGACTCGGCAACCTAGGGCTAAATGCATATGAATACATTGTGACAATAACTGTCTTTTAAGTGACTAAATTTGTGCAACTGATGGTGTGGACCTGGCTGATCTGTTTTGTCGCACTTGACTATGCATGTTTATGAAGTCTCATGCAACCTGATGGAAGCCCTGTGTGACAGATATGCCTACATTCAATTCATCTGAAGAACTGATAAAACTAGTCAAATGTAGTTTAAAAAAAATAACAGATTCAAACCTCAAGGCAAATCCAAAACCTGCTATCAGAAATCCAAATTCCACTCAATTCAACCAACACTGATGTTCCAATCTATTCAATGTAAAGGTGCACTATTCATTGTAGGCCTATAGATAAATCATGTGCTCACAGCTAACCACAGATATATGATGCTTGGCAGTTATCATGAAGGGCCTACAAACATCTCCTTTGTTTGCAAAAAGAATCTTTACAAGAGCTTTCAACTGTTCTCAGTCCTATGCACATGAGAGATGCTTCTTAGCAACTTTAGAACAAAACGAGATTTCAGGTTATCAAAGGAACACCTACACTACTGATGAAACCGTCAAACCATTTACCCAACAGAAACACACATAAATAGAGAGTTTGATCTACATTTGATCATTAAGTGGGTCATCTAAGAGCTTTTCATCCATTTTGTTGGGTGTACAAACACAGGTGCCTGTGGTATTGATTTATAAATGAGTGATCCTGTGCCAAAAGTGTCACGTTTGAGTGAAAGACTAGGCGCAGTAAAACTTGCAAATGCAAATGTTAGCACAAAAAATAGATAAAACAAACAAATAAATAAATAATAAATAAATAAAACATCACTGACCTTAACTATGCTCACCAAAAAACAGTATCTTTTATCTTCATCAAATCACATACACGCTAATATAGTACTTTTGAGCCAATTACTCAATATGTTTATATGTTGATATGTTTATGCTTGTTTTCACACATACATACACACACACGCTGTTCTGTCTTTTCCAGATGACGTGGGCTTATTAATGATAGGGTCTCTGCCTACACTTGACATTGGGAAAGTTCGCACACACAAAACATTACTCAACACAGGCGACAAGACACGGGAGCGTCATGGGTAGGCGGATAGCGACAATCTGATACACACGTGGTACACACACACAAGCAGGAACTGTGTGTGGCCTACAGGCTTTACAGTTGAATGGTGCTGTTAAAAGGAGCTCCTGGGAGTTTCATTATACCATTCTAAAAAATCTGACATACCATTGAATAAAGACAATACTGGATTATTAGCTTGATGAAAAGGATGCTTAATACTTACTACACTTACTAATAGTTAAGCATGGTATTGATTTCAATTGGTGGCTTTTCAGAGTTTATGTGGCAACTAGATGCAGAATGTCATACTAAGCTATTGTATTAAACAATATAGATGACATGGGATATAAACATTTCTATCGTTCCACAGTAATTCAGATGTGCAGATGTCAGTTTTTGTCTGAACACAAACCATTCTGAGGGTTTTATAGTGATTCATATGAGTGTGTATGCATGCACATGTGCGTGTGTGTTGGCGTATGACACACTTTAACACACCTGTACACCTCTGCTCTTCTTTTCCGGCTCTGGAGTGGATAAGAGATAACGGCACATGGCTTTGAGCCAGTGCCACACACACACACACACACTCACAAACACATCTTATCTATGTAGACCTGAAAACGTACTGAACACATGCACTGACAAAAACACATAAACAACAGAATCAAGATGCACATTACTGACAAACAATGACAGGAAAAGTAACAGAAAGAAAAACATCAAAAACAGTAGTAATTTGTGCCTGTGAAGTTTTTATTTCCTCTGGTTTAGCTTGGTGACACATAGGCCTTTTCCTGCTTGGTCTCTATCAAGGCAAAGTTGAAAGTACAAGGGCAGTTAAAAAAAAATAAAGTCTGCATTTGAAATTGCTTCACTTTTCCCTTCGATATAACCTTTTTTAGACACTCAAAATAACTTTTGTTTTGAAATTTTAAAATGACCTTTTGTAACACTTTCAAACAAACGTTCTAAAGCGAAGACACTCAACTACAATTTTCAGTAGATGCCCCTTCTTTTTTTTGGTAAAAGATCCTATCTGTCGATGCCCTTTTTTTTCTATTAGAATCTATTCAACTTCTGTGCCTGTGTCTCAACATGTGTGTCTCTGTCTATGTATGCTTATATCTGGTGGACCCTATGCAAAGGGGTAGGACAGCAACAGGGCCTGTCCTGGCCCAAGCTCCAAACTATCCAGATCCACCATGCTGTCCTGTTTGTGTCGGTCTGGTTCGGTGCTGAGGCGGACCAGGGCCTGTGGTGGCACCTCCGGTTGGGTTAGCTTGAACGTGACGGGGCTTGAGCCCCAGTTAAGCGCTGTCAGGAAGCGCTCGCTCTGGTCCCAGACACGCACATACGCCAGCGAGGACATGTTGCTGTGCAGGGCCACGTAGTCGCCGTGGGCCAGTGAGCGTTCCTTGCCGCGCAGGTCGCTGAGCGCCCTGAACCAGTCCCGCCGAGAGTTCAACTCGGCTCTCAACTCCTGCAGATGAGAAAAGAAAGAGTGAATGAAAGAAAGACAAAAGGAAGAAAGTGTACCCGTTACAGAGAGAAGCTACAGAGTTCAATAACAGCCCAAATCAAACAAAGAAAGAAAGCGACAGAGCGCTCTAAGCGCTCAAAAAAAGGCTCAAAGTGAATAAAAATAACCAATCAAAAACTGTGACAAACACTATTAGTGCACTTTCCCAATATGAATGAGGCAGCCACTAGTGACAAATTCACTAAAAGCACCTTTGCTGTAGTATTCTTCTCATCATCAGTTCCCTCGTAGTCCCACACCATGGCAGGGGGAGAGGCGTCCTTGGAAAAAGAACATCACACACCATGGCATGAGCACATGGAAACAGGCATAGTGATTTGAACAAATGTTCTGTCTCAAATTTCAAACAACTTCAACAGAGCGTGAGTGTCGAGTCTCTAACGCAACCCCTAAACCTCTTGACTTGAAGTGTTTTCATTTTCGCCCACAAGATAATTTCTCAGCGTTCATCTCGCCCCCCCCATCAAGCCACCCATCCCCCACCCCATACCTAGTCTTCTTTCTCTCCCACATCATACATCACACAGTTTCACTCACCCCTTCTCTCACTCTGTCTTCCCACCTTCCTCCCCCCTTTGTCTTTCTGTCTATTTGTCTCTCTTTTCCCCTCATCTTCACCTCCTCAAGGTCAATCTTGTCACTGGAGTTGAACCCCCCCACACACACACAAACACACAAGCATGCATGCACACACACACATATCACCTCTGCCTTTTTCTGCTCTCCATTCATCTCCCCTCTCCTCCAACTGATCCTTGCGGCCAGCCTCATCTCATCCACCTTTTCCCATTATTATATAATAAATATTATATTCTTATCATTCCCTTAGCTCTTATTATATCTCTTATTTATCATTTCATTTCTTATCTTGATCCTTCAAGTAGATCTAGTCACTGTAGTAGAAGACAGGGGAAGTTGCTCTACGTTGCCCTATGTCATGCCCCCACACTTCCCTGACCCATTTTCTTTCTGCTCTCTTAAACTCCCCAATTTCTAATCATCCGTTCATTGAAGTTCTCAATCTTGACTGTGCAGTGAAACATAGCCATGCTTCTTACCCCTCTTTTCCTCTCTGTTCACCCCCCTCCCCACCCCACCCATGCCTATGCCTTCTCCTCTTCTCCTCTCCGTCCCTCACCTGGTCTTCCAGGCCTATCTCGTCGCCGTAGTTGAACACAGGCGTGCCGGGCAGCGTGAAGATCAGAAGCTGGTACAGGCGCAGAAGCTTGGGGGTGACCCTCGTGGCCAGGTGCCCGGCGGTGGAGCGGCTCAGGCACCAGCCCAGGCTGGTCTGGTTGTGGCTAGAGTAGAGCTGGTGGATGGTGGAGGCCCAGGCCTTGCCACTGGCACTGGGGTCCAGGTCGGGCAGCATCAGGTTCATGCCTGTAATGTTGAGTAATTCCACGGTGGCGTCTGTTGAGTGTCTGTCCGCCACACCTATCAGGGCTCTGATAGATTGAGGGGTGAGACAGAGGAAGTAGAAAAGAAAAACAGACAGAAAAAGTATAGGGAAGGGAAAAAAAGAAAGAAAGACAGAAACAAAGAAAGAATGATTGAACAGTCATTCTTAATAAAAAGAGATTTACACACAGCTTTCTTAATAAGCAATGATTTAAACACAGCCATGTTTGAAAAACTCACTTGCATGTAAAATATATAGTCACATCTTACACTACTACTGTATCAACAGCAGAGGTCGCTGTTGACTGTTCCTCTAAACTTAGTGTCAATGGTCATTACCATTTGCAGCTTTTTTTGACAAAAAGAGGACTTACAGGAGACAAAATCTAAACTACCTTTTCTTGACTCCTTCGGCCTCCTCCACCTGCAAGGAGCCCTGAAGAGAGGCCCAATCAGCAGGTGTTAAGAAGTGGGCTCTATCCAGTGAGTACAGCAGGACTCCATCCAGACCCTTTTTCATCCAGAACTCAAAGGCCTCCTGCAGCACACACACATCAGAAGGTGAAGAGAAGCTACACCTAGACTTCATGAATATCTTGCATTAGCTTATTTTATCCCCTGGCTCTGATTTCTGATGTCCATACTTGCCTTGAGTTTCTGTGCAATGTTGCCGACACCCCCGAACCACTCAGCATATTTGTTTTCATAGTTAGGCGTCAGATCCAAAGCAATGGAAATACCTTAACCAAAAGAAAAGCAACACTTTAACTTTTACTTTTATGAATAACTGATCAAATTCTTTCATATACTTTCTGTCAATTTTAGGCAATGTAATGTCAGATGAGCAATACAGCCGCTCCACACACGATAGTGGCGCCATAGTGGTAGAGGTGCCATTCAGCAACCAGAGGTTGCAGGTTTGAGCCCTGCTATGCCTAACCCCATTGAAGTGTCCTTGTGCAAGCACCTTGCATGGCAGCCTCTACCACCAGTGTGTGAATTGGTGAATGTGAGGCATACGCTGTAAAGCGCTTTGCAGTCCGTTAACTATTTACACACTTGCTAATGTCAATTCTCTCCCCTCAGACTAGGTAATGCTAGGTTTATGACCCAGTGCAATAAACCATACCACCTATACCCTACTCCACGGATTGTATGTCTCAGACCGTATGAAATGTTATATAAGAACTCACTGCACTGGTATCTATTTTTTTCTGTGTGACTAAATGCAAGAGGACTTTTCCACATGGGAGTGGAAAAAAGAGGGCACGTCTGTGTGTGTTTGTGTGTGTGCGTGTCTATGTTTGCATGTGTGTGTGTGCGTATGTGTATGTGTGTGTGTGTGTGTGTGTGTATGCATGCATGTGTGCACAGGTGTGTTAGTGAGTGTACAGTATGTGTATATGCAACCAAGTCCTAACCATTATTGTCATTATTATAATACATAGTCATTGTGGAACAGAGGTAACGTCACTGACAGCTGGTCGACACAAGTGCAGTCTCTGAGCTGAGCCTGATGCTGCAAATCTGTGTAACTTTAGAGAGATAAAAGCATCTACGAAATACCCATCAAACCTTCACCTTTGTGCAGAATGTGTGTAATCAAGTCATTCACGTTATCATGATTACTCGGGGGGAAATGCCATGGAGGATGTTCTGATGGGTAGGTCATGGCATCTCAGAGACTCACCCTTTTTGTGAGCACGCTCCACCAGATTGTCAAAGTCCTTCATGGAGCCGAAGAGGGGGTTAACGGACTTCAGATCAAGCGTAGCCACCTGGTCGGTTTGAACGGTGTGGAGCGGACCTAAGATCAGTCCCTTGACCTTCAGCTGGTTCAACTGGTCCAGTCTCTCCTCCACTCCTGAGAAGACAAGCCCATATAAAAAATATTAACTAGGATTATACAGATGACTATGGGGATTTATAGGGTCCTTACATTATTTGATTTGGAGAGATGAGACTCGTTTTCAACAGGACATTTCCATATAGGAGTGGAAGACAGAAGAGAGGAGGAGTAAATGAGAAGAATGAAAAAAGAAGAGATACAAGACAGGGAAGAGGTTGTGTCTGGAGATAGCACAGAGGCAAAGAGGGCACGTCTGTGTGTTTGTGTGTGTCTGTGTTTGTGTGTGTGTGTGCAGCTGCGTGTGTGTGTGTGTGTTTGTGTGTCGGGGCAGTGGGATAGCAGAATATATCAGCTGGTCATTTCAATCATTAAACCAGGTTAATGGCAAGGTTCCCAAGGACAAATCAGTATCCATTTATAAAAGGGCGCTTAAAGCATTTGGTTCTAGGTTCCAATCAGCCACCAACAAATGACAGACACCCCTTACATGTGTACAGACATACACACAGACACACACACACACACCATTTCCTGTGGTGCTGACATGAGAGAGGAGATGAGACCTAGGGGTCAGTTGTACATGTGACAGATGAAGCAGGAGGGAGTCACAAGACAGGCTTGAAGCGCTGACCAGACTCCCAATGTGACTGGTTGGCAGGCAGGCAGTCACACACACACACACACACACACACACACACACACACGCTTAGCAAAGCTTTATGAACTTCCCTTTTATAGATAGAAAAAATATTATTTGGCCTTGAAACCGGGAATTTCACAAGGGAAAAGCTCTATTGTAAAAACACAAAAGGCATAGGCACAATCCAGGACTTTTTAATAAGCCTGGTTTTAATATGAAGATTTGTCACTGACAACTTCTTAAAGAATCTGTAGAGTTGACAAAAGCATGTGTTTCTGTTGTTGTCTCTCACAATATGAAACAACTGCATAGGCTACCTATAATTCCTAATTCTTGCACAAATCCTATATAAATATTTTCGCACAAATGCAGTAATCCTCTTACACAATTGTATCCTTATCTGTTCTAGAGGTTTGCACATTCTGGAAAAACTTAGGCGTGAAAGACACCAACCTGCCAGGCCCTTGTCCCCAACAAAGGCTTCTACATCTCTGATCTGGTAGAGAGGTCCCTCATTCCACCAGTTCATCTCAGGCAAAGGCTTGCAACCTGGGGCCTGGATAATGATAACGATAGCCCCAGCCAGCATGCCCACCCAGCCGAGCCAGAACATGACCAGCAAGATCCAGCGAGTCCGGACCCATCTGTTTGGGGGTCATTATAAAGTTTAAGTAACGTTCCTTTTACAGAACACTGCACTTTAAGTTTTTAATTATTTTAGTTTAATTTTGGCTCACCCTGCAGTCCCTGCGACTCGCATGAGCTCTTCTTTAGACAGGCCAGTGAATTTCACTTCCGAATCCTCTGGGACCTTCACCTTTACTGAACCATTTTTCTCAGCTGCACCTTCTCCAGTCATCGGCTGCTTTTCGTCCATCTCGTTGAGTTCAACTTCCTTCATCTCGACTTCTTTACTCATGGCGAATAGGCTAAACAGAAGATACGGAGAAGGTGGATTTAATTTATGCAACGCAAATAAACCGCCTCTTAATACACCCACACGTCGTTCTCCTTCCACCAACATGCCTTGGAAATGGTCATGCACTCACCTCGAATGCAAATGGCCAAATGTAACATTTTGCAAACTAAATTTACATAACTACATTTTTTTTAGTAACTAAATTTTTACTAAACTCACGTTTGGCTATTTTAAAATTATACTAGCCTACTGAGCACCATCACTGACGTCTTTGTCTGTCACGTTATTTTGAATTGGCTTTAGTCTATCATTTATTTTATCAAAACAAATGTGTTACCAAACGATAGGTTACATAGAATTACATGGTGACATGGTAGGGGTTCAAAGCCTCCATACAATTAACCCACTTATACTGGCGGATACTCTAGTTTCAGTATATGCAAGAGAAACGAAACTGGACGTTGCTCACCTGGAAGAAACTGGAAGACTTGAAGATAACGGTACCGTCACAGCCACAGAGTAGCCCTTTGAGGACTCGAAGGGCATTATCCAATTTATAACCTTACAGCGTTAGCTACTCACTTACGCTCCGCCTACTCAAAAGTTGGTTAAGAGTAGTCGACACGATAAGTTTGTGCTGATTTCTGATATCTTCAGTGTGAAAATGAGGATCATATTTTATATCCCCACATATATAACACGCATGTCTTATATTTAAGACCACATGATTTTCAGACCAGACAGACAAGCCAGAAGACAGGGTGCTTTGGAAAATATTGAAGTGGAAATTCCTGACTTTGCACTGGTCATCTGAAAAAAGGAGAAATGCACACTGACTACATAGGTCTGAGATTTCCACAATAGTTCTGTTTTGAAATGAGCTTATGCATTAGCTATGCTAATTTAGACGATTTAGACGGAATTTAGACGTTTTTTACCAGCTGGTCTCCTCACCACTGTTGGTTTCCACGAAGAGTTCAGGAATGTCTCAGACAAGCAAAAGGCTTAGGATGAGCATGTAAACTTGTGGGGAAGTGAGAAAAATATCAAATCCACGGCGGAGGGACACAGCCTACGCTGTCGATTTTAGCACTATTTAAACTTAGCCTATATGCTTGATTTTAGCCTATTTTTGTATTGTTCTACAAGGTCATACAACTATTGGCTTACATTATGTAATCAGTCATAAAATTGGCTTCCATGCTAAAACCAAAGTTCAAGAACAATATGAACCTGAATCAGCTTGTACTGTCTTTTGCGATAACTGCCTTATCAACACGTGATAATGTGTGTAACATTCAACAGGCACTGTAGTTTTGTAGATACATCCAGAATGCTATTGTGCCTGTCAACCATACAATAGGCTCATGGATTTGCCTGTTTAATATGCACCTTTGATGAAGAGCTCAAAAAACAACATACAAAAAATCAAACAAACAAATAATAAAAATAATAACAATAACAATAATAATAACAATAAAATACAATCTCTACTTCATAGTGAAAGGTTATAAAAATTGTAATATTTTGGCTATGTCTACCAAACATATGAAACCCAAGGTCTAATATTACGGCTAAGCCAAGTTTAGTAACAGCAAGGAGCAGAGATGTGGAAAACAGCATGATCTCTTCCAATAATGTTAGATTAAGTCATTGCTAATCAAGTCAAATATGCAGAAAACTGAACAAAGTCACATTGGCGCTTTCAAAGGAAGTGGCATGGCACATAAACTTGCAGAATTCAATGCAAGATTCCCAAAAGAACTTGTTACCGTTTGGTTGAAAACACTCCTTGTCCAGTTTGCTTTTGAGATGAAACTGCCACAAATGTAGTTAATCATGCATGAGGACACACAGGCTTATCATGTTGAGTGATGTTTATTTTCAGCTTTTTCTTTGCATGTCTGTTTAGAAACTTATACTTCTGGTTTAAAACAAAGCAGTTGCAGGCATCCTGCAACTACAACAGTTTTGGGGCTCCAGCTGTATCCATAAAACACCACCTGCACACTGTTTATTCACTGGGTGGAGAATGTACGAACATCTCCCTTAAACACACACACACACACACACACACAAACAAACACACAAACACATTGTGACAAGAGAGAGAGAGCATTGCAAAAACTGGTTTGGGATATATTCTCAGCTTGAGCAGGGTGGAAAATATCCAAAGAACATTAAGAAAATCTCCCTCACAAACATACACATACACACACACACACACACACACACACACACACACAAACAAATCCACACCTAGCTTAAAGCAACACCAAATAACCTTTTGTATCTTAAAGTAATGTTTCCAAAACCATCAACCTGGAACAGGACGAAAGATACTTCTGTTTGAACGTATTGTGGCCCTGTAGCGCAACACCAAAGAACTTTTTGTACCTTAAAGTAATGTTTCCAAAACCATCAACCTTGAACAGGACGAAAGATACTTCTGTTCGAATGTATTGTGGCCCTCTAGTGCATATAGCAGCGTTAAGCAATTTTTCTTGCTCGAGAAGGAAATCTGTAGTTTGTGAAATCATCGCAAGCACCCATAGAAGCATTCTCAGCAGCTAAAAATGAAGCTACTTGTTGGCAAAGGATTACCAAAATCACAAGAATGTAACAACTTGTAGCCAAACAATGCATTTACAACACTGATAATGGACAACTACGCTTTCATTCTCTGGGTGGACCCCGAGAGCAAAACTCATGGCAAAAGCTCCTTGGTGTTACTTTAACTTGTAGCCTAACAAAGACTTCCAAATTGTAGACTCAATAGCTCCAATCCTCCAAAGCTGTAACTAGTTTCAAACAAGTAATTTGTGTAAGCACTGTGTGAACTTTGTGTCTGTTCACATTGTGAGGCTGTACAACAACTGTAACTACCCTTTCTGTTCCTTACAGACTGACTTCACACATACACACACACACACACATACACACACACACACACACATACCTGACCTCTTTAACTGCCTTCCCCCATCGGGCCCAAGTCAACAACTGGCCCAAGCCAGGGGGGAAAAAGAAAAGGCTCAGTCCCATCTCTTTTTTTCCCAGGGCAGCAGGGGGTTGCTAGGTTTATGTGGAGAGCAAAGCATACTAAAGCGATGGTGGGGGATTAACTGCTTCTGTGAACTAATTTTCAGAGGCCAACACATGTGAAGAAGAAAAAAGAACCACTGAAACAACATAGAAGCAAAGCGGGGGGTTAGAAATGTGCCTTTGGGTTTTCATCCGCAATTTTTTCTTTAATGTCACTACTGCTATTATTATCACTAATGGTGCAACAATACTATCTTTTACTTCTTTTCAAGATGCAGTTTTTAATTATTACAATTGTAATCAATTGTACTTTGTCTGTCTGCCTGTTCAAAACATGTAGGCCCACCCCAAATAACCTGGCTCTGGGATTATAAAGTGGCTCATATAATGTTAGTTGTAGAAAATCCACCCAATCAAGACATGGAGGACAGGAGTGTCACTTGGGTTGTTGGGCTCACTCATAATTTGAATCTTATATCCAGTGAATGTCTTACGTCTGAATGTATCACTCAGTAACTCAGTATCACAGTCTTTTTCTTCTTGCTGTAACAGTTACAGTGGTCGCCAATCAAGAATAAGTCTGTTGAGTGGGGAATTCAATGTAACAACGCTGCAGCCCGAACAACATCAGATAGTCAGCAAGTCTCTTTATCTCTCTGCTTGCACTGTGTACAGTATGTTGAGTGTGTTGGTAGATTATGTAACTGTATTTTAACTTTCACTGCCAATCCCATGATCCTATACCTTTACCTTTGTGACCATTGCACTTCCAGCAGTATAGTTAGACTCAGCAGTGCTCTCCTCACACTCGTTTGTCTCTTTTTTCCTAACTGCCTCTCTCTTTCACACACACTCTCTCTCTCTCACACACACACACACTCTCTCTCTCTCTCTCTTTCTCACTCTCTCACTTTGTACTCTTTCTCCGGACAGGAACAATGTCAGAGTGTTTTACTGCGTGACAGAGCACAGAATGTCAGCCCCTGCGGCAACCTCAGTGAGGAGAATTTCAAATAGTCTGAGAGGCACCACATGGGAGACATACAACTCCCTTGGCTGCTATGTTAGCATGTAAGACCAGGAGGAGGGCTGTTTGGTCTACAGGTTTACTGTAATCTCAAAGTTATTACCACAATAGAATTAATTCTCATGATCCAAAACAAACACAAAAACACACATGTTGCATGAGATTTGGCTGGACAGAAAAAAACCTCACCTTCATATACACATTACTATTGTCTTTCCTGTTTTAGAGATATGTATGTATGTATCCATGACGGCTTCCATACTTTCTCTCTCAACACAGGCAAAAACACTGTAAATAAGCCTCCAATGTTATAGGCTACCACAAGAGTTTAATTAGTGGAGAATGGTTTGGGCTATGTTGGCAAAAGATGGCTGCTACTGAAAGCCCGAATTGTTGTATTTTTTCCCCTCCCTCCTTTGAGTTTCATTTGTGTTTTGAGGACTCCACCTCCTGAAAAGCCCCATCTCCATTTATCACTTTTCCCAATAGAAAGGGGGCCTTGTGTACTGGGCATTTTAGAGATTACAGTGCCCCCTATTGTCATTACTGAATACACCACAATTTGGACAACAAACAAACTGTTCTTCATTGGCCTAAATGTTACTGTTTAGGTGGACAGTGTGTAAAATGTATTCAATTAACCTTTTCATTTCATGAAACACAAATTGTTCCAGAAGTTTCAGAAACAAAGGGACAGTTGTAACTGTCAGTCCTGTCATGAATAATGGTGCCAGTTCCTGGTCTGATGTAACCTACATTGGAAAAATTGCTTTCCCATCCGTTTTGTCTTATGAAATATGGTTAAGTATTCTTCTTATCAGGGAATTCAGTAAGATTTCATGTCTAGTTACAAAGGTTGTTCAGAAAAATCCACAAACACTTTTGTGTTCTGTGACGTCTAGGCTACCAGTTTTAGGCTAACCACACAACACACTTAATTTTTCACAATAAAAAAGCTGCTCTGGTCATGCCTCAGAGGCCATTTGTAGCCCAGTCATGAGCAGGCAGACTATCCAGTCTGCAGACCAAATGGATGTGTGTGTGTGTTGTTTGCATTGAACCAACTAGGCTACATGACAGCAATAATTGGGTAAACTTGTGAAAAATGTCTGCCACAGCTAAATAAAGTACAATTATGAAACTTATGCTACACCTACATTACCTACTGGCCTCTTTGTCCCATCTCCACAGGTTCGCTCACTGTCGTTTAAAGGGGGCGTTCACTTGCAGTATCTGCGCACGCGTTACTGCAAGCAGGAAGTGACAGAAAGAAAAAATCCAAACAACCGAACACGACCAGTGACAGTCAGCTACAAAGCACGCCTGTTTGTAGTTGCGGAACTCTTTTTCCCTTATAAATCAGCGATGTCTCGAAAGCCAAAGGAGGAGTACCATCGGTTCTACTCTGTGAGCGATACACGCACCCACGAGAAAGGACATACGGAATATAAATTAACGGCCAGGGTCAGTCCTGTTCTTCAAGGTTTACGTTTACCTAGCTATCAGCATCCCGCTGCTAACATAAATAACTCGTAATTGCTCATCGTGCTCATCATTCCCTGTAAATTTCAGCAGTATAACTTGCATATCTCTAACGGCTTGACGTCGTCAGTGTTGCTTTACTGTCATGACACTATTCATTTTTAGACCGCAGCAGCTGATCCTGGTTCCTTAACTTAGCCTAATGATCTGATAACATAACCTCTCAGACAGGTAGTTTGTGACATTGGAATCTGGATATAATTGTTTGTTTCTATTTTCAGTTTTAGTAATGTTTATGTAATTTAGAAAGCATTTAGACTACATGGTATATATTGACCTTATACATATTGCTCCTGTTTGAAATCACAAGTCGGCGTTAATAACGCATTGTTCTCTGGAATGATTTGCTGCATCTCGTGACGCCTCGAGCTTTCCTTCCCCCACTGCTTAGTGAGTGTGTGTGTGTTGGGGGGTGGTCTGCATCCCAGGAAAGACCTCCTCAGACACTAATATTTCAACATCTCTGTTCACAGTTTGTGTCAAAGAAAAGACCCGAAGACGTGAAAGAGGCAAGTTAAAAAGTTTGACCTGAAGTGTGACTAGTAGGAAAAAAGGCTTTGAAGCTTAGGCTTCACTGTACAGAACTTGGATATCTGAAATGCAAAGCTGCTGCCAACACGTTTTACCAGTTGGGCAACTAGAGAATGTTTCCTTTTGACTGTAAATAACATGCACATCTCACACCATCTTTACCAGAGAGAGACTTTGTAATTGTGGAAAAACAAAAAGTGATAAAAATGAGATGGAACACTGACAAAGGTTTACATAAAATATGATGTCAAGATATAAAGAGGTCTTTAAACGTTGTAATAATAACCTGTTCTTCTCTAAAAATAATAATAATAATAACAATAATAATAGTTATAATAAAGCAGATGTAGGAAACCTAAGGATAAATTGAGAAGTACTCAATGTGTTGTGTTGGTTGGCAGGTGGTGGTGTGGCGTAGGTACTCCGAACTGAAAAAGCTGCACGGGGAGCTGGCCTACACGCACAGGAACCTCTTCCGACGACAAGAGGAGTTTCCCCCTTTCCCCCGTGCACAACTTTTTGGTATGCGCCACCAGACGTCTCAGAAATCTGTAACATGTGTAGGTGTAGAATGCTGAAAAGTAATTGACAAGTTCAAAGAAATGAGAAATGAAAAAGAAATAGAAATTATGTCCTGTGCCAGGCAAATATAGAGAGTTCAAATTAAATTAAATCAGGAAGTATTGGAGCTATGTAGATCTCACCTGTTTTAGAGTGACGTGGAATAGGGCCACTTTCTTGACAGCCAGCGTTATACCGTGTGATGGTGGTTGTTTCTTCCAACAATATTTCCGAGCACAAATAATATTCCACACCCGTCAGTGGTCACTCAGTGTTCGTCTGCGCATTTCCTTTTTCATGTTGGCTTCCATTAGTGTCAGAGGTGTACAGCACACAAGGTTCAAATGGCTTACATGGTAGCCTACACATCCTTGGTTAGTCAAGAGTCATACTAGCTTCCTTATGTTTCCTAGCAACATCGAAGGACAAATTGCCATTGGAGAGGAGATGAAAAGTCTGAGATTTAGTAGATGCTAGACCCAAATCTAGACATGGACGAGAAACAGTGCACTTAATTTAAAGATAAAATAAGCACAAGCCTAAAATGTTACATTAAATGATAGAAAGTAAATGCATGAAAAGACAAAAATAAGATAAGGAGGATAGATTAGAAAACACATAGAAATTTGAGATGAATCATTAGCACAATGCATCTGAGAACAATTTGGTCTTAAGTAGACATTTGAAACTGCCAAAAAAATCCATTCCCATCACCCATCTTTGAATACTCACTGGCTATGTTTACATGCACACAATATTTTGAGTTCACATTTTTGCTTACACTCAACATGAACCATCAGTGTACAGACACATAACAGCAGCATACAGCACTTTGTTTGAGAAAAAGGTGAGGAAATGGACTGTGTAGAGACAATTTGGTATGTTTGCTCACTTATCCAATCCTGCATCAGGATGGAAAAGAGTTGTGAAACCTTTTGAAGAACCACCTGAACCACCACTTCTAGTCCATACAAATAACCACTCAACAACAAAAACAAATATTAGCAACTGAACATGCATAGGTGTGAAACAATATTCTTTAAAGGAGCATTTTCTGATTAAGATGTTTACATGACAGGGCATGACGGTTAATACAGGCATATGTTATTTAGGTTTTTACTGATCGGAATATTGCCTTAATTGGAATGTAGTGGTCAGAGGTATACATGGCTCATATGCAGTCAGAATATAATAAAGGCTAAAATATAGTCTGTCTTTCATTAGAGATATCTCCCTATTGTGTATGGCGCACTATGCCAGTGAAAATGGGACTGACTGACTGATTGACCTTGCCATCTCTATCCCCCCCCCCCGGTATCTCAGGGCGCTTTGATGAAACGGTGATTGAGGAGAGGAGGAAGGCTGCCGAGGCCATGCTGCTATTCACCATCAACATCCCAGCACTGTACAACAGCCCTCAGCTCAAAGAGTTTTTCAGGGTCAGTCTCTCTCCCTCTCTCGTTTTCTCTCTCTCTCTCTCCCCATCTCTCTCTTTTTTTCCTTTCTCTTTCCATTTATCTATCAATCTCTTTCTTCTATCACCCCCTCTCTCACATTGCAGCCTTCAGTGCAGAGGCGCACACACACACACACACACACACACACACACACACACACACACACACAGGGAGTTACTGACTGACTGCACTGTCTGACTGCAGCATCCTTCATCCCCAGCACTTTCTCATCACAGCGATAAAAGCAGACAAACTGCTCCAACCCGACGCTAAAATATTCTCTCGGTGTCATCTGTAGACACAAGGAAATTGCCCATCTTCTCAAACACCCCCTTGATATGTGCTCTCACTGGTACAGTCATCAGTAAGGCAGTACAAGCGTAAATGGATTCTACTTTCTAATGGACTGTCTCTGAGCCTGTCTCCTTTTTACTTACAGTTAGTTTAAATGGTAAATGGACTGCATTTATATAGCGCTTTTCTACTACTACGACTACTCAAAGTGTTTTACAGTATATGCGTATTCCCATTCCCATTCACACACATGCATTCACACACCAGGGGCGGAGGCTGCCATGCAAGGTGCCAACCTGCCACCAGGAGTAATTTGGGGCTCTGTATCTTGCTCAAGGACACTTTGATGGGGTCAGGCAGAGTGGGGCTTGGAAGGGCACCTCTACCACCTGCACACCATCGCCTCCACATTTACTTTTGTTCTGTTCAGTGAGGGATGTTTTGTGTAGTGTTCTAATCCTGTGCCTGGAAACACACCTGAGTACTTTCTATAATTTCTTCCTCAATCTCTCACTCTCTACCTTTCCTTTCTCTCTTTTTCTCTCCCTCATCTGTCGCTCAGGGTGGTGAGGTGACCAGGCCAATGGATCCCTCATCCGTCTCCTCCACCGATCTCCCTGCACCCCTCATCCCGCTGCCCAAGGGCTCCAAGGCCCTGCAGGCCGAGGAAGAGCAGGGCCGCGAGGCACCCATCCGGGCCCAGGAGCTGGACTCCGACTTGGGGCCCGAGTTGGATATGGATGAGCCCGAGGTAGGGGTGGAGGCGTACGGGGAGATGGAGAACAGCTCTGCCCCGACCTCCCCCACCAAAGAGGTGACAGAAACACACACGGAGAAGACAGAGAACAATGACACTGAAGAACCCCCAGCTGTTAGAGGTGAGACCCAGAATGTCTTACGCCCAGTATCTCTACGCACCTAAGTAATATATATAATATAACAATGCAATAAAATATCTTTATATCCTTGTACCCTTGACAAGAAAGCTGCTGTGACCCGTCTGACATCCACTTGCATCCAAAGCCCATAGAAAGCAGCTCTGATTAGAGGCCCACATACACGACCAGCAGTAACCACAATGTAACGATAACTACATAAAAACTAGTTACCTCCGCCACAGAGGTTATGTTTTTTTGCTGTCGTTTGTCTGTTTGTTTGTTTGTCTGTTTGCCTGTGTGTAAAATAACTCGAAAAGTACTGCACAAATTTGGATGAAATGCTCAGACACTGTGGGTATTAGGACAATGAACAGATGATTCAATTTTGGTGGTGATCGGAACACCATCTGGAAATTATAATACGTCAGTGACCCTACATTGCCTTGGCAGAGGTCTGCGCTCACCGAGTCATTTTCTAGTTTTAAATGTAATTGTCACTCATAAGAGTGGCAAGACTCTACACTAAAGGAGTTAAAGGAACCAAAACTTTTTACAATTTTAAGAGTCATATTAATATGAGGGATATTTATGATACTTATTGTTTGTCAGTGTGGATGCTCACATCATTATACTGTCAGTTATTTTTATGGCTACTACTGTTAGTGTGTACGGACCTAAAACACTAGTCATTTAGAAATGTAAGGCACAAATTTGTAGGGCTGTTGTCACCATTTTAGTTAGCCATAGAGAAAACATAAAATAAAATAGACATAAAATATAATTCTTTGTCAATATCAGTGTTATTTATGGAGTCATGAGACAGGTTAGAAATAGCTGTTCACTTCTATTCAAACTTGTTTACCTGCACACACAGGCTCATATGAACATAATTTGAAAATCAAATGATCCTGACGCTGTCATTGTTCACATTCTCCAGAGTGCTCTCCCCCACCCCCCATCTCAACCACAGAGAAGCCAGACGAATGCCAAGAGGAATTTGATTCGCTCTTCGACTCGGCAGCGGAGGGGCCTGTTGACAACACTGTGCCTCCCCCTCTCTCGGACACGGACCTGGCTATCTTTGATCCATGTGCCAAAGATGGTGTGATTTTGCTCATTTCCCTTGTTACTGTTATTTAGGGCTAAATTAAAGCAGATATTTTACCTCTTTTACTGACTGACATTCAACCTGGGAGCAGGTTGTAGGAGTAGGTCTGATGAGCACTAGAAAAAAGTGTTGCCAAACACCAGTCAACGTTAACCTTAAATGCTCTAATAATAATAAATAATACTTCAAAACAGCTCCTCAGATAATTGATAATAGAATAATCAGAATTATAAACTGTATCTCATATGTCATTGTTTAATGCAGTTGCATTTTTTAGCCAGCAGAGGGAGCAAGTAGGTTGGAATCTGACGGCCAGGCCAGGGGCATATCTGTATGATGTGGCTGGTTTAGCATGAGATGGGCAGCCTGTAAAGGAGTGCTGTTAGTTAGTATGCGCTCAGATTGGTCTCTCTCTCTCTCTGGCTGTCTGCCATAATCATCACCCTCATATCCAGGCTTTGATGTGTCAGGATGGAATAAGAATGACAGAAACATGGCAGCCATGTTTGAAACACTGTTTATGTAGACCATCACTCTGCTTTGAGGGCAGCGGTGTTTAGAAAAGAAAGACAGTAATTTGGTGGTGTGTGTGTTTTTTCTGGGGGGGGTGGCTGAAGTGTAAGTGAATGCAGCTTCTATTCCTCAGTCAGGTTCACTTGTCCACAGGGACGCAGATCTGTTTCCGATCCGTGGTCATTTCCTCATTCCACTCCATCTCTCTCTCTCTTCCTGTCACTCTTTACTGTACCATCTGAATAAAAGCCAAAAATATACACTTACAAATAAAAGCAATTAATTGTTTGCAAGATTTTGTTGGTGATAAATAAAAAGCTCTGACAAAGTGTCTCTTCTCGCCCTCTCACAGACCATCCTTACGGCTCATTCGACAACTCCGAGCTGCTCTCCATGCCTGTGGCCAATGAGGGCGGCCAGATGGCCGGGGAGGCGGGATACTTGGCCCAGGCGGCCAATGAGCTGAACTCGGCCCTAGAGAAGGAGAAGGAGGGGGACTTTGGTGCGGCCATCCTACAGTACAGAACAGCGGTTGATATTCTCATCAAAGGCGTACATGGTGAGAGGGAGAGAGAGAAGAGAGAGAGTGGGCGAACAGATGGTGTGGAACAGGAGTTTGGAGGGCCTTTTAAGGGTCCTCCTCAAAGAGCCACTGTGCTGATGGACAGTCAGAGGCTTATTCTGTATTATTCTATGGAGAGAAAAAAAGAGTTTATTTGTTTGTTGTTGTTTAGAAATATACTGTTATGTGTCCAGACGAATAAGTCAGTCTGTTATCATAGTAACCTTTTGTTCACTTCATTTTCATTTTTTTTCTTTTGCTCGCCTTGCTTGTTGTTTTGTTTCCATACCATGTTTGTGACCATTCCTCATTGAGCAATTTTCACTTTTGCCGGCCAAGTCTTCTGACCTTTTTGTTCTCGCTTCAGCCTGTTTGTTCCACTTCTGTCCACTTATTGTGGTTCTACTGGTTTTCATCTTTTATAACCATCTCTTTCTCTCTCTCTCCCTCTCTCTCTCTCACACTCTCACACTCTCACACTCTCTCTCTCTGACAGGAGACCCGGATGCCCAGCGCAGGGATTCGGTGAAAAGACGAACGGCTCAGTACCTGCAGCACGCAGAGACGCTACTCAACCTGCACTCCCCTACACACTCCCCCACACACAGTCCTACACACACTCAGCACCAGAGAACATAGAGCCGCTCCTCTGAAGACCTCACTTATGACCGTGGCACACGAACAAAACACACACACACACGTACACATTATCACAAACACACACACAAGAGCACTCTCTCTCTCTCTCTGACACACATTATCACATCCACATACACAGACAGACGTACCATGTGCCGGCTCAATTATTTCAAACACATCCATCTAAATATAGCCTGTAAACACTGTTATGTAGTCACTAATGGGACCAGCGGCACACATGCATCCAGGTTTAAACTGAAAAAAAAAACACTCTCCCCAGTATTTTCTATGCAAACAGTTTTCATACACCACATATATGAAGAATGGGCATACAGATAGATTAACCAACCCCCATTAGATCTACACTACACTACACAGCTCCCTAACACACACATAAATACACACACACACACCTCAGGCTCACAGAATTTGAGATTACCCATGGTACGTTTGTGCTCTTCCACCAAAGTGCTTACACCCACACCTGATGACTCTCACTTCTGTACACTCACCACCTCTCAAATACACCTACAGACACTCACAGCATCCACTATGGCATAAATATCACTATGCAGACACTATAAAGCACAAGAGCCAGTACAAAGATGGACTTAACTGGAAATCAGTATTTTAGAAACTGAAATGTACTGTGACCTACATACTCTGAAAAAAAGCCTTAACGAGTGTCCTTCCATCTTCTGAATTTATCTTTAATTTATATACCTTTGTTGAATCGTCATACATGCATGTATGATGACGGCATTGTAAATAATTTCTATGTTGTAAGGTATTTTGTACATAAGAGAAATAGACTGGAATGATCAAAGGCTTTGCACTGGGTGTTGTTACTTCAAAATACCACAAGATGTCTCTGTGGAGCAAGTGTCAGGTAGGCCAAATTAGTTCACTTGTGATCAAGGCATCAAAGATGGATGAATCCTCATTGCCATTCAAACCTATACTTGAGAGAGCACTTAGACGCCCAGAGCTATCCTACCACAGCTGTACCAACCCAGAGGAGATGGATAGCCAAACGGATGGAGGATGATGATGGGAGAGATACCAGACCATGCCCAGGGAGGAGGAAAAAGGGAAAAGAGGTGATTAAAGGATAAGCATAGATGATCTCTTCATTGTCCGCAGATGGAAAAAAAAAATCCCCTCCCTTTTTTCCCCATTCACCTCCCACTGTTTTTTGTTTTTCATGTGTGTGCGTGTGTGTGCTTGCGTGTGTTTGTGTCCATGTGTGTGTGAGAGAGAGAGATGGAAAGAGACTGTGGCCACAGCAAGATAAAAGAGTTTGGAAACTGAAAGGGTTGTGTGTGTGTGTGTGTGTGTGTGGTTTTGTTATGTGGGCGTATGTTAGTATTTTTCAACCAGAGAGATGGAGAGTGTGAGACAAAGAGAGAGAGAAAGGTGGTGGAGGAGAGTGTTGTGGCATTAGCATGCTGAGAGTGTCAGTGCTCAGTGTCCCTCTCACTCCCTCTCTCTCACTCCCTCTCCACCCGCCACCCCCCCCCCCACCACCACCACCACCAAACCCCCTCTCCATCCCTCCTATCTCTCTCTCTCGTCGGTGTCCATGGCAATTATGCCATCAAAACACTCCAGTCAAAGAGGATAATTGCAACCTGAGTGCTAGTGAGAGAGAGACTGTGTGTGTGTGTTTATGTATGTGCGTGCGTGTGTGTGTATGTCTGCAAGTGAAAGGCGAGTGAGAGAGAAGGCTTTAGAGAACATCATCAGATGTATGATGATGTTAAGGTTCTCCAGACCAGAGCGAGTCATTTTGGTCAGAGTTCAAAGAAGCTGTTTGCTCTAGTGAGAGTACTCCAGGATCCTCCCTGACAAACCTACGTGCCATACATACATCTTCCCTCCCTCTCTCTCTCTCTGTCAATGTCTATCTTGTACACATAATTGCATAGACTTAAAAACAGATATAGAGTTAAAATTCGTTTTTCTTTCATTTTGTTCTGAAACTCAGATCAGCTGTTTCAGTCACATAAAATCCATCTGACCATCTATTATCAAAGTCAAAGTCAAAGTTGCTTTTATTGTCAATTTCTTCACGTGTACTTGACATGCAAAGGAATCGAAATTACATTTCCTACTGTCCCATGCGTTTACGTGGACAACAGTGAAGTGCAGATGCACAACAAGACCATTCTAGTCCTAAGTTTGTATAAATAAATAAGTGCAAGTAGCTTAAGGCTACTTTTGCCTAGTACTACTACCTAAAATAACAGGCATGATGAGACAAGACATAGAGTACCCTAAGTACACTACTAATCTAGCAGGGCATGACAAGACAGACAAGACATGAGGTGAAGTTCACTGAGTGTTCCAGCTTTGTGCATTTAGAGGTAGTTGTAATTGTGTTTTTAGTGCAAAAGTGCAATGTGCAAATGTCAATAGGCAGTACTTGCCACAGTAGCAGCAGTAATGATAATAAGAAGTGGTGCAAATATAAATATAAAAACAGAACAATTAGCAGCAGATGTGTGCAATTTGCATATGCAGAGTCTTAGTTGGTGGGGGGGGGGAGTCCAGTGTCTTCCTGGACTCCTGCCATCCTTGTGCCTCTGCTGGCTGGGGCTGGGAGTGGGGAAGGGAAAGAGTTCAGCAGTCTCACAGCCTGGTGGATGAAGCTGTTGGCGAGTCTGGTAGTGCGGGAGCGGAGGCTCCCTTATTATACATACCCAAAAATAAAGCTTCTTTTTGGGTGCAAAAAAAACTTTTACGCATTTGCAGAAAATGCCGCCTGATGGAATTGCACAGTTGTACACACATATTTGGCTTACTTTGGCAAAAATTTAGCATGGTTAAGTAGCATACAAAAAAATTCCATAAAAGTGCCCAAAATGCTATTTGTATGCTTTTTTCATTACTATTATTTGGCTAGTTACAGGATAACAGCATCCACATAGGTATAAAATGACTGCGTTCCCATATTTGATGTATTTGATTCCTGATGAAACTTCTGGTAAAATCATGCCTACTGTGCCTGCACTGTGCATTCCATGGCCTCTTGGTAAGCCATAAACACTCTCCTTTCTGCCATTCTCTTCCCTTTCCCTCAATCACGTTTAATCTCTATAGTTTTCTGCCTGCCTTCCTCTGACTGTCACCTTGCCCAAGGCTGTATGAGTTGCCTCTCTCTCTTTCTCTCCCCCCTGCCTCCCTCCCTCACACACATACACACACACATACGCACACACACTATCACACACACTTTCTCTAACATGAAATCAATGGGCAAACACTTTTGCTGCCCATCGATCCCTTCTACTCTCTCTCTCTCTCTCTCTGGCCGTGTCTATCCCTCTTTTTATCCTTTTTCTCCCCTACTGTTTTGTCCTTCCCTCTTGGGGGCCAATTTTTTATTCCAGCCACATTTGTATTCGCTCAAATATGCTAAATCGTTACTCATAATAAATGAGACATTTTGTGAAATGTGAAAGTGTCATCTGCCTGGATCTACATCACAGCATGACCCATGGCATCATGGCCCTTTTCACATGCAGAATCAACAGTAATGAAGGCTGTAGCAAATAGTAGTTTCACATAAATGGACTTTCATTATCTTAACTTCACATTTATTCATCTTCCTGCAGATAACCTATATCTCTCTTGCGCTGATAAAATTTTTTACATTGAGTGTAACTAGTGTATTACATGCACATACATAACCCACGAGTTCTGCCATAGGTTGAGTTTTAGAAGGTGGAGTAAGTTACATCCCCAAAATGAACTAAAGTTCCCTTAACAATTTCCGTGTGAGAGTGATGGCTGGATGAGGATGAGGAACATTTGGCAGTGACCGTTCAACCTTCAGACTGTCTCTGTCCATTTACATGTTTGTTTATACAGATTCCCAGTTGTCAGCCCTCTGTCGTTTTATTAAACAGGCTTTGTTACATCTCTTGTTTCCATAACAACGACGACCTCTTGGCTATCACAGGTTGGTTGTTTTCGGAGGGGGTAGCTGTTTCAGTGAAGTGGGGGAGAGTGTGTGAGGTATTGTGCCAACGCGAGAGAGGGCATTGTGGAGTGGGAGATGGGGCGCGCACGCTCGCGCGTACGCATGCCCGACGGATGCGCACGGCGCTGATATTGAAATAGTCCGTGTTGGTTAGGCTACTGTGCGTAAACATGAGACCACACATATTTTGCCTAAATTATATCCCCCTCATTCAGGTATGTTGTTGAGAAAATAGCATAATATATAATTCTTGTGCTCAAATGTTAGTCTTCTCACCTTGCTCACCCCCGCCTAGTTTATGAAGTGAACGCCGAGTGGAATGAAATTAGACACTGTTTCCTAAATACAATGCCAGAGGGGCCACGAAGCGTCCGGTTCGACAATTCAACATGACCGTCCGTGCTGTGACGGAGCGGCTGTGGCAAAGCATTTTATGAAGTTGATTCTGATTGGAGGAGGCTTCCCATTGCCGGGTTGTTACCCCACGTGGAGCGTGTGTGTGTGTGTTCGGAGGGAGGGTGTTCCTGTGATGTGCGGTGTGGGATGGGGCCACACTCAGAAACAGACATCCCTCGTCTGCACCTCTACGCATGTTCTCGCCCACTTTGCAGTTACAACGCGATAGTAAACGAGGATGGGAGATGGATAACGAGAGATAGGACAGATAGCAATAACAGGAAACTCGACAGCGCTTTCCGTGTTGATGACCAGCAGGGAGAGGAACCAACAGCGAGAGGGTCAGGGGGACAGTATAGGTTAGAAGAATATAGAGTTCATATTTGGAAGGCTTCGGAGCGGAGTTCTTGACGGATTGCTATAGACCACATGTGAGTTTGAAAAACATACTTTATAGTTTCTGTGAAGGTTATTTCAGCATTGTTTTGTCTTTGCGCTTAAAACGGGGTTATCTGTCTGTGGCTATCTATCCATCTGCGACATAGGCTGTGCTTTCATTTTATGAATACCCTTGCGTCAGATAAACGGCATCGGAGTTCCGTCGTAGATGTGACAGCGAGTGCAGACATCAATCCCATAATCTGTTCAAGACAACTTTGTAGTAGCACCTTTCCATTTTAAAAATCAGCTTAAACTTTTCATATCTCAATTGTGTTTTTGTGGGCAGTCGTAATACGCGTGCATCTGCTTATTTTTTCCACATCTGACATTGCCGGTAATCTACTCGTAATCGCACGCCATCTGTGTTGTATTAAATGAGAAGAAGATGATGTTTGAATAATTGATATTAATCTATTTTGGGGCAGGATTATTGAGTTCATTTTGTAACGGTATTACCCCATATGTCTAAATCGCCTCTACTGCTGAAGTGCCAAAAGAACGCACGGTTATTATCTGTGAAGCATTTAACTTAAAAGCCAGTTTTATCATTTTTGTGTCGTTGAGATCTATTTGCGTCTGCGCCTGTCCATCTGTAGTCACGCACCCATCCTCACCCATTCATTATCTGAATGACCTACTCAGACACTCAGCTGTTTGTTTGCATGCAGATGCACAACAGTGTAAAATCGCAGGACTGCTGTTCGCTTATTGTTCGTGGTTGCGCATTTCAGTACTTTTTTCCCACTTCAACGGTCAGATCATATGGTCAGACATAATGTGGCAAATCTGTCGGCCACTTTCATCGGAAGAAGTGTAGTGCATACAGTATCAAACAGTTGTACACCAATACTGGTCTGTGTTCTGGGACTACAATAATCTCATTAAAAATATTTACTCTCCTTTCCTCCCTCCATCTGTGTGTGTTTGTGTGTGTGTGTGTGTGTGGGTGGGCGGGCAGGAGGGAGGCAGAAGGTGATAAAATAAACAATCTGAATAAACAGTGGACACAGCTGTCCGCAGTCTGATAACAGGGGGGAAAATGGAATAGATAGAGCTGATGAGGCTGATAGTGGTGAAAGGACAGGACAGTGAACTTGAACATACCTTGTGCCATCATTGCCTGTTTTCAAACCGTGAAACAATATGTACTTCCTCAGGAATTTGAGAAGTGGAGGGGCAATGGATTCCCCTTCTGATCTGTTCTGTCAGCAGTCATCCCCGTTGTGCCCTTTCGGCCTCTACCGCAGCCCGTCTGGGAACGCCCCGTCAGCACCTCGCTACCCGGGAGGCAGCCCGCCGACTTACCCTCTCATGTCCCCTTTGCTGCACCCCAACAGCGCTTCCCAGAGCTGGGGTGGCTATCGGCAGCGGCCGAGCCTCTTCCAGGCCCCATCCCTGGAGCAGGAGCTGGAGCAGGAGGATGACGGCTTGGAGGATCCAGAGCAAGAGGATGAGCTTCTGGTGAGGGGTCCATCGGTGGCAGCAGCGGCAACCATGGCAGGAGGGCCTAGCCTGCTCTCGCACCTCTTTCCTGGGGGTGTTAGGAGAGGGGTGGCCATGGAGCCGGAAGAGTGGAGCCAGGACGTCCTTCAGGTGAAGAGGC
The DNA here is from genome assembly GCA_027481765.1 of Tenualosa thibaudeaui. NCBI lineage: Eukaryota > Metazoa > Chordata > Actinopteri > Clupeiformes > Clupeidae > Tenualosa > Tenualosa thibaudeaui. The sequence continues at coordinate 1,908,886 of JAIFZK010000222.1, read as the reverse complement.
TAAGGATGGATAGCACTAATAATTTGAGGAAGAGGGACGGAGAGATGCAAGAGGGAGAGGACGAGAGGAGAGAGAGAGCAAGGAGCACGGCACTGCAGCGTCATGACGAAGATGAGGGGCGCAGCGGAGGGTTGGCACTCCGGAAGGGGAGCCGTGAGGGGAGGAAGAGGCAGAGGCAAGAACTGAAGCTCCAGCTGCAGGAGACCAGACAGAAGCTTCTAGAGCTCCAGAGGAAAGTGTGGAAGGCGTACGACAAACAGCAAACACAGGAAGATCAAAGGAGGGATAAGGGAAAAGGTGAAAGAGACAAAGGGAGCATGGAGACGGACGAGATGGAGGAGATGTTTTTCAACGAGGGGGAAGGAGAGGATCACTTGTTTAACACAGAGGACCTTCTTCCCGCAGCCCATCTCTCCTCCAAGACAAGTGCACGGCAGAACCTAAATGGGACTGGTGATCTTACCCCCGATGAAACAATGGACTTGGATGTCAATCTGGACCGGGATGTGGAGAGAGAGAGCATGTGGGTCGGCTTTGGTGTAATCCAGGGAGAGTGGGAAGGTCCGAGCGGGGGCCAGAAATTTGCCCAGGCCCTCAAACAGGAGCTGGGCAGTGCCGTGGCACGAGTCATTGACCGGGTGATCCGCCTGTATGCCGAGGGCGAGAACTCCCCTCCACCCAGTTCAGCCGCCCTGGTCGTCCACGACCAACAGAACGGTGGGCTCGGCTCGGGGTTGATTAACATGGAAGAAGACCGTCAAAGGCCGAGTGGAGTGACCTCGACTCAAGCTCTCGAGCAAGCCGAGGCCTCTTCACTGGTTGCCAGCAGCAGACAGCATGAGAAACGGAGCAACGGGCACTTGGGCCTCCCGCCTGGTGCTCACCGAGGGCCTGCACCGCCCCATTCCAGTGCCGGCCTGCCCCACCTCCCTCAGCCTCCGGGCCTTCCAGCTCTCCTGCCACCTCCTCCACGCTCCAAGGAGCCGTTCCTGCCCTCCTTCCCCTCCGCTCCCCCGGGCGTCCCTCTGCCGCTTCTCCACTACACCATGCAGCACCTGTTCGCCCGCTCCCTCTCCAACCTGCCGCTGCACAAGGACTCCCTGCCGCCTGAACCCTTCCTGGACTTCCGCTCCCATGGTCCCTCATTCCCTCCGCTGCCGCTACTGGGGCAGCTGGAGCCACCTCTCTCCTCCGGCCGAGGGAGAGATGGAGGGATAAGGGGAGGGGGTGGCGGAGGAGGCCTGGGAGGACTGGATGGTGGAGACCTTTACCTCGGCAGTGCATCCATATCCTTTTTTATTGCCGGAATCAGTCGGGATGGGGTGGAATGAAATACTAGGAAGTTCTGATGTGTTTAGAGCTTATTATGATCATAGGATTGGGAACAAACTGTTTGCCAAGCGCTAGGCAGAACTCTTTTGTGGAGCATAGAAAACAAAGAGGTTTAATCTAGGATCTCCTCCTCTCTAGCCACAGGGTAACCCAATTCAGCACTAGGCAAAAGGCTGAGATCAGATTAAATTAGATTAGATTGATCAATGGTCCATATTAATCATAGCTACATTTGTTACTCTACTTCTTTCATGAATGCAACTTGCCTGTCTTAAAAAGCCTTGACTCTTTCTCTACTCTCAAGAGGGCCTGTCACCATGCCACCTGAAGAAAGCCAAGCTGATGTTCTTTTATACGCGCTATCCTAGCTCAAACACGCTCAAAACCTACTTTCCAGATGTCAAGGTAATACCTCATGTGAACCCTGCACTGTTTTTACATACCAAATACAAATACAGTACACAGATTTATATATATATGACTGCTATACAAGCTGATCATAAATTAGGGATGCAGAGCAGCAATCTTTCTGTGCAACATATTTAACAGTGACCTTTTACTATGCCTGAGTAACTTGCCTCAGATTTAGTTATAGTGATATTGACTGGTTGACACTATACTGCCTCTTAAAGGAAAAGTCCAGGATAAATAACGTCAGTGGACTCTTCCTTTACTTACCGTTACCTATGCTTGCGACTGGTTCCTGGATTTTTTGGTAATTTGGAATCTTTTCTTGCTAAGTGAATTTTGGTTGGTAAGAGGTTAAAAACAGCTTAATGCGATAATAAAATAGTTGTTATTTTCTTAAATTTTTATAAAATACAATATATTTGATACATTTATTAAACACCCATTTTACCTGTATGACCAATAAATATTGTCACTTTGGTCTAAAAAGCTGACCTTTTTTGGCTATTCTTTTCCAGTTCAACCGCTGTGTCACCTCCCAGCTCATCAAATGGTTCAGTAACTTCCGCGAGTTCTTCTACATCCAGATGGAACGTTTTGCCCGACAGGCAGTCAGGGATGGTGTGATGACACCTAGGGAGGTGGCACTACGTGTGAGTCGCAACTCTGAGCTCTTCCGCATCCTCAACATGCATTACAACAAGAGCAATGACTATCAGGTATGTATGTGATTATATGTGAGCCTGTGCGTTTTTTTACCTTTCACTACAACAGTGTCAACCCAAATGTAATTGCATTGTACTAGATATAGGTGAGTCAGAAGCCTAGAGTAATTTATTTTTATCATTTCAGAAATTTTATACGGCATCAGTTGACCTAAGTGCTATATTAACACTGATAAAATTATTAAATTAATTCACTCTGATGTGCTACATAAATGAACGTTTTGACAATGTTTAATATTATCATGATATCCCCCTTCTGCACAGGTCCCTGAGAGGTTTGTGGAGGTGTCTGAGTTGGCTTTGAGGGAGTTCTTCAATGCCATCCAAGGTGGACGTGATACTGACCCCTGCTGGAAGAAATCCATCTATAAGATCATCTGTAAACTGGACAGCCCCATTCCTGACAGCTTCCGCCTACCTGGGTGCCCCGTAGACACACATCGATCGGTGTGAGGCGTGGGAATGTACACAAAGCCCCTGGGCATGTAAAATGACACACTTGTTGTCTGGGAACAAAACACTATCTCTCTCTCTCTGTTGTATCATGTCACACATATACACTGTTAAGGCATGCACTATACACCTTTTATCAAATGACGTTTTGAAAATCAATCTATCTTGACACACTAACTTTAACTCCAAACAAGCTTATGACCATCTTAAATAAATGAACAAACAAAAAGGGAGCTTTATGCTTAAGTCGTTCAGATCTTTTTTTTTTAAATGATTTAGCCCTGCGAAGAACTGCGAACAGGGCTCCAAGTATTGAATGTTGAGCTTTGATGTTGCTATAATGGTCTTTTTTCATGTGTTGAGTGTTGTGGTCCTCAAAATTTGAGCTTGCACTTTCTATACCTTCAGTGGAAGGAGGGGAAAGAAGTTGTATGCTGTTTTGCATTATGTCAGCAAAAGAAAAATGCCTGTCTGATCATTTGCATAAGGGCAGTTTGTGATTTGGCAGGCTTTGTAGGTTTAAGAAAAAAAGCACATTGTCATATTGTCAAAAATGTATGGTTGTTTCTATTCCAAGTTTTTGAGCCTTGATTTTTTTCTGTGAATTTTGATGTGAAATGTCTGTGTAATAAACATACATTTTAAAGTATATGTCTTTTGTGTGGGCTCATTCTTTTATAATTAAATAATAATTTTATAATTAAAGGTAACATAATTCCATTCCATTTTCCCCCTGAAACATTTAGTGTCCGTGTTGCCTATCAATCGTCTTGCAGTCAATAACTCACTCATCACAAGCCTTATAATAGGTTATTCTTCATGGTCTTATTTCAGTGTAACGTGATCTCATGTTAGAATGACTCATGAGACTATAGACCCTTATGAAATAATCCCGTTAAGAAGATCACTAAAGAGCGTTCAAATCAGGGCACCTGGCTACACAACTATAATCCGTGACAGGGGCAGAGTGAACAAAGTTAAGTCTAACCGCCTGACACTGAGCACGAGTCGACCGTGATGGCATCGTGGTCTTCAGACTGCGCGCAATCTGTGAGTGATCAGAAACAGTTCCCTCTCGTCTAGCTAATAGTTGTGGCCTAAAATATGATCAATTAAAATTAAACATTGCATTTGGGAGATTTAAGTAATATTATGCAACAAGGTCCATTCAAGCTTGATTTACAACAAGAACTTGACCCTGATAAACCACTGACACATCTATCTCATATCATGTGCGCACAAGAAATCCGAGCCATTTGAAAACCTAAGTACCCTGATAACAGAAGTTATTTGGCCATCTCCTCTTCAGAAGGATTTTGTAGGGTTAACTCATCTACGCAAACTGTGTCGAAAGCGCGCTGCCGTGACTGTTTGTGGTGTGAATAAAGAGAAAGTGCGCGCATACATGTGACCCACTATCCGGCAATGGCGCTCCCGCTGTTACTACTACTGGAGCTCGCGCTTTACGCCAGCTGCTTCATTTGCGGGATTGTTACAGCAGCTTTGGTAACAATTGTGCAGGTAAGCTTAAAGATTGCCATTTGTTGTAGTTTTCTTGAGACCAAAATCCATTTCTGTTAGTAGGCTACTTCTCTGAAAGTCTACGCTTTACTTGCTACCTTGATGACGACAGCTTTCAACTTTTGCACATGATCATGACTGTCCAATGCCAAATCTGGTTTGTATTTTCCATGTCATGTCAAGAGAACACGAAAACGAGCTTTTCACGAATGTGAAGTTTAGTTTGTTGTGTCACGTTTATAAGTTTTTTGATAGATTGATAGGTTTTATTTTCCCCAAACTTTGTCTGCAAAAGGGAATACCAGGAACTAATTTTACTATGTTTGATTGAAGGTAGAACATAAAAAAATGTGAGAACATTTTATCTGATATCTGATGTGCTTGGTAGCAGTTTGATTTAATTGCAGTTTGATCAGTAACGTTAACGTTAGACGTCAGTTGTCGTGATTCAGTTGTCGTGACTCACCGAGGTCATCATTTGTCCAGCCCTCAAATTCAGTGAAAGCATAATTCCACATCTTAGACCAGACACGTTTGTAGGCTACGTGAGAGTGGGATTGTCTAAACTCAATCAACTCTTTTCGATGATTTGCATTCAGGTCTTAGAAGTTTGAGGAAGGGAAACAAAATGTGGAACTTGATCTTCCATTGCCGATGTGAGCTCGTGTGGTCATGTGACCAAAAACCTCCTCGTACCCAATTAGCTTTTCTTATTGGAGTCAGATGAGACAGGAGCGGGGAAAGTGCTGAAAGTGGATGGTTGTCACTACTGTTAGCAACTTTGAAGGGGATTACCCAATATGTCTGCGTTTTCTCTTTCAGCTTGCAGTTTGAGTTCTTTGTGCAGACAGCAGCGTTTTACAGTTTACCTTCCTGTTAAAGCACGTTTGTAAGATCTCAGATTGTAAAACAAGCTTTTCTTGTCTGGCCGTCCTCTCTCCGCATGGCCTGAGATGATTCACTTTAGAGCATTTTCCTGCCAAAGGATGAAGCCCTATACTCCTTGACTAAAAGTGAACTACAACAGAGCTCTTCATAAATAAAGTGGTTTGACTAGGTCTAAATTAATCCATGACATGACAATAAAAACTGAATTTTTATTGTCTAAGCTGAGTATAGCAGGCCTGTCAGAGTGAGAGTAAAGGGGAAATGACTGCCTCTTAAAAAGCTTTGGTTTTGTGACTGCGCTTACAGTGTCCAGGTTGGTAGTATTATTCTCCTGCAGGGCCCCCAAAACTTCTTGCCAGACAACTGCCCCTGAAGATTGACAGTGAATCTGGAGACAATTGATTGACATCCTATTTCCAGGACCAGAGGCATAACCGGCATGAAATTTAAAAGTTAAATTGAAGAATTAAACTCACCTAAACGCATCTTCAGTGCAAACAATATTTATTTATTATTTTTTTTAAATATGTTTATGCATGTAAAAGCCCATCTCCTGCAGTATAAGCTGTTGTGATTGATTTCTGGGTTTTTGGAGATTCGTAAAATGGGCTGCAATGGACTAGTGTTCTGCTGGACCTGCAGAGCAAATTTTCAAAGATGTTTACCACATTTTGGGTGTACCAAGGTTACAGTTGCAAGCATCACCAATGCAAATGAGAAAAATGACTATTTGTCTAGGTAAACACAGACGTGCGGTTACTTCCCCTATAATCAATGTGTTGAATACAGTGACTAACAAAATGAGTTTACGTGCCTCCTATCTTTCTCTGTAGGGTCACAGCGGGGGGAAATGCTTGCTGTATGGTGTGCTACAGTACAACGAAACTAGCAAAGAAATCAACGTGACTTCCTCTAGTAACTCCTCTCTCTGCTACTTTGTGTCATCCATCTCTGTGTGTGTGGCCATCTTCTGTTTCTCCCTCACTCTGTTCTGGGTCTACTCCAGCTGTGTCGATGGAGAAGTCAGGAGGTGAGAACACTTTTCCAAATTTTTACTCAGATGTGTGCTTACGTCTGTAGATCCTATATCTGAAATGTACAGGGGCCAACAGCCTTTACCCTACAGATCTATCAAAATCTCTTTTAGTGTGTAAGTAAATGTTGAATGACCATGACAATGAATTTGGAATAACCTAGGTGGACCAGTGAAAGTTATCAGGTTGATGATGCAGTCTCAAGTCTATCTAAAGCCAAGTAGATAATTAGTCAACACAAATTAACTAATTGTAATGTCATGGGCAAGGCCATAATTGCAAACATTGCTGAGTCAGCTCAATGCTTCAACATCACACAATAGATTGAGAACTTGGTACTCTGCCTTCCATTTAGATTGGGGTGCATTAACTGTAATCTCCAGAATTGCAGTGTTTTGGGTATATAGATAGCTGTGAGAAATGTATTGGCATACACAAATAAGTTTTGTTGAATTATAGGATGGTATCCTTAGCATGTTTTGGGACGTTAAACCGTTAATGTCAGTAGTCAATCAAATCATAAGGCACAGCAAAGAGAAGTTGCATGTCAAGCCTAAAAATCAAGTCTTTCTTTATTGGTAGTCGGGAGCGGATGTGGTTGAACGTGACACTGGGGATGTGCGGAATCTTCCTGTTCTTCCTGCTCATCACTGGCTGCATCCTGAGGATCGGAAGAGACAATCTATGCGGATCTCTTCAAAAGTTTAACAGGTGAACTCAGGACTCACATCTGATTGGTGAACTTTGTCTAGACTGTGGAATGAACATTAACATTATGCACATTAACATTACAGGCAGTTATGACTAATCCATTAATGTAAAAAAAAAGAAATTGGTGTACTTGCTTTTTATATATATATATATATAGGTGGAGGTGTGAGGAGGTGTGAGGTTATACTGACAAGGTTTTTTTGAAAAAATGTGTCCTATCAGCAGCGATCAAAACTGGTGTGTTGATATATTATTATGGTCATTCATTCTCAGCATTTCTGTGGTGCTCAGTATCAAGAGGTGTAAGGTTCTTGCGCATATTGAAAGAATCCAATCTGGATAGGACCTAGGGGTGGGAATTGTGGGAATTGATAAAGAATTGGGCTCAAGCAGAATCTACAATATCAGTGATCTTGATATAAATTTTTATACCTTAAAATGTATACCTTAACAGGATCCTAGCTTTATTGATGCAGTATAGTAGTTTATTATGGTGTTAAGGTGTTTACAGGCAGGTTTATTCATTGCCTAGCTTCTGCTGTCCTTGGCTGGCTAGTGTGAGCATGCGCTGTCATGCATCCTGTGTGTGTTATGCATTTCTAAGCAATCAGTTACGCATGACCTGGAGAGACAGATGTTAAACATAGGCAGTTTAAATTCCATCATCTCTCGAGAAAACATTTAGACAGGATTTGATCCACATTTAAAACGTAAAGATGCAATCAAATGTTTCACACATAATGTTCAGTAAGGCATCAATAGAGCAACAAAGGAGAAGAAAACAGACTTCTTCAGCTGTCTAGTCCAGTTCATGTAGTGTTGTGTATGAACCAGTTAGCTCAGTTTAGCTCAGTGAACAAGTTCAATTTTCTATGAACTGTGAAATTAACTGTGAAACACATTTATAACATAAGAGCTTTTTCAGCCTCAGAACCACTGTAAGTTCAGATAGAAGCTTGGTAATGTAGGGTTATTGCCTTAGTTGTGATATCCACAACAGCTGGAGATGATGGGGATGGGTAGCTGATCATGAGGGGGATTATTGCTCAGGGTTTATTTGAAATGAGCCAGAAAAACTCAGTTCTTTTAAACTTGTAAATGAACTGAAAAATGAACTGAAGGTGACTAGTTCTCAGTTGATTTGAACATGAATTTACTATGAACATGAATTTATTCATTTTCTTTTGTATGAACTGAACTGAACTTTGAACTAGTTCATGAGCATGTGTATGTTTGTAGGTGCGAGGATGCTCAGACTGTCAAATGGGCTGAACCTTACAATGGCAGCAAGTTCTACAGCAGTCTGCAGTCGGCAGAGGTATGGCACACTACACCTTTTTTAGACTCATGTGTTATACAGGTGGTCTCAGAAAATTAGAATATTTTGGTTAAAATTCATTCATTTCATTCATTCATTCAGACTGATGTGTTATACAGGTGGTCTCAGAAAATTAGAATATTGTGGTTAAAGTTCATTCATTTCAGTAATTTAATGTAAAAAGTGAAACTCACACATTAATGTAGATTCATACATTAAGCTAAATATTTCAAGCCATTATTTGTGGCTTACAGCTGTATAATATTTCACTGTATGTGTAATGAATCTATATAATGTACGAGTTAAATTTTTTACCTTAAATTATTGCCATTAAGAAACTTTTCCAATTTTTTTTTTTAAATTTCTGTGACCTGCCCTTATGTGGTTATGACACATTTTTGTTCTCTGTCTGTTGACCCACCACTAACCCTGCTGACAGGAACAGTGTTCAATGCAACGGCATGTCACACACTTTAGTTCTTTCTGTTGGATGGCCCTCATCTCACCTTAGCCTGGCAGGAACTGTGCTGAAGATCATATATATGCATGCAGCCCATCAGCCTGCCATTTAGTTATTTTTCATCTCTCAGCAACTCTCCAGCTCGCCATCTCTTCCTTCCTGTCCTGGTGCCTTTAGTTCCTTCCTCCAGTGCCACCATAGATATTTTTTAATTATTTTTTCATTCTTCCTTCCTGCCTTTCTTTGCCTGTTTAAATTTTTTCTGAGCCTAACCCTATGGTCTATTCCTCCAGTTTTCTAGTGTCATTTCTGTCTGAATGTTTACTGTTCATTAACTTGTGATTTGACCGATACACTACAGAAGTATTTTGGATGCCTGCCATTACAGCCTCCAAAAAATCAATGACATCCCATTCAGAGTCTATAGATGTTAGCATGGTGCTTAACCCCCCCAACTCTAACGCCTTCTACTCTTGGGATGAATTTCGACAGTCAGTGTCGAGTGTCAAGAAATTTCTGCCCATTTGCTCAGAAAATTATTTGAGATTTTACACTGATGTCGAAGGCCTGGCTCACAGTGGCTGTTCTGGTTCATCCTCAGTGTTGTAAAATGATGCATACCGACCCCTGTTCTGTGCATTCTTTGAGTTGTTTCCTTCAAAAACAATGGATTTAATTACTATGTTGTCAATTTGATTACACCTCAGTGAGTTGCTATGTACTGCATGTGGAAGTAAAATTTATGTACTTTTTCTGTCTCTCTCCCATGACCTGACCTTATATCAGACATCGGTCTGGGTAAACTTCTTCTTCTGGCTCGTGATCGGAGGGCTGGCGTTTTTCCAGCGGAGAAAGGGCAGCTCAGAGTACCGCGGCGGTGGAGAGGATGCTGGAGCAAGCCCCTCAGAGACTGAGCCCTTCCTGAATCGCCCTGGGCGACCTAAGTGACCTCCCGTCCCCTCCCCCACTCCCAGCCCTACTCCACCCCACTCCACCTGAGCCTCATTCACTGACAGTTTACCCTGCTCCCAACCCCCCTCTTTCTCTTGTTCCTAATCACAAAACTGCTCACTATTGTCATACTCACCGGCGTTTACACGAAAGCCCCGCAATGGCGTGGGTCTCCATGGGCTTAGATTGAAGGGGGGTTAATGTGACACAGGCCGCGGCTGAATCACAGCCGACATCTCTCTGGTTTTCACCCCCGCTGTCGCTGCCAAACTAGGGCCTGTTGCCATAGTTACTGATCTGGGGCTGGCAGTGTTTATAGCTGGCGGCATCAGTGCACCTTAGCTGAGTGCCAGCCCTCTATCTCTCCACTGACCCAAGCTCACTAGAAACCCTGCAAATTTGCAGTGTGGTTTTTTAAAAATACCACATCATCTATTATACTGCTAGTTTTAAAAAGCTGTTTCACTGAAATATGGTCCTCCTTACAATCTGTTTAATTCAGTTATCACTTTTGATTTACCAAAACAATAAAAGTACTAGAACAGTATTTTCTCTAAGTAGGCAGATTACCATATGACTCAAAATGTGACCAGAAAAAAGATAAATCCCCATTTGTCTAGGTCTTATACATTCTGCACATTAACCTACAATGTACAGCAGAATACTCAGATCAACTCTGGGTAGTCAGACAATGACATGTTCTGTTCCACATGACCTTGAATTTAACATGTTCTGAAGATAGGATTCAATCACCAATTATAAAGGACAACAGCGTACCAATCTATTTTTTCGCTTGTGCTTTTTCATGTTAATGTCAACCTGCCATGATATTTTTTGTACATTTCACATTTTATATACGCTGATTAACATCTCCCCCTGCTGTCCAATCAAGCAACAGTTCAGTTGTGGGATTAGGATTTTTTATTTTTTATTTTTGAGTGAGCCTCACATACCATACTCTTGACACCAAGCCAATCAGACATCCTGATATGCATACTATGTTAGGCTCTTTATTTCATGAGAAATGGGTAAATAAAGCTAAATGCAAGGGTAATAAATGCCCCACATTGATTTTTAACATTCCTCTCTTCATCTTTGAAATATATATACAGTTTGTATGACGTATGACTTTTAACCGTGTTACACTAAGGCAATGACAAGCAATTTGTTTTGATGCCTTCACTGACTACGGCTACATGCAGAAAATATTCTGGTTGGAAACGGAATACTGGGAATATTCAGTTTGTGCACAAGGCATGTACTCATTCCCATTGTCTTCTGAATTTGTCCATATTCCAGTCTCTAAAAATCTGAATAAACTCCCTGGTTTATGCTAGAATTAAATGGAATTCAGAGTGATGAATACACCTTAATCGGAAAATGCTCCTTACCAGAGCGTTTTTTGGCATGTGTGCATGTTCATTTGGCATGTCGGTGACTTAACTGGAATATAGCGATAGCTATGTATATGGGAATGTTCCTGTAGCACACCTCTTCCACACACGTAAACAGATTATTTGGGATTTTGTTTTAACCAGAATATTTTCCTTATTCCAAATTCACTGTGCATGTAACCGTAGTCAGTGTTTCTTTGACTGCGTGTGTGTGTGTTTTATCTCCTGATTCTGCTCCTGAGACAAGAGGTATATATTGTGAAGTGAGATTAGTGGTATGTAAAGTCTAAATTCGGAGGTGCTTTCAAACTGCATAGTCTAACTAAGAGTTTTTCCTGACATAAAAAAATGCCAAGCAACAATGCAATCACCTTGAAAGTACCTTTGGCTTCAGTTCACACAGGTAACAGGTCTTTGTTCATAGTATCATCTGGGACCATTTTGGTTTTTTTTTTAGCTTTCTTCACTGATGGCAACAAGTTTACAAGATGGATCCAGGTTCTTTTTATTTGGATAAAAGACGTTTTCTCTCTTGCACTGATGTTTTTGTACTGAAAGCCTACAGTAGATTTTATAGGCGTGGCTTTGATACAGCCCCATTTTTGTATGACTGTATTTCAAAATTTTTATGCATATCCTTAAGCTTGCCAAATAAATTTTGGTTGTTCCATTTGGATGTCGTGCCTCTTGTGCAACTGTATTTTCTTCATTACACACACTCAAGCCTCTTTAAACATCATTTTATTTTCTTTGACCAAGTCATACACCCCACAAATCTATGTAAGCACTGAAGCAACAACCACATATAAGCCAGTATGTGCTGTGCTTTTTCTCCTCACCCGTTGTGAATGTTTAATTTTGTTTGTGTGTGTGTGTGTCATGTTGATAAAAGAAAAATTGTCTTGAGGTTTGGGAGTTTGTATACAGGAGGTAGAGCCACAAGCTGAGCCACCAGCTGTTGTCGGCACTTCAAATGACAAAAAAAATGTAGAATGAACCTCGAGTCAGCATTTGGGTATCAGTGGCCCTCCAAAGGCCTCACTGCACAGGGGCAGGTCAAGGCCAAGGGAAGCAATGAGGCACATCAGAGCAACATTTCCAGGATGGGGTGTGAGGGCGTGGGAGGGGGAGATGGGTCAAAATAACAATAGCTACCTATACAGTCTCACCCTCTGGCATGACCTAGTGGTTCTGCTAAAAAAGTAAACAATGAAAACGATAACACTTTTCTACCGAAATCCCTTCAAATAAAACCAATGCAGGATGTTTTTGCATTATATAACTAATATATCTTTATAATAATATATATATATATAAATATATAACTAAAACAACAAATAATAAAAAAAAAAAAAAAAAAACAACACACCTTACAAAAAATGTTGCATTATTACACAAGTTAGGAACCTAGAAAAAAGCTTGTTCTGAACATGTAACATAATCATAAATGTAAACAAGGTCCATCTTAGTGTGAAAAGCCAGTTATGGAAAGCAACATCCTACTACACCTTTGGACAGTGCTACATACATACAAAAAGATTGGGAAAAACTGCTCAGCGTTTAAAGCTGTCCACCAGCTGCTTGAAGTTCCATGGTCCGGCGTCGTTTGTCCGGAACTGCTGGTTGACCACAGCTTTGGCCTCCTGGTACGACTGAGCGGCCATCTAAAAATACCACCGCTGCATTACTTCCACATGCATACACTCAGGGCTCAAGCAATCACTGGTGTACTCACTCACACACACACACACACACACACACACACACACACAAACCTATAACGTAAATCTTTAGTACCTCTAAAGCTGCTATGTATAAGGTCTTGTAGAATACATCAGGTTGTGACCTGTTTTGAACGTAGCTTTGCATTCTTTCAGATTGTCTTTCATACAGCGACCACACATGGTAGACTTTGATATTAGAAAGACGCTGTAAAGCTAGTTGATTAGCATGCTAACTTCAGTGTATATCTGGACAGCACAGTACTTAGGCACTTTTGACATGAACTTAAGTATGGTTGTTTCCTGACAAATCTGCTGTTTCTAATTGACTTGGGAATATTTTAACCTAAAGGTCTTACACATAGCTCCTTCAAATGTGAATGTGGAAATTACCAGACACAAAACAACGACAACAAATTCCTCTTGCACATAAATTACCTCTAACCCTACACTCTTTGTTTTTTGTTGTGCTCTACCATCATTATCGATGCTGATAATGTCGAGTACTGGCATGGTCGTATGTCTGCTGTTCTTTTTATTTTGATAAAAAAAAAAACAAACAAAAAAAAACACACAAATACCTTGGCACTGCTGTACGAGGCGAACGCCAGCAGGTCCTGCTGTCCTGCCTGGGAGGCCACCTTGCGGAAGCTGAAGTACAGGGCCCTCTTGCATAGTCGGCTGGTGAGGCCGGCGCCACTCAGGTACGGAGAGCTGACAGACCACCACGAAAATTGGAGAGAGACACACAGACAGACGGAGGGGGTGGGGGGGTTAGGGAGGGGGGTGGGGGGGTGATAGAGGGATCAAAACCTGAGCGCTGACGGATTAAAAAGGGCCCTGCAGGTCCCTTTCGCCTCTGAGGGAAAGCCAAAAGTGATGACTTTCATCCTGTGTCTCTTTGCACCTCACCCTCTAAGCACTGTTACACAGTACAACCTACTTATGAACCTATGCTTGTCTGGCTGTGACGTCAGGTGAATGAATCTATTGTCATTGCTATGTCTATAAAAAGCAGACAATGCGTTTTAAGTCAAAGGTTCAAAATGGTCACTAAAGTTGTTCATGATTTTTTTCATGACAATTTGATGTAATGTGCAAATCAGTTAAGTGATGCATAGATTTAACCTCCTGAGCTACATCCTTCATCCTTGGTATACACCACCTACTGCTGTGGAGAGGAACCTCTGAAACACACTTGGTATTTAGTATTCAGCGTCCTGGGGAAGGAAATGCAACAGCATTCTGAAGCTGTTTGTTGACTCACCAGTCAATAATTTTCCCTATGGTGCCGTCCACAATCTCGATGCTGCTGTCGCCACGGCACCAGTTGATGCTGAGATCCTTGCAGCAGTCTGAGGGGAGCAGGGGCCCGATGTTGTCTCCAGGTAAGAAGAAGATGCTGGTGGCCTTGTAGGGGGGGTTCAGGATGTCCTGCCAGCCTTCACCCAGACGCCTGTTAATGGTGTCCGATACGTGCTCATAGTAGCTACTGGAGGGCCCCGCTGAACAGGTGAAGACGAGGTTGAGGTTAAAACACCTAGACATCCATACACTCACACAGGTTATTTTTAGTCTGGTCAAATCTTCTGGCATAACCATTTGAGTGTCATAAAGGCCCCAAACCTGTAACTTAACTGTAATCAAACTATATTTCTGTACCACCACTGACCTCTTCTTAGTGTTATTTTTCATGCTAAATCAACATCAGCAATACTGCACTGGTTAGGACCTCAACATGGATCCTATGGACTCAATGGTAATACATCTTTCTTGAAGACCTTCAACTACCAGTACTGAACTATCCAGCTAAATCCTTATGAGTGTTTAGATTTACTGGCTCCCACAAACTTACCCTGATTCTGCAGGGACCAATGCAGCCTATGACTGAATGAATGTACGTCTTACCAAGGGTAACACTGGTGATGTAGAGTGGCTTTATAAAGTGGCTCAACAGCGCCCCCTGCACTCCGGTGACAGTCCAGCGGGTCAGCTTATCGCTGTCGGCCATGCAGCAGACTCGGGCTGCCCACACGCTGATGGGCACCAGCGACGCCGGCACCAGGGAGCCTTTCGCAAAGCAGTGCAGCTTGAAAGACTCGTAGTCGTCACTCTTCAGCTTCCTGTGGAGCGGACCAATCACACATTACATTAGTGAGCACTCTGTGATCTCCAATAGCAGCTATGGGTTGAAATGCGCCAGTATTTTATGTAGATAATACTGTACTGTACTGTATCTTCTATTCACATAAAAGTATGTAATTAAGCTTTGTGCTTTTATGCTTCACTACACAGTATATTCATGTATTTCAATAGAATACAGCATCCTTGAATAGCAATAACTTTCTCCTACTGACTAGGAAGACTAACCCCCTGAGTCACTGGGAACTGCTAGCATAGCTACTTTATCTAAAGTCTATTATTTCTATTTTTTCTAATTTTTACTAATTATTTTTTAACCTTTTATTTTTATAGTTCTATGTTTAATTTTCATACAGTAAAGCACCGGAATAAGTACATATTTCTAATATACTACATTAGGTAGCTTATTTATGCTCTGTATTAGATACAGAAATGGCACTGGCATTATTCTTGCTCTGACACCTCTTTGCACTAAAGCAGGGTGTACTTTCCCTGTTAAAACTGCATCCTCCTGAACATTTTTGTACCAATTTCACACTTTAATGACAGTTGCATAAATTATTCCCTTTTTATAGTTTCTGGAGTGTATCTGTGTAGGTGTGAGTGTGTGTATCTTATATGTCATTTCATGGATGCTACAGGATGGAAAAATTTCCTACGGGATAATAGAGTATTTATTCATCCATGATGGACCATCTGTCTGTCTATCTATCTATCTATCTATCTGTCTATCTATCTGTCTGTCTGTCTGTCTGTCTATCTATCTATCTATCTGTCTATCCTCAATAGTATGCCTGCACAGTATACTGTGTAATTGGTGGCAATACATGAGGGGACACTGGGCCGCTCCTTTGGGAGTTTGGTTGGTGTAGAGGTGCAGGTAGATCTTGGGTTTGAGCTGGAGAGTTTTTCCGTCTGTGGAGCCCTCAAATATGGAATGCCGATCTGAACTGTAGAACAGCAGAAGCTGCTTGTAAATATATCTGGAAAAAAAGAAATACACAAGCACATCAACTTCAATTCAATACTCAATCACCTAAGCATTCACTCATTGCTCGTTTTTTTTCCACTTTGGGCACACCGATCAATCTGGCTGCTGTTTTGCTGCCTCGAGACAAGTGGTTTTAATGACGCTGAACTGAAAAGAGGTAATAATTTTGGCATTAGGACCAAGGATAGGAGGGGGGAAAAGGGAGGTTGGAAGGAGAGGGGCTACCTTTTGAGGGCTCGCCGTGCGATGATAGTGGCGTGGCAGTCATGAACCACGGTTCCAGTGTAGGAGAACCAGCCTGAGCAGCAGCTTTGACCTGTACCCAAGGCCACCACCTCATACAGCTCACTGCGCCGGCCTGCTGCGTCAGTCACCACTGAGCAAACACACACACACAGTAAATATACAAGTACTTCATACACACCCATACACTCCAACCATATCTTCACACACACACACACACACACACACACACACACACACACCATCTAAATCTCACATAGCATTTGCATACATCAGTGCACCGGCCTCGTGCAAACACCCACACGCACCTCTATCTTGATGTCACACACACACACAAACTTATCTCTGTCACCACTCCACATACACACACAGACACTTTTATCTCCGTCACCAACACTACTCCATACACACACACACACACACCTTTATCTGTCATCAACACTGCTTCACACAACATCTATTACACCTCAATGCATATGTTCACAGATTCTCTTTCGTCCTCTATTTCTCTCTCACTAAGGCATGGACGCCAAAAAACACACACATACATTTTACAGTTCATTGCCTAAGCGTTCTGCATCAGTAACCCCTGCAACACACACAGACACACACATCATGACCCCCCGTACACACATTTGCTCTAAAAGCCAGCTGTACTGGCTTTATGCATCACTAACTTTGAGAAAAACACACACAGACTCCCCCTAACATTGGGCTCTGCACTGGTGTCCTGCAGGACTGATCTCTACAATACACACATACACACACACGTTACTCTGACACACTCACAAATCCGCATCAGTCTACAGTATATATGTCCTCTCTCTCCTGACGGGTGCTGCTTGAAATATTTGGGCCCAAGTAAAACACACACATAATGTCACTATCATGTTGTATGGGGGTCCACAAGGTCCTGGCTTTCTCCTGCCTCATGTCACCCCTACATTTCAATAAGATGATTGACAATGGATGGCAAACAAGCAGAGACTGACGTTTTTCCAGTACGAAGGCAGCCACAGAACTCTTTGTGCTCCTGTACTCAGGGTAGCTCCTCAGGAGTTGGTCAAAGCACACACTACTCACGGCCGCCATCCGACTCTTGTGCCAATCGGCCACATTTACTGGGGAAAAAACACAAAGGATGCGCTTGTTTCTAACATTTTGACAAAAAGTCAACAAGAGAGAGACTGCTCCAAAATTGTGTGAATGTGTGTCTACTACCCCTGGATGGGTTAAATGCAGAGGAAAAATTTCCCCCCAGGACAGTAAAGACAAATACCACTGAATACTGACCAAAATAGAGCAACATAATACGTTACAAAGGGAGCAAACATGAATACTTCCAGTCTGCATAAGTGGGAGTGTCACAAAACATCACAATAAAACTTTTCAATGATCTTCCATGCCAGCGTATGAGGGCTCGACTCTGGTCTGCATAAAAAGGGATTTCCCCCCCTCCCCCTTGTGAAAATAGAACATGGAACTTAACAAACATGTCTGTCTCTCGCTCTGTTTTTATCCTCTCAGGTAAAGATGACTTAACTTAATCCCATACATCAATACACAGAGGTCTATATGACATAGGGGCAAATGTCTGCTTTAAAATGCTACATGTATATCCGTCTACAGTGGCCTTTTCTAAAACATTAGCAGTAGTCTACAGAGGTTGTGCATACCACTGTTGCAAAGATGACTGTGTTTCTGATTGTGTTTATTTAAATTTCATACATTTTCTAAAACTTTTTCTAAAAAATTTTAACCTGCTCACCTTCATTCAACTGATCTCTCTTTGGGGAGACAGCAATGGCACCCTTTTCTTCAGAGTCTTCCTGCTCATACACTCTGACAGGGGACAAGGGGGAAGGGAGGGAGTAATTGTCCCCTGAATCTTCGTCCGAATCTTCATACTCTTCCTCATTCAACCAGACCTGGTGATGAGGGGCTTTGGGACTACCTTCCAGAGAGACGAGGCCAGGCGTCCGTGGGCTCTTGATGCTAGCCGTGTCCGAGCACTGCCCTGTCGAGTCAGACTCCTCCATCAGCAGTGGGACTGCTGACTCCAGAGGTTCCAGCGGCTCCATGAGATCAAGAGTCAAAGAAGATCTGGCTGTGGGCCTGGGGCAGTCTCCTTCACAGAGAAGGTCTGACTCCTCACTGCTCTCACTGGAGGGTCGTGCGGTGGAGGTGCGAACCACAGACAGGGCCCCTCGGCCCATTGGTCGTCTGGGCTGGTACTCTGAAGCACCACGCATCACTAGAGTGGCGGCTATCCTCCTCTTTGTGCCACAGTCTCCTGTGTAATCTTTGTGATCCGACATTCTGATTTCTGCAAGACTATGACAACAGTTAAAAAGCTTGTCATTGTACCTGTGTTCTGATACACTTTCATGACGTGCAAGTTCTTTGACAGGAGGGTGATCTTGGGGGAAATGCTCAACAGTTAGAAAGCATAAAACTTATATCTATCTCCAAGATCAACTTAGCTGACCTCCATGAAGACTAGCTTACTGCATCTGGATCTAAGAATTCAATCTTTAAAACCTGGTGACATGCTCTCAGTAAGCTAAAAGATAATAATTTTATTTTTGCATTTTGGAACTACTGAGCAGATGATCCTGCCCCAACAAATTAACTGCCCTGATGATCAGAACACTGATTGACAAGTAAATAAGCATTTGACGTTAACATCACTAATGCCGAATAGAAGTCATACTGGTGCATGGGCTACATAAGTTAGCTATGAACAGTATCTCATAACGACCATATGGCTCCAAAGAGGGCAGGATATTTGTGACTTATGTCAGTCACATTCTTTTCATGTAAGCTTTTTATGTCACAACAACTGCCAAAGGTTTTTAATACCTGTGAAAATGTACTTACTTAGCTGCTAAGATGCTAGCTAAAATATAATCAAAAATGCAATGCTAAAACATGCAAACGGGCTAACCTAACTTGCATTAGCTGCCCGGCAATTATGTAATGTGATGTTTTTTACAGCTACGCAATACTTTTCATTCCAACAGTTTATTTAGCTTTTGGATTTATAGCTTTACCTTTCACTGATATTTTTTCTAGAATGATAATCTGGTGGTCAGACACACACTGTCGTCCTAGTTGTCCACAGACAGTTTAACTGAATGGTATTGGTTGCCAGAGATGTTCGTGAGAGAAGAGAAGAGAAAGTCTGAGTGGGTTTGGGAAAACTAGCACCAAGCTGCCTGCACCTCTCCCATGCCATTCTGGGAAAAGTACACGTTCCAAGGTTTTTAGAATATCTCAAAGGATAGTCGACAAGGTGGTATTAAAGATAAACAAGAATTCAACTTTTACATTGATTTTATAGTTTATGATTTATAAGAAAATAAACACAATTAGGTCATTGTAATAATATAACTTTTAAACTACCAATATTACATGTAACACCCAGATATAGCTTACATAATTATATAACACAGATAGTGAAAATATTTGAAACTTTAACTTTCCATTCAAGGTATTTTTTCTCTCAAGCCAAACAGCGTTTCACCTAATTCAGTGAACGCTTTCCTGATTGGCTGAAACAGTTTACCGCTCCTAGCTTTGATTCGTCAAGTCAACACCCCGCCTTCCTTGTTGTGCTGTCCGTGTGGCGCGCGGAATTTGTAATTATACTTGGAAGACAAGCCACTTCAACGGTGTATATCCTCTTATAAACTGTTTACTATTTGAAAGAATTTACATTATACAGCAACGATTAGGCTGTCGGTCTTGGTATAAGTTGTTTGATACGGCAGGATTTTTATCGCAGGTTACACAACATGGAGGAAATGAGTATTTACGCGGTTTTTGGAGTGGATGAACCACCCCGTGAAATCTTTGGGTAAGATCACTTAATCTATGAAAATTCCATTCTAATGTTATGCATCGAATTACTTTGTATCTCAGTTTTTACTCAAATTAGCACACTGACATGCAGAAGACAGGCTTCAATGCGTAGAGAAACCATGCAACGTTAAAATAGTTAAAATCGTTAAAATTCTGAACAGTTAAAACGCGGCATCTCTGAGTTTCGACATGGGACGGACCTATAACCCAGGACCGACACGAATTCTGCTATTGTAACGCAACATATTATGCTACTGCACTGACAGGTTAACGGTACTTCTTAGAAATGATCAGCAATAACTTTGTCATGTTTTTTGTTTTCTCAGTCCTACAGAACCTGGACTTAAACCTATTGCAATACCTTCGTACGTACAGCAGGTGGTGCTATTCACCAAAGGGACTTGGGGCAAATGCTCCAGCGTCACTGTCGAATTAAGTGATGAAAAGTCGAAGCCCATAATTTCTGGCAAAATGACCCCTAAGAATAAGTGAGTTAGTTTGTCTGATTTTTTTTTTTAAAAATCACAATATTTTATCTGTAAAGGCTAATCAAATGTTTCATGTAAAGGTCCCTTTGCTGGGAATATTGGGAAGATGGCATATGGTCCAGTGGTGCAAGACTCTCTGTTAAACTAGACAGTGAAATGATGGTCAGTATGTTTCAAGTATAATTTTTGACATGCTTTTACGCTGTGATGGTGGTGTATTGTGATGTATCTCAAAGATTTGCTGTTTATGTAGGTTGCAGGTGATCTGATATCAGACCTGACCAAGAACGAGTTTACACCTGAGGTAAAGTCCCTGAAAAGGGGGAGGCACTGGTTATCGTGTTGCTGATTACTGCATTAATTTGTTTACACGTGTATGTATTATATTAAGAGATAATCAGGGAATTGGCTGACAGGGTTGAATTGAATTGCGAATTGTCAGTGTTGAATTTCAATTGAATTTGAATTTAAAGGCTGTAAGATAAAATGAAATTTGACTCCACTTGAAAGCTAATTCTAAAATTCAGAATTTTGCACAAGCCTGTTGGCCAGATGTTGAATATGTTTTTAACTTGTCTCCAAAGAGCACTGTGGTCCCACCAATCATACATGAGGGCCCTGGAAAGAGGAAGAGAAGTGAGCCGGAACAGGACACTGGCAACCAGGAGAACACGTGCCCCAACAGCCAAGCCTCAGACAAGAACACTCCGAGCCGAAGGGGCCGGAACGTCCCCCGCGGCAGCCAGACGCGTCTCTTCCCCCAGAAGGACGAGCAGCCGGCTGCCATCCAAGCCAACACCCGCACACCCCCCAACCCCAGGCCCAGGGGTAGACAGCCCAAAACTCCCACCCAGTCAGGTAACTGCTATATATGCTGATTGAGAGTTGGATGAGTTTTAAAAATGTGATATTTTTAACACGGACAGTGTAGAATAAAAACATTGCCATAGCCTTGTATAAAGCTAAGAAAGCAGCATTGCACCAGGTTTTAGCAAAGTCATGCTAATTTCCATGTTTGTGCTATAGAAATGCATTGAAAAGCAGTGTTGTTGTCCGACATGATGCCATTTTGTGCCTCTGACTATGCAGTCCCTCTGGATCGTCCTTCGGGCCGCTGGGGTCAGAGTCTCTGTCCCATTGATCCTCAGACTGCCATTCTGATTGGAGGACAAGGCGCAAAGATGCAGTTCTGCAAAGACCCAATGTGGAAACTATGCACAGGTCAGCTACCTTCTTATTTTTAAGTCAGCTTTATTGTCAATTTCTCCACATATACTAGACATACAGAGGAATTCAATATTTCTCACTATCCCACGGTGAAGAAGAGATGCACAACAGTCAAAACATTTCTTAACACTATAGAAAAAAAAAGTTAATAGCAGATGAGGACATATTCCTAACACTAAGCAAGACAAGATTACAAGACAAAAAGATCACAATTCAATTTCAGTTTGCACACACAATTCACAATTCAATTTAAATTTTTTATGCTACTAGTTCCACTAACGTTATTTCTCAACATGCCAAATTTCCTTCTTAAGGATATAATAATAAAGTCGAAGTTGAAGTTGAATCTTTTACGGTCTGAATCAGATTTTGATATTGTCTTTAGCTACCATCCTTATTGTAATGTATAAAACTCAGATTTTTACACAAAGCTGTGCAGTGTAGTACAATCTAAAACACTGTACATATGGTGACAAGGAGTGAATGATTGAATGATGAATGAAGGATGAACAACCATGTACTTTGGGTGTTGCAGGTAAAATATTTTAAGATATGAAACATTGCAAGTTAAAGTAATTTCGACTTGTGAGGCAAGAAACAATTGCTGACAAACGAATCACCATATACTGAGCTTTGAGCCGTCTGGCCTAATAGTGATGTACTCTGTCTCCAGAGGATCTTTCCTGGGTGCCTGCTGAGACTCTTGCTAAAGGCCCCACACCAGAAGCCAGGATCGGCCACACTGCGACCTATGACCCCGAGTCCAAGCGCATCTTTGTCTTTGGCGGCTCCAAGAGCAAGAAGTGGTTCAATGACATGCACATCCTGGACACACAGACTTGGCGCTGGACCATGGTAGAGGTAATGGAGAGCATCACAGTGCACTACGTGTTAGCTCTTACCGGACATACATGTAGGAATAGCTTTAAGGGAGAAGTCTGACACATTTTAACATACTTTGTTAAAGAGCTTTATGTACTCTCATTAGTGGTTAGCAGCAGTCACAAACATAGCTCATGTTGTATACATCTAAGTGGTGATCAATTTAAACAACTAGACTAAGGTAAATGCCGGCTTCAGAGGTTTATTCTGCTAGTAAGGGAATGTTTCTTGCATACTTTACACAAACATGATGAACATGAAACTGCATCAACACAAGTAGCAATGTGCACCATTACCTTCCCCTAGGCCCAGGGTAAGGTGCCTCCCTTGGCCTATCATAGCTGTAGTCTGTTCAGAGGGGAGCTCTTTGTCTTTGGTGGCGTGTTCCCCCTGCCCCACCCGCAGCCAGACGGCTGCAGCGACTCCATCTACATCTTCAGCCCTGACATGGCCATCTGGTACCAGCCTATAGTCAACGGGGACAAGCCCGCCCCTCGATCAGGGTAAGTTGCCACAGGAAGTGATGCTTACACAGGTCCAGTCATTCTTGTGTATTGCTGTAAGACAAAAGGATTATGACAAAAAACAGTCTACCTGTGGAATATCAGTGTTTTACAGATTGGTTTGACACGTACAGTGATTATGAAGAAATAAATTGGCTTGTGTTTAGTACAACAAAAAGAAGGAAACTGAATTGTTTCATGGGAGGGACATTAGGGATTTAAGTCTCATCTGATCTGCCATTTCTCCACAGACACTCTGCCTGTGTTATTCAAGGGAAGATCTTCATCTTTGGTGGATGGGACACACCGGTGTGTTTCAATGATATGTACATGTTGGATCTGGGTAAGACTTAAATTAAATACTTTTTTTTTTTAAATAATGTCAGTTACTGAAGAAAAAAACACAATATTTTTCTGTCCTTAAAGAGCGGTTCACATCAAGAACTATAACTACAAGGACAAATAAATATCACACTAATTATTTTGAATGTCCACACCGCAAACTATAACAATGACATGTGCAACAATATAGTTGGAATCACTTTCAGAGCGATTTTTAGAACGATAAAAGGTTGACAGCCACTCATAAACCATGGAATTGTAAACATTACTTCATTCACATTAGGACAGACTTGCGTTACTGTTGGTCAGTGTGGACGGAAATATTGTTACAGTTACTGTAATCTTTAGTCATCATTCCTGGTGTGAATGAAACCATTACTCTAGGTTTTGCACTACACCTCTGCAGAACTTTCTTCATGGAATATTTTCATATTCAGTAAACTCTTTTGTGGTTATTGGGTTGTTCTATACCTAATTTTAGAATTTTTACAGTCAACTGCTGAAAGAATAACTGAGTTGTAGCATAGCATCAGCGGAGAATGCCTTGTAATTCATAATATCAAATGTTAAGTTAAGCCTCTGTTTTGCCCATTATCAGGCTTGATGGAGTTTTCTGCTGTGAAGACCAGTGGCACACCCCCTTCTCCAAGAAGGTAACCAAATTTAGCTTATGATTGCCTATTACCTCAACTAGGGGGGTATACTACCAAGCTAATTTACTGGCTAATCTTGGTAACTTCTGAGGTAACTCCTTATTTAAAAACATGCCACTTCAGAAACAAATAATGGTCAATGCAGGGTTCTTTTAGAGATGAGTGCTAACTCCCAAAGCACCCAGGGTTAACCAGTAATCTTGTTTTGTAGTATAGGCCCCAGGGGTACTATCCCTGTGGCACCAGCACTATGTTCTCAAAGTATTTGGGTAACATCTTGTCCGAGTAATAAAATCAGTAAGATTCATATTTGTGAGCCACTCAGACTGACCCTTCAAGCTGACTTTTTAGATACCTTTGCAATGCATATGGACATCCCGTCAAGTAAACTGTAGGGGGAAAAAAAGTCAATCACTGTTATTTGAGCGCTTGGCCTGACCTTGTCCCCCTGATGTGTTCCAGCTGGCATGGCTGTGCTCTTCTCTCAGACTCGCGGTTCTTGGTGCATGGCGGTTACAATGGGAACAACGCCCTGACTGACACCTTCATCTTCAATACAGGTAATACAGAACTAAGCAAACTAGATTGCTGAAAACAGGAATGACAAGTTTGCACAAGCACAAGGTTCTTTGGTAGCTTTAAGATATTCAATGATGATGATGACGATGATGATGATAATGTCTCTGCTAGGGTATTGGAAGAACAAGCCTTGGCCATCAGTTCAACTTTGTAACAGTCAACTTTGTAACAAGCATAAATGCAAACCACCAAAATGGTGGTCAAGCACTTTCTATAATACTCAAGGTTGAGTTGGGTTAACAGAATAAGTGCTATGTGGTAACTGGAGTATTAATCCAGTCTGTGAATGTCCAAGTGACCATTGCCCGTGTGGCCACCACATACCTAGCCTTCTGGATGTCTTTTGTGTTGACATTGTGTGACTAATGTTGACAGTGAAATGTGCTAAATTGGGATTGTGTTGAGACCTCATGTGGTCCATGTTTAAAGTAAAATGTGTTAAGCCAGGGTTGTGTGTGCTTAATTTTAAGTTTACAGTAAAGTGTATTAATTTGGGTTGTGTTTGTTTTTCGCAGAGAGTAACAGCTGGACTACTGTGCTTCACTCTCAGCTTACTTCCGTCCCACGGGCTGGACATTCGATCTTCACAATGACCACAGCAGGCTCACAGGTACACATTTATCATTTGGTCATTTTGACCTTTTGTAACAATCTTGTGTCTATCTTTCCTTGATGTTGTTAATCATTAACTATAAATCTTTTGGGTTATGATTATATTGATTAAAAATTCATGATATTGGTGAGGCCCGTAATAGGTATTGTATTTCCATAGGAATGAGGTAGGGTTTGAGTGCCTTGTTATTTATTTTTTAACAAGCAATTTCTTGTGTGTGTGATGTACAGGGCTCCATGGATGAGGAATCGAGTGAGGATACAGATGGGTCTCCCAAAAAACTTTTCATTTTTGGAGGGGGTGACAATGAGGGGAGTTTCTTCTCTGACCTGCTGACCCTGACGATGGATGAGCTGAATTAAATTAACCTGATGATATGGGGAATAGGGAACAAAATTAGTTGCTTTTTATTGAAGCCTACTGTATTATAATTATAGATTGGAAATAATCCTTGCGAATGAAGTAAATTCTCTGTTACTTCAATTTTGATTTGATTACACAGAATTATGAGGCAAAGGTGCATAAGCTTTTCTGGTTCATAAGAAGTTTTAATGTACGACAATAGAGGAACATTTTTTAAAATCTCAATATCAGGTGTACCACATGTCCACATGTTTGTAAATGTTTTGTACAACATAAATATATATTCTGTTTCTTTGTTCCTTTTTTACACAGTAGATTTTGACAACTATACAGTTTTATTACTTTCTGGAATCCTCTGTTTGGAATGTAAATATTTTGTCCTATGCCATGTTTTTTATGTATTTTAATTAAATGATTGTGTAACTTTGATTGTGTTGTCATATATGATTTTTTAAGGTCTGTTAGAAAACATGGGTAGAGTAAAACATGTACAATATCTCCTAATAGTACACAGGCATGTGTAGTCTTCAGACGTTTACTGACTTTTATTCTGACAATGTGCAAAAAGCTTCCTATGTCCGGCGAAGTCGCTTCATGAAACTGCTGTCAGTGTGCAAGCCGCTTGCACCAAGTGTGTAGAGTCGAAGTCCTTTCCAGTAGGTGGTTACTGGTCTTGCTACTTAAAAAGGTGAAAGTTTGTAAACATCTGTCTAACGTTTTTAACCAAACCGATCATGGTTTTGGGGGTCTGATTATATGAAGAGTTTGCGGTCAAGTTCACTTGAAATTGCTTGTACGAAAACTGGTTGATGTCTGGTTAAGTCGTATAATCATAAAAACTTAAGCCACAAATTATGACTGGATAAGAGTAAAGTAATTTCGTTGACTTTGGGTCTCTGGATTTGGCAGGTATATTTAATGAAAAGTGTCTGTGACCCGTATTTCGCGTGCTACATTAGTCTTTGAATCAATCAGGAGTGCTGTGCCGTCACCTTTGCCCCACAAAGCATTTCATACGTTAAGGCTATGAAGTTTGTAGTCGGACAATCCTATCCTCCTCTTCTGTCAAACGTGTTTGCAGGGTATGTTACGGTCTTTCGCCAAGTGCCTGCTGACGAATCCGGTCAGTATCTGTCGAAGAGCAATGTCACACAGCAGCCTGGCAGGAAAAACTGCCATAGTAACCGCATCTACAGATGGGTATGAGTTTTATGACATTGTTAATGTCTGCACGTACTTATACTGAACAAAACAACTTGTATGAGAAGTTTGCTTCATGATTGTACAATAAACATATACTATTCATTTAATATTAGTCTTACGTTACATCTTGCCCCTGATAAGAGATCGAGAGTGTTTTGCCAAATCCATTGAAATGCATTTCGTGATACAATGTCTGTTGACTTGAGTATGTAATAATGGGAACCCTTCAACACACTTCATCTTACCAGAATCGGCCTGGCTGCAGCAGAGGCCTTGGGTCAGAGGGGCGTGCATGTGGTCGTGAGCAGCCGACGGCAGGCCAACGTGGACAAGGCAGTGTCCCTGCTCCGCAGCAAGAACATTCAGGTCACTGGCACCACATGTAATATTGGCAAGAGCGAGGACAGAGAGAAGCTGGTGCAAATGGTAAGGCTTATACACAGACTCGACTGGCAGTTAAAAAATCAGAAACAGACATCACACACATTCATAACTGCTGTGAAATGCAATGCAAGATGTTTTCTTTTTCCCTTTTTGTCAAGACAGTGGAGCAGTGTGGGGGCATTGACATTTTGGTCAACAATGCAGCTGTCAATCCATTCTTTGGAAATATCTTAGACTCAACAGAGGCAGTTTGGGACAAGGTACAGAGATGGATCTTCACTTGTGACTGATCTCAGCCTGGTTCTAAGAGTGTTTTCCAAATGTACCCTCTACAGTACACACCCATACTCATTCACCATACCAGACTGTCCATGGCCATGTCCATGTCCATGAAACCTGTATTTCTCTGCTGTTGTGGAACTGTGCGGAGAGTGTGTAAGTCAGAATGGCTGGGGAACAACATCACTTCTGTTGCCAAAATATGTGTGCAACTTTTTTGAAGACTTCCGCTGTAAAAGGGTCTATAAAGAGTAATATTTAATTTTTCATGTTCCTATAATAGATCCTTGATGTAAATGTGAAGGCTGCCTTCCTGATGACTAAACTAGTGGTACCCCACATGGAAAAAAGAGGGTGAGAATGTGGAAATAAATGGAGAATATAGCACATGAGTGAAGTCATACATTAAGCGAATTCAACCTTACTTGACTTTATCAAGGCAATGCATTTTGGGTTGGAAGCGATGTCGTATTCCCATCCCATTGGTTTATTTTTGGCTTTTTCAACCCAAAATGCATTGCTGGCTGTAGCTGGCTTGATAAAGTCAGGTAGTGGCGAATTTGCCTATTCTTACTGTTCATCATTTACAAATTTTCTGTGATTGGTTCACACTCATAGGGGAGGATCTGTCGTTTTTGTGTCATCAGTTGCTGGGTACCAGCCAATGCCGGTAAGTTTATTCTGGAATTCTTACAGTTTTAGGAGCCAATAACTATTAAGTATTTATACTTTCCTTGTAATCTTCATTGTACACTTTCATTGTTTAAATCTATCTATTAAATACCCCTTACATACATACCATCATTTTATCATCCATCAGTGGCAGAGAGCAAAGAAACACATGCCAATAAGGGTATTCGGACAATTAAAGGAGAAATCCGATGTGAATTAATCAATAGCTCTGCTGTTCAAGGTCACCGAGTGCTGTCTGTTGGAAAAAGAACCAAATTTGATTCAACATAGACCAAATAGCAAATCGACAGCCAAAACTAACTGAGTGGGGCACAGAAACTCACTTTCTGTTTTATTTTACTTTGCTCCATTTATGGATTGATTCATTCCTTGAACTAAAGATAGTATTTTCTATATTGCTGTTAGTGGAGGGGGAAAAGATGGTCTCCTTAAGTATTACCTGTAGGGGTGCTCAGATCTACTTTGTCAGTTCAAATCTCCCAACTATTTTATCAGGCACTGGGCCCATACAGTGTGAGTAAGACGGCGTTACTGGGTTTAACGAGAGCTTTAGCACCTGAACTGGCGCACAGCAACATCCGGGTCAACTGTGTGGCACCAGGCGTCATCAAGACACGCTTCAGCACTGCAGTAGGATCACCTTAATGTTTACCAGGCTACCTCCCTGACATAATCACTTGTCATATCCAGTATTGCAACACATTTAAATTAATATCTAGTCACCTAATTATTTGCAACTCATTGTCCACCTTTAAATTTGTTCCAGCTGTGGCAGAGTGAAGACCTTGTGGACGAATTCAAAAAGCAACTGGCCATCAAAAGGTGAATTATTAAACCAACATAACGATCTTGCGGTGTTTTGTTGGTTCTGTGTAACCATCTGCCTGTTTTGCACCTACAGACTAGGGGAACCAGAGGACATTGGTGGGGTCATCGCTTTCCTCTGTTCAGATGATGCTGCTTATATCACCGGGGAAACTATAACTGTCACTGGAGGGCTGGCCTGTAGACTGTAAAAGTGTATATGTGTGTGTAAGAACGAGAGATGGAAAAAAAAAAACAGTTGAATTTATCCAATCTTGCCTACTTCAGTGTAGCTTAGCATTGCTTAAGGTTGTGGTATAATGGACTTGGGATGCTAAACACTGCCTTATTAGTGGTGACCACTCCACTAGGTGGACGTGAAGCCACTCAAAGATGATCACAATGACACCATGAAGCATTTCAGGGACATTCTTGTCTGTATAAGTGTTTTGTTCTGTATAAGTGTTTTGGTTAATAATTTTCCATTCGAGAGTTGAGAATTCTTGGATGCAAAACCTTTCTATGATTAACAGTCAATCTGAGCATGACTAACATAAACCTGTTTCTTTTTTTATGCTCCTGTTGTTTATTACTTGTATAACAAAAAAACATAGCAAATGATGCTAGCTAAGAAACTCTTTCCACTTGTTTGGTGATTTGAAATAAACAAATGCTTAAAAAAAAGTAAGATTGTTGTGAATTCAACAGTCCCTAATGTACTGCAGGTATTTTAATGTATTGCATGTGTTTTGCAGTGATATTAGTTACTTGAGGGCCATAACCAATAGATTCAAAATTAAATGAACAGTGAAATGTTAATATTTTAAAAAATATGGGAAGACTTTATTCTTTCAGGTTATTATATTAATACAATTCAGATTCAGAAATTGTGAGAGAAATGAATGTAGCTTCAATAACATAAATTCATAAAACTATTCAACACCAGAAACAGTAATGCAAAAGAAAATTGTGCAAGCGATGCAATCTAAAAGCAAAAACATGAAACATGTTTCAAAAACACTCTGCCATTACATCTTAGCTAAGAGAGCGCTGAGATTCAGCTCTGTAGGTTAATGCATAATCATATGAGTCCATCTCCAGAGGGAAATTATTACCGTTCTGGTATGCGTCACTGTCTTTGTCCTGTCCCAGGTGACAGGTCCCTTCGACCCAGACCTGGTTTCACAAACTCCTCTAGCGTTGGGACAAAGGTGTTGTGCTTTGTCCTGTAGTAACGCTTCAGGAACAGCTGAGGACAAGAAGGTCTGACGTCACAATTGGCAGACTGATGCACTAATTTAAAGCCAAATATGTTGTAAAGCTACAAGGTGAGCAAATAGCCCAAGTACATGAATCAGATTCTATACCACATTCATAATTACATTTATGTGATTTCATACACCTGGTTTGTTTTGTCATTACCTTCAAACTGTTTGAGGACTCATCCTCTGAATCGCCAACCATTTCCTCTTCAGACACAGCTGGCATCGGTGCCTTACCTGTGAACAAGGAGAGACGCCTTCAGTTGAGGTTGATGGGACAGTGCAAGCCATTACTTTCATCCGGACTGATTGTTCTTCTACAGAAGATACCCTTGCATCTGCATTAAGCTGCAGTGTGTGTTTGGCTTTTCAAACTATACAACAGGTCCAAATAACGTTACAAATAGTCTTGCATGTTCTAACCAAACCTGCCAAGCAAGTCCCCCCAAACCCACAAGATTGACAAGGGAGCTCTTCATCCAAATGTTAAAACCACCAAAGTCATCAATTGTCACACTGAATTGACACTGTATTCATGCAGCAGGTTGCCTATAAAATGCAAGTTAAAACTAATGCCATAAAAAAGTAAATGCAATTGCAGAATGAATCATCACCTGGGCTATTTGTCCTTTGGGAAATTATTTGGAATTCTTCAATGTTCCTGAGGATTACAAAATAATCCATTTATTGGCATATTCTCCAATTACGTCAAACGAGTTACATAAATTATGTTGAAAGTTTTTTTTTGTAGACAGTTTGGCTATTGAAAGATACACTGCTGAAACATACTAGTGTCAAACTAAACAATTACTGTGATACTTAAATAACATTAATACAATTGGTTCAGTGGGTGCACAACACATGGAGTTAGCATGTCTCCATGCTACACCTGGTCACAACATAGTATTTGTTTACCCTTAACACATGCTGCTGTAGGCAGAGGCATACATACATACAAACATACATACATAAAATATTTTATATCTCTTTTTCTACAATCACTAATTTTATTACTCTTGATTAGGTGTATCTGTTTATGATTAGTTGGTCTGACTTTTTTAAACTGAAAAGTCTGGGTAAACTTTATGATCAGAAGAGATGTGTATTTTTCATACAGAAAATTATATGAAACAATATTTTGAATTAATTCTTATCAAATATGAATTATTTATGTAAACCTGGTTATTATGACATTTTTAGGTGCATAGTCCAGAGAACTGTTTAAAAAAATTAAAACTGAAAGAGCTACATGGTAATACACAACTTTAGCCTTACTCTTTATTTTCTGAGCTCAGCAATGTCTTTGCTGGGGATGCCAGGCCTGTTCGCTTCCTCTTTCTCATGGTCACGTGTCCTTTTTTCTTCCTGGAGAGACTCCGCTTTTTATGCTCAGATGCAGCTGCTGGAGGTCCAGTTAAGAGAGCCTGAATGGCAGGAGACGACATGTCTAGCCGCTCAATGACAACCCTGAGCTGACGTCTTACACAAGAGTTTAGCACAGTTGTCAATTCATCCCTTTTCTGCATGAGGTCCGTGACCCTGTCGTCTCTCTGCTCAGTGATCTCGTTGTCCCTCTGCGCCATGACCTCGTTGTCCCTCTGCACGGCGAGCTTGCCGTCTCTCGGCACCGTGACCTCGCCGTCTCGCTGCACTGCGACCTCTGTCTCTTCCACTCGCCGGAGGACCACTCTCGGCTGTCGTTTCAAACAGGACCGCAGCAGAGCGGTCCAGTCCTCCCTTCCCCCAGTTGTTGCGCTGGCAAAACCAGCATCTCTCGCCCCATTCTCCAGCCCTTCCTTTCCTTTTGTTTCCATTATTATTACCTCCTCACACTTCTCTCTCTTACGTGGCCTCCCCCTCTTCCTGGGCACTCTGACCTCCTCCTTTGCTTGGACTCTGACTGGGTCATTCTCTCTCCCGATGGGTTCCTTCTTTTTCCCAGCAGTCTTTGCAGGCCTCAAACAAGTTTTCGGTCTGATTTTGGTGAAGCCTTGGGCAGGTGTATCAGGCTCCACGTCACACTGTGAGTGGGCCTCAGGCTGACAACTCTTCTCTCCTGGCTTGGCACCAGGCACAGCTGATTGGATATGCCTCAACGATATGGAACCAATCACTGGATCGATGGGCAGCCCAGTTTGCCTCTGCTTTTGCTGATGGGATTTTGGCAGTGATGGAAAGGAGCTGGTGGTGGTTTGGTCAGACCCTGGCTGATGTGTTTCTCCCATACGGCCAGAGGGAGGGAGGGACATGAAGACTTCATCTCCTGTAGTGGAAGGGAGGGACACTACCAACAAAAGACCAAATGTTTGTTATTTGCAGAAATGATGAAGGGGGAAAAAAGTCACAAATCAAAAACTGACAAGTTAAACACTTCATTAACCATTTTATCCTATCTAAAGTTAGTTGTTGAATATAATCATAATCAACACAGCTATGTCCACAGATGAAAAATCTATGATATTGGTAAGACAGTGGGAGTGAGTGAATGAATGAATGAGTGAGTGAGGTGCCTTAACACCCCAGGTACCGCAACAGCTGCCTACTGCTCCGGGATAGTGTGTGCGTTCACTCATTGTGTGTTCACTGTGTACTGTGTGTGTATCACTAATTCACAGATGGGATGAATGCAGAGACCAGATTTTTCTCACATGATCAAGAGTATATATCCTTTTACATTCTACATAGACTAGATAGTGGGGCTGTGCTATGCTGGCACATGGGCACCTACGTCCTGAGCTGGCGTGGCCAAGGAGCAGCTCATGCTGCAGTAGGTTTCGGAGGAGCTGAGGCTGTGTCGCTGACTTTGCACACTCATCCAGGAATGCAGGGGAGCTCCCGAGCCACGACACCGTCTGAAACACACACACACAACAGAGGCAGGCTGAAATTTGAAATTTAAAAAAAAAAAACAACTTACCAGGTGATCTGATGAAAAGGGCCCTTAATGCAGAAGTATTTCAAATCCACAACAAATGAACGTATACTTCAATCCAAAACAGCCTGTGTATAGGATTTTATCTATGCTACCCTATGTGAGAAATTATACAAATGCCCTGAACATCAGCTGACAACAGGCTCCTTATAACCCATATGCTAACTGAGTGTTCGTGTCGCTGGGAAGTGGGAAGTCTCCCCACACAAAAGTAACCTGGGACACAGTGTTCAACATCACAAACATCTGTGGTTATGAGTATAATGTCAATCATGAAAATATAATGATAATAACAATGAAGCTGAGCGCATGTAAATATTTTCTTTCGTTATGCTGAGTGACATCACAATGATCTCCTGAGGGCTTTCAAAAAATCTCCCAGTTTAAACTGAAAACTGTTTAGGAGTGACATTGCCACTCAAAAGCAGGACTTTTCCAACTTCTCAGTTGCCCATAAACACAGTATGCATTATATATCACATATCAGTATGCATCATACCTGTGCCAAATCTGGAACCGGTAACAGTTGGTCCAATCTGGTCAAGAACTCCCACATCAGTTTCTCCAGGGCTCTGTCATACTGTGTGCCATACTGTTCTGGAAACTCTTCCTACAGATGCAAATGTACAAGTACAAGAATTAAATATATATAGGCACATAGGCAAATATTTATATACTGGTACATGACAGTTCCTCTCACAATAGAAAGTCCTAATTGCCTAACCTGGAAGAAGAGATCTCTCTCTTCAGGGTCTTCAAGAAGGGTCTGGATTAAATTCTGGAAGTTGCTCAATGTCATTTCAACTTTTAAATCGCTTTTCTAAAAGGAGGCACACAAGTTAACAATGAATCAAAATCTATTGACTTAAGTGTCTTTATTTGAAGAAATAAAACGACAACAGACAAAAATAGATATTTTCGTAGTTGCAGAGCATACATAAGGGAAATGTTCATGGTCAAGCCTACAACTCACAGGTTTGTTAGGGGCAGCCTGGACCAGGGCTGGTAGCCTTTCTAGATGTGTGAGGATGGCTGTCTTGTCAAGTACTTCAGGGTCCCGACACAACTCCAAAATCAACTAAAGTCAGTAGAAATATATGTCAGGACACTGACTAGGCACAAGTTGCATTACTCATGACAGTCCTATTTCTACAGTAAAGAAATACAACAGCACTGCTTTATAAACTCACATATACCCACACCCAGAAACAAAAACCAAGAGCCTTACCCGAGACCTCAGGCCCAGTACAAGCTTTACATAGTGTCTATAATCCAACAGCCCAGGAACACTCTGGGAGACGTTAGTTATAAACTCCTCCAGCCTCCCATACTGGCTAATATCCCGCTGTAACATAGTCTTCCACATTGCAGCCGACATCAGCCGTAGAGGTGGTGCCAGCAGGCAGAGGGAGATTACAGGGACGGATGAACCTGTTTTAAAAAGGCAAGTTCATCAGGAAACTACTGGAACTGGAACTGAAACTAGTACGAGCTGCAAAGTAATGAGTCCAGCAGTCCGCTAAAAGCAGTCGTACCGATGATTTGGAACTGATAAAGTGACAGACAAGGAGGACTGGTGATTAAACATCTTTGGTTAACTTAGCTGACGTATCTAAATACAGATTCTAAGATGCGTCACGTCACGTTACTCTTGTCACAGACAAGTTACAGAGTTAACCTGCGTACCAATGTATTTTAAGGAAAAAACACATGTTTGCATACCAGATACAACTTATGGCCATAACTTTACTGATTTAGCGGGACGTCAACAGAGCCTGTGGCTAACAAAATGCTAACTAGAAACTGTAGTAACTGACATACTTCAAAATAACTTTGCAAATAAAATTCCTAATGAAACATATTCACTAACAATAAATCTGCAACCAAGGAAATTTTTGACACATACCCTCTGGATCCATCATAGGTCCTTGATTGTTTTCACTTGGACAATGTTACAGAATACAAGTAGTTCGCTTTCTTTACCAAGCTATCGTGAAACAGAAAAAATAACATTAACTAGGTCGTTTGTTGTTTCTGGTTCTGGAACTCGCCCTATTGTTTACCAACAACTTTCACAATCTTCAGTTCTGGGATTTCTTCTATGCTACTATCTGTGTAATTTGCGCGGTCGAAAAAAAAACAAGTCCAAATTTACCGGGAAATGTCAATTCCGGCCAACAATTTCCGGGAGATATTTTTTACCGTTTCAAGACAAAAGTCCGGACTTCATTCATTTGTGCAATGGTCGTGTCAGGAGAAAAGCAGAAAAAGGGAAAGATGGGGAATAAAAAACAATAATGAAGGCTACATTTGTGAATAAAGTGTTTTCCAAACAGATTGTCCATTTGCTAAAGCCGAATTTCTAAATGAAAGAAAATTCTAAATGGGTTCTAAATACAATAAACAAATCTATAGGATTAAAATTGAATTTGATGTGAACTACTGTTGACAGTCGAATGATAGGCCTAGACTGTTTGGTGGGCTACAGACTAAGCATTGAATCAGGACTACCTCCTAGGAAAGCAGTGTGTCATGATCGTGAATAAACCTTTATCCAGATTATTTTCATGATTATCATTTGGAAGATTTTTCATGTTTTTCTCAATTACTTTTCTCCAACAAAGCAAAGAAATGGACTTGGATTTTCTCCCAGATTCCTAAGCAAAATGCATTTTTGTTGTGCAATCCACAAGGTTTTACCATGACCAGACCCTGGCTGGCACATGTTTCTGAAAAGACAAGCAGAGACAGATTGCAATGTAAACAACTTTATTGTGGCTCCTCAATACTGATAGGCAATTATTTTACTTTTTACTTTTACTTAAATCTTAAATACTTAAATACTTATTACTTTTTTAAATCCGTACTGATCAAACAATAGTATTAGACCCATTTTATTTCCACCCATGCCATGCAATCACAGATGTGTCATGAAAACCCTAGATATCTCTACAGCATACTGTTTCTAGTGAGGAGGTAAATCTCACAGCAAAGCCTTATTTGTGCTTTTCACTGTTTGAAGGAGGTTCTTTTGTTGCTTCTTTTGGGTTTTGGGATACAGACATTCGACGAAGGGCTTCATGGCGTAGACCCTTCTGGAACAAAGCCGGGGAGTCCGTACCAGAGTCAATAACATGAGCCTGTGAATGCGAGCACACAAAACCAGATCATGAGAAACATCACCGGGCGGAAGGGGGTTGGGGGCATTCAAAGTAGGTGGTCAAGTGGCAAATCTGGGAAAATTAAGCCAGAACTGGTACATCTGAAAATAGATCGGCCCTGGGTGATCATTCTCTGAACTAAAACAGAGCAAATAGGTAACTCTATTAGGAGGTTTACCACTTCCTCTAGGTTAACCTAACAAGGTTTATCACTTCACCTCCTACTTTGAATACCCATCTGATCTGAAGATTCATAATAGTGGAGAAAGTATAGTACATTTTTTTGGTGTTTTTTTTTGTTGTTGTTGTTGAGATAAATAAATTCCCAAAATTAGATTTCCTTATGTGCTGGGCACATGCTTATATTAATAATCTTTTCTTTTTTAATTCAGATATTTCATGGGAACAGTATATATACTACCAAAAAAGACATGCGTACATAAAAATCTACTGGGCTGCATCAACCTATAGATAACTTGTAAAATATCCACAACCTATTACTACTTTAATTAATCAATTCAAGTTTTTGGGGGGGAGAATTGCTATATTTTCAGGTTTACTACTCAACACTGGCATTAGGAAAATTAATTTCTTTGGTATATGGACAAGAGAATGTGGACGTAAGATCTGAGGAGAGATCTGAGGACGTAATCCACATTCAGATGAACACTTATTGTAATTTTTTAGCCTTTTCTTGACATTTTATACACTAATTGACCAACCAAAGAAATTAATTAAAATATAAATATTCATTATCTTACAGATTCACTGCAGATGCACTGCATATATTAACCCAACAGTCTCTTAGCCCCCACCTTCTCAAGTGTCATAAGGGTGGACAGCATATCTCCAGTGCGTCCCATGGCAATATCATTCTTTAGGAAGCTGTCTTTCATCGATGCAGCCTGTTTGTCACGATTGATCACAGCATTTTCCTGCTCCCTGTTGAAAGCAAGGCTGTGCACCTCATGAACAATCCTGCAGACAATGGCCAGGAGGAGGTTAATCATTCACAAAGTATAAAGAATTGACTGCTTTCACAGCCTTCACACATTATGTAACTTAGATTACAGTCCTCCAATGACTTCTGAACAATGGTGAAAATAGACTCATCCTATGGGAAATTCAGAAAAACACTGTCAGTTTCATGTTCTCTTTCCTAATCATTATTTGTATTTTTCTAGCTGCATTTTGCATTAAGACTTTAGCTGCATTTGCATTTGATTGGATTTCAGTGTAACAGCTGCTTTGGATTGCCAAGAACAACAAAAATGATAGGATGTTTTTTTATAATTGGTTTACATTTTCCAAAACAAATGTAGTGTTACATTCAATTCACGTGAGACTACTGAGAAAACGGAATTCATCACCTTCTCTGTGTATGTCCAAAAAAAAGGAAAAAAATCTGTTGACTGTTTAGCTCACAATATTAGAGCTATCGCTGTATTAGCTGATGGAGTGGATGTGGGTAAGTCTGGAGTAATCACTGTTTGCAGATATTTAAAATTAAAAATAAAGTTGTCCTTCAACAAGAGGGGGGGGGGGGGCGCCAAAAAAAGAGGGGAAAAAAAACTGAGGGATAACTTACTCATCCAACTCCTGCCGTATCTTCTTATACTGCCTTATGTTGGTCTGCATGGTGGACATGACAAGGACCAGCTCCTCAAAGGTCTCCATCCTCAGGTTCTCCAGGTAGCTGCCTTTCCATGGTTTCTGTCTCTTGGTCATACTGGTCCGGGCCACAACCTCCTCCACATGGGTCATTTGTGTCATGACCCCACTGTCCTCAGCCGTGTTCTGTTTTAATAGTGGCAAGGGCCAAACAGATGAAGGCAGAGACACAAGAACAAAGCTAATCTAGGGTCTAGGGTCAATAATCTAGGGTCTAGGTGTTTTGCCATGGACTAAAAGAGAACTGCAACAAAAATCTCCATTGAAAAAATGTGTTTTACAGCTTTATGTAAAGCTATGGTTAATCCATGTCTGGCTAAAGAAATACTTCTCAGAGCAGCATGTTTGAATTTGCAGTATTGTGATGCACTGTATAACACTGACATCTTCTTCTCTTGTTGTCATGTTAAACCTCCTGATCCAGACAATCAGATATAGGCCAATTGTGGGCTCGGGAGATGCTACTCACGACTGACGTGGTGTTGTCACTCATTTTGTCATCCATGTCTGCCATGGATATCTCCAAGTTGGTGGTCACCACTGCACCGAAGAGGTTGCCAAAGATGAAGGCTCCCATAGTGAGGAAGATGAAGAAGTACACCGAAGCACCGTACAACTGTGAAACTCCAATGCTGGAACTGCAACAGGCAATCAACAGTGAGTTCAGTTTTAAACTTTAACCTTTAACTGTGCGGTCAAATTGAAAAATCCTTTGTGTACCCCTTGGAATTATCCGGTTCACTTACTTTGACAGACTCTGATTATGGATATTTTTGATATAGACATGAAATACAATCATTTGCTTCTGCACACTGTGCTTGGTCATACTGTTGAGTTGCATGAAAATCAGATCACATTTAGTTGCCAATTAATGCAGAAAAAACATAATTGTGAAGGGTTTATAAACCCTTTACTTTGACTGTAGAATTAATCCAAAACAGACATCAAAATGGTAAAATTCAGCATTTGTGGCAATTGTGCATGCAGTGGTGAGTCACTGAAGTATTATACATGATTGATATAGGCCTACATGAATTATTCCCAGTATAATGTAAAAAACATGCGAAACAAGTGCTTTTGCTGTGCTGACACTCACTCTCTGAATTTGTTGTAGATGTCCACCCATCCGTCCTGAGTGATACAGATGAAGAGGGTGTAGAGGGTTGCCGTGAGATCACCAAACGCCGACGGAACAGAGGTGTTGAACAAAGTGACTCCAAACATGGCAAACACCTGCACCATGGCAACGGCAAGTCAAAACATTCCACCAAACAAACAAACATGGCCATGTAAGCACAAACTTGTGTCGAAGTCATGCAACTAAACATGACTGCCGTGCTCTGAACAAAAAGCAGTGCAGATGATAAAAATGCAAAGAAATAATATGTATAAGTGTATGTATAAGTAGATTGGATGGAGGAGGAAGGGGACAGTGAGAGGGGTGAATGGATCAGGTATATTGTTTGTACCAGCATGATGATGATAAGGAGCAGGAAGATGTTTGTCAAGTCAGGAAGGGATTGCCAGATGACCTGCAGCATCCTGGCCACACCACGCATACTAGCAATGGTGCTGACACTTCGGAGCACACGGAGCACCCTGGAAGGCAATGCAGCTCAGTAACTCAAAGAGTATCACTCTCCACAGGCAACCTCAAGAGCTTGGTCATTTAAAGAGTATCACACTCCACTGGCAACTTTAAGAGCTTGGTCATTTAAAGAGTATCACACTCCACTGGCAACTTTAAGAGCTTGGTCATTTAAAGAGTATCACACTCTACTCACCACTTCCTCCATTACAATAAGTGTTGAGCAAGCTATTTAGAAAATTTAAGCTACCACTATCTACATTAAAATGAAGCTTCATTACACTAAAACTACCCAAAGAGAGAATGTAGCGAGCTAAGCTGTGAAAAAAGTTGCAAAAGTAGCTTACTATATTTCAAGCCAATTCATAATTTAGAACAGAACATATGCCTATAATGATCCAACTTTCATGTTTGACCTGTTAGTGACAATTAGTGAGCACAATAAACATACAATCGTTTATTTTTCTGATCACCTATCATCTGAATCTTAACTTTCAAACACCTATCCACCTATTGTACTCATATGATTTTTATTTTACTGTAAGCTCAATTTATAAACATGGTGAGTCATCAAAAATGTATTCTTTAAGTACATCTACCAGTTGATATACCAGAGCTGTATTTTGTGTGCACCATTTACTTCAATGCATGCACAAATACGTAGAATACAGTACTGTGCACACACATTTAATAAATTGTGAACATTTTTTTCTTAAAGGAGAAATCCTTTGTGAATTGATCCACAGCCCTGTTGTTTAAGGTCACCGATTGATGTCGGTAGGAAAAAGAACAAGAAAATATCGTTCAACATGGACTGAATAGTGAACTGGCAGCTAACACTACTATTGACTATTTGACAGCACTCAGTGACCTCTGACAACAGAGCTATGGATTGAATCACACTGGATTTCTCCTTTAAGCAGACATCTCCTTTCTTTCATTCAACAAATGCATCACATTTGCAGGGTTTATTGCATAGAACTGATGCATTTTCTGTCATGAGTGCCACTGATACTCTGTAAAATGAAACTTATGGGAAAGCTACCTCACTATGTGGTAAAAAAAAAGCTGTTAACCTAATAAAAAGCTGTCTGTTTCACAAAATAGCTGAGAATTGTACCTTACTAAAGCTAGTCGCTTCGTGACTTATAGTGAAGCTACTGCCCAACAATGATTCCAATATAATCTGAGAATTCATCCTCAGAGAATTATCTGACAATTTAATCCTGAGTGTAGGGTTGAGTATTGCCTGCTATTTCGCAATACAACACCAAAGGCAAAGCTTTCAGAATCACACAACTTAGAATGCACCTCAGTTCAGGCCCACAGAGATCTTTAAAGTAAAATATAATGTTCATAAAATTTTAATTTTAAACTGTAAAATAACCTTTTTTGTTATTGATATTGATATTGATATTTTGAGCAGTCCTATTGCAACAATCATTACTCTGTTATTACCTCATGACTTTGAAGATGCCTGACCCATGAGGAAATACATTAGGTCCAATTAACAGAGCTGCCGTTATCAAGCAGTCCAGTATGTTCCAACCATTCTAAAATTACAGAAATCTGTTATTGAGACTTTAATTTGTCACACTCTAGACACAGCATAATTGTTCGTTACAAATTCATGTCTTAATACATATAATGTTTTTTCATGAGTCTGTTTAGTGTTGAAGTTATCTGAACATTAGCATGTAGACCACAGTACCCTCCAGTAAATGTCAAAGCCATAGAACCACTTGACCAGGATCTCCCATGTAAACGCAGTGAGGATGACGTGTTCACAAACAGAGAATGGAATTTCATATCTCTGCAACAAAATGGTCAACATCAAAAGGCATAATTTAAAAAATACAATGAAGATGTTTTTATGACGTGCCTTTGCCTATAAAGACTTTGCTTTGCCACTGACCTCTGCATATTTCATGCAGTGTTAATTAAGCAGGTTGGTTAAGACCAAAAAGACAAGCACACATCACAATATAAAAAGGTGAAGTATGTAAAGTTTATGAATTCCATAGTGGAAAAGAGGTGCACTTTAATATATTTGTAGCATATTAAAAGTATCTCAAGTGTCATCAAAGCATATTTTGTTCTATAATGAACTTGCTTGCTATGCACTTGAACTACTCTTTATTTGTGCTTTCCCAAATATATTTTTTAAAGCCCTGACAACACTAGCATTGCATTAGTGTACACTTTATAATGCTTAAGCATACATTTTTGAAGGCTTAAGAAATACCACAACAGGGTTCCAAAAAAGAATCTTGAGTTGCAATTAGTTAATATGGCAAAGCAGACACCAAAACAGTACACTCAGTACATACAAAAAACACTTTCAAAAGCACATTTCTAAGCACAGTTTTGAAAAGTGCACTTTTCTGCACTTATTTTCCATGTGTGTTTCCTTGGCCTAAATAACAATGTCTTTTACTCAAGGACAGATCTAGATGTTTGTCATTAACCTTTGTCACGACTGGATTGGACGTCTGGATTGAGATGATGATGGCATTGACTGTGATGACAAATAGGACAAGGCACTTAAACAGGCGATGTTCAAGCAAGCCTCCCACAAGCACCTCGGACACATAGACCTCTGTATCCCAGTCATTCTGTTGGGAGGATGGTAGGGGAGATAGATAGCCTGTGACTATCACATAATGTGGTCTTTGAAAGCATGTCAAGTTAGTAATTCAGATCAGGCCAGCCCAATACAGGAACATGCCAATGTAATTACTTTGACTTTGCAAACTAGATCACATGATGAAAACAGAATTTCTAAGGATAAAGGATCTATGTCAGACCCTCCAGGAATTTCATATTTTTTTAAGTAAACTAAGCCCCCTTACATTAAACAGCCCCCCCAACACACACACACACACACTATTCTGCCATCTAAATATAGCTCGACTGAATGCATGACATTAGCCCTACCTTACACTGAGTGATGTCCTTAATGTTTATTACATTCCCAGCATCCTCATTTCCTAGGATTTCCCATTGTCTTTCTGAGTCTTGATTCCCTCTCTGTAGGAATGGGAGGAATTTGTAATTCATTATCTCAGTAGGCCCACTGAATACTGAAGACAGGTCATGAGAGAATCAGAAGTCGAGCTTTGACAATGTTGCAGGCATGTTACCTTTAAATACTCTGAAGGTCTTGGATGCATTTATAATTGCCTTTCACAGAGCCCGACACAGGGAGCGGGGTAGAGGTGTCAAATGACGCGCTTAAAACTTCATAAATTGACCTAGCTCCCGAGCCTAAAACGTAGCCAAGCCTGTAGCCTAAATCAATTAATCTGTATTTTTGAGTTAGAAAATTGAGACACTAAAGCAGAACAATCTACGAATAGGCCTCTCTTATCTGATTAGATTAGTCTTTTGCTTGTCATAAATGACGACAACGTTGGCCAACGCAGGCCAGTTTGACCATTCACGCCCGGGCAAGGACTAAACGATAGGAACAATTAACATTTTTTATGATTGTCACAATGTGTTACGCCATAGATACTGTATATTGGTTGCTATATAGAACTATATAGAAGTATGTTACGTGCGTTTCATGCGTTCTCTAGTCGATTGTTCGCCTTCTTTCAGAGTTTGACTCCCCATCAAGACCATAAATATTACATAGTTACTATATATAAATCTCTGGCCACATGGTCAAGACGAAAGATTGTAGATTCTCTGGTCAAGACCTCGACGCTAGCCTTTTCATGTCTGACTTGAAACAAGTAATCAGACATCTACTGGGGGGCACCATATATAGACAAATAATAATAATAAAATAAATGGCCCTGTACTTATCATGTAGTCAGAGTAGCTCAGTCGGGATGGGAATGATGATGTAGCCTTTACCGTGTACCGTCACTGCCGCATTTTGGGCCAAGCGTGCGCGTGTTTTAATTTGTCTGCGCGCGCACGTTACAGTCATTCATACGATAAATATGGATTAGGCTACTGTCAGCCCAGTTACTTCACAAGAAGCTCTGGGTCTGCCAATATTGACTAGAGGTCAGAGCAGACACCCAGGGAAGATCGTGGGGGGA
Organism: Tenualosa thibaudeaui; assembly: GCA_027481765.1. Classification (NCBI taxonomy): domain Eukaryota; kingdom Metazoa; phylum Chordata; class Actinopteri; order Clupeiformes; family Clupeidae; genus Tenualosa; species Tenualosa thibaudeaui. The sequence goes on along the minus strand of JAIFZK010000222.1, from coordinate 1,865,048 downwards.
AACAATTTGCATATACGCTCCAAATAAAACTACACGTTAGCATTTTACCACAAAACACCACTTCACCTGCTTTTCCATCAAAATTTCAACAGATAATAATGAAGTATTTCAAAGGGTTACTGTGGAAGCCTACACGAACTCTGTGAATGAAATTGTGATTAAACATTACACAAATTACGATTACACAAAACGTAATGTTCTGGTTTCATAAAACTTTACGAAATGGTGCAGCATAAGTGAAGGAAGACAGGCTTTTGAGTTGTTAAGGTCAGTTACTGTGGAAATTATTATCTGTAAGGTCAGTTACTGTACCAATTATTATTGGTTTTAGTATATACAATATTAACTTGAGAGTGTAATGCTTATACTAAGATGAAAGAAGGGTGGTTGTAACATGTTAATGGTAACCCAGAAGGCCAAAGCAGTTCAGGCAGAGAGAGAAAGAGAGTAGAGACTTGGGTAGTTCAAGCAAAGGGCATAAGGTCCTGAACAGTTCAAGAGACAAGATTTAATGCAGGGAGATGCTTTGGAGCCTGGGATACCTAGATCTGGGTAGATTCCTTGACATGTATTGTGCATGAGATACCTCAGTCTGGGTGGATACCATGACATGTTTGAAGAATGTTATGCATTGGGTGGATACCATGATATGTGGCAGTGAGGGAGATCCGCTGTACAATGGGTGTTGTTCACATGAGAACCATGATGCGAATGGATGCTGTTCACATGAGAACCATGGTGTAGATGGGTCCTGATTACATGAGGAAAATATAAATCATAAAAATAATAGCCAACATAAGAAGTATACATCAAAATAAGAGCCCAGCTTAAGGACGTACACGTCAGACTAAAACGCCCAGCAAAGGAAGAATAATAGTTTTTTTTAATAACCGGATGGGTGAGGAATTCCACCAATATGAACAGGACCGAGGCCTCCTACATTAATTAATATGACGCAGGTGGTTCAGGGGAGGCCTCTGGGTGATTCTAGTAGCATAAAAGGTAGCCTGATCAACTCTCAAGGAAAATGGTATCCTCTCTGCAGCGGATCTCCTTCACACTGCTCAGCACTTATAATTTAGGGCTATTGTCTCTTGTATACTTTGCTATTGTGAATAAAGTCCTCATCAACAACTTTACTCCAACAGTGAGTTCTTGGTTTGGATCAAGCATGTTGGGTGGGTTAGGATATTGATTTGTGGGGTTTGCAAGCATCAAGGTGGTTTTCCACGACATTACCTTTGATGCTTCACAGTACTTAAGTTGACCTCACCTACGTTGGCTGCAAGTTCACTTCAATACATCATGATATGTAATGGTATCATAGCCAGTAGGTTTGAAAATACCAGACACTGGGCTAACAACATGGGCTTATTAGGCAACTGGATAACTTCGGGGACTAAGTCATTAAGCTTGGTCATTAAGTCTTGGCTTCTTTAGATGGGATACTAGAGATCCTTACGGCTGGGTCACACACAAAGGCTTATGGGTAAATAGGTTGGCCTACTTATATACAAAGTGAGTTATTTTCATTGACTACCAATGAAACCCCTCCGTCCCACTCACAGTCTCATGGTCATAGGGCTGACACACTAACGGACTTTGCCCTCTGACATCTGTCTTTCTGTCATCATACTCACCCTTCCAAAGTACAATCAGTACAGCAGTCTAAAATCTGTGATCAGCTTCAGGATACGCTCACTGTTAAGAAAACTATTTGTGTTGAGGAGCCACCCAGAAGTAACAAAGAAGCAAGAGGAAACAACAGTCAAGGGAAGGACTGTCCAACAAAAACATGGAGACAACTTCATCATTACTAAAGTGAGTAATACAGAGAATAAACTAAAAAGCGGGTATCTAGAGGGGTGTATTCAGGGGCTAGGCTTCAAAAACATCTTTAGCCGGCATTTTGTTCATATGGCATGACCTTTCAACTTCAATAAGTTTCATTTTTCACTCCACATTCACTTTGGATGTAGCAATTAATGAAATCAAATCTCAGTTTGTTTTGTAAAATATTCTTAATCATGTCAGTCATGTCACTCATTCCTGGTATGGCCTTCTTACGGTCGCATAGTGTAGAGTTTTCATCATGTTTTTGGTAAAATGTTTCCAAAGAACTAGAATGAGTTTGTTTTGTGTTATTCAAATCCCTTCTTATGTCTCAGCACATTGTCTTGCGCAACTCATACCATAGCTGTCATATCAATGTGATAACAGATAACAGCAATAAACTGTACTGGTCTGTTGTGAAATTCCTCAGCATCGCACTATAGGCATATGTTCAGTAATTCAACTAATGAAAATCTTTATTTTAACGGTTGAAAAAACTTGATAGGATGGCAATCCCATCCCTTCTTCAGTATGGATATCCTCATGGATTGGCTAACTTGTAATATTTTTAGTATTTTTGTGTTTATTCAAGAATGACTGCTACTTATACTCTCTCTCTCTCTCTCTCTCTCTCTCTCTCTCTCTCTCTCTCTCTCTCCCTCCATTCCTGATTCTGTGATTCAATCTGACATTTGGTTTCTTTCTCCCCCAGGTCTGTCTCTCGTATGGTGTACTCACCTCCACAGAGGCCATTCAAGGTGTACTCCCATGACAGAGAAATTAGGAAGGGCATCACCGCAGCAACTTTGCAAGAGCTGAAGGAGAAGGTGAGAAATCAAGAAGTGTTGGATATCTTAGATTTCTATACAAGTTAATTTTAGCCATATCAATCTGCACCAATCAGAGGCCTGACTTGCATTTAGTGCCTTCAAGGGGTACTAAGTCATGACTGAAATGAAATCACATTCATAGTCCATACATCAGATGGAATAGACAGTCCTTACACACACACACACACACACACACACACACACACACACACACACACACACACACACACACAAACACAGAGCAGAGAGTCTTGCAGTATCGAACATATGGTGGCTATGATTGTTGTTTTTTTGAAGCGATGTACAACAATAGCAACACTTTTGCTAAAATTAAGACCATGTCAATGGAAGGTCGAACCAGCAGGCGATCATCAGAGGACGACTGTAAATAAGACCCATCCACAAGGTACTGTTCCTCCTGAAAAGTCTTTGATGAAACGCCTTTCTATCTCCCTGTCGCAGGTGACCAAGGTGCTGATGCTGTCCTCCCTCTTCTCATTGGTGTGTGAGGAGGATGGAACCGAAGTGGACTCAGACGAATTCCTGACAGTCCTCCCGGACAACACCGTGTTCATCGGCTTGGAACCTGGACAGACTTGGACACCTCACATTGTATGTGTCTGCAATGCACAATGACCAAATTTAAACACCAAGAAACACCATTGATCAGTTTCCCTGTTGTACATAGAAAACAGTACTATATTTGAAGTGATAGTATAAAACCTTCAGATATATTAAGTTCTACAATGTGTTTGTTTTATGAAGAAATGATAGGTCATTTCTAAAATCTATATCATATGCCTATATGTAATCTATTGTGTTCAAGCAATGAATATTATTATATCTGTATATTAATATATCATCTGCCTAGTTATATTAGAATATATTAGAACATGTGCATGTGCATTCCTCAAAATTAACAGTATATGTTGTTTCTATTGTCATATACATTTGGGATAATCTGTCCCACTTGATGTAGTCCATAAGGAAATCTTAGCTACATGCTTGGATACCCCTATGTGTAACCATGTGTTACACCACATTATGAATTGTATAAAACCTGGTAGATACACACAATAATTCTGTATTTATGATTATACGCCTGTGTAATTGGGGTTATTTGGCCATCTTCTAGATGTTGTGCTAACAGAAAGCAACTCCACTTTTCAGACTCTTCCGAGGAACAATGGTGTCAAACCATCAGACAGCAAACCCAAGAAGGGGCAGGACATTGCCCGCGTCATTCTGGACTTCTACCGCATCAGCCCTCAGGACGTGTTCGGCTCACTCAGCGTCAAGGCCACATTCCAAGGCTTGTACTCAGTTGGAGCAGACTTCCAGTTCCTAGGGCCCAAGAAGATTCTGAGGTGAGATTCCGAGATTCTGTGGATGACCTTTATTGGCAAATTCTGTACCAACAGTAAATATTATATACAGTGCATCCGGAAAGTATTCACAATGCTTCAGTCTTTCCATATTTTGTTATGTTACAGCCTTATTCCAAAATGGAATTCATTCACCCCATGATGACAATGTGAAAAAGTCAAATTTATTAAAAATAAAAAAACTAAGAAACCACATGTACATAACTATTCACAGCGTTTGCCATGAAGCTTAAAATTGAGCTCAGGTGCATCCTGTTTCCACTTATCATCCTTGAGATGTTTCTACAGCTTAATTGGAGTCCAATTGTGGTAAATTCAGTTGATTGGACATGATTTGGAAAGGCACACACCTGTCTATATAAGGTCCCACAGTTGACAGTGCATGTCAGAACACAAACCAAGCATGAAGTCAAAGGAATTGTCTGTAGACCTCCGAGATAGGATTGTATTGAGGCACAAATCTGGGGAAGGGTACAGAAAAATTTCTGCTGCTTTGAAGGTCCCAATGAGCACAGTGGCCTCCATTATCCGTAAATGGAAGAAGTTCGGAACCACCAGGACTCTTCCTGGAGCTGGCCGGCCATCTAAACTGAGCAATCGGGGGAGAAGGGCCTTTGTCAGGAGAACTTTTCAAAAGGACAACCATCTCTGCAGCAATCCACCAAACAGGCCTGTATGGCAGAGTGGCCAGACGGAAGCCACTCCTTAGTAAAAGGCACATGGCAGCCCACCTGGAGTTTGCCAAAAGGCACCTGAAGGACTCTCAGACCATGAGAAACAAAATTCTCTGGTCTGATGAGACAAAGATTGAACTCTTTGGCGTGAATGGCAGGCGTCATGTTTGGAGGAAACCAGCCACCGCTCATCACCAGGCCAATACCATCCCTACAGTGAAGCATGGTGGTGGCAGCATCATGCTGTGGGGATGTTTTTCAGCGGCAGAAACTGGGAGACTAGTCAGGATAGAGGGAAAGATGAATGCAGCAATGCACCTGCTCCAGAGCGCTCTTGACCTCAGACTGGGGCGACGGTTCATCTTTCAGCAGGACAACGACCCTAAGCACACAGCCAAGATATCAAAGGAGTGGCTTGAGTGGCCCAGCCAGAGCCCAGACTTGAATCTGATTGAACATCTCTGGAGAGATCTGAAAATGGCTGTGCACCGACATGTTTTCAATAGGTTTTTTGAGTGAAGTTGTCTGAATGGGTTCTATTTTTTTTTTCAAAGAAACAAAAGACGTGGCAAAAGAACACCTGCTTATTTCAACCTTTTTGCCCTAGCCTTCATCAGGGTCTTTAACGACGTTGGTTTCTTTGTTTTGCTGAATGTTCTCTGTAGTCGGGGTGAAGGCCTCAAAAAGGTCTGTGTTTACTTTTGACTTCAAGTTAATTTACTCTCTTTTTTTCTCACCTTCAGAGAGACCCTGCGAATGGCTTCTCTGCTTCTCCAGACAGCAGGTCATGCGCTTATCTCATGTGCCTCCTTGGTGAAGCGTCTCATCGAGGGGGCAGATATGCTCCAGAACCAGCCGGTGCCCATCACCTACAGAGCACAATGGAACTAATACCTCCCCACCCTCACCCATGTGACTATGGCATATTCCAGCCACCGCCTCGACTGCCTGACACCAATCACTGGGCTTGTTTGAGATGGCTGGCTGCCTGGTTGGGGGGGATATTCCAAGTAGGTGGTTAAGTGGGAAATCTTTTAAGATGGAGATAGTGGTAAACCTGATAATAGAAGAGCCTGGAGTTCTCATTCTTTAACTAAACAAAACCTGCAGGCTCCACTGCAAACTTAACTTCCTGTAGTTAACCTTACCTAGGAATACTCCCAGGCTGGGGAGTGAGGCTTTTTCATTGGGCAAAAGTCTATGCTCTCTGTCATGGCCTTTTGTGTAATGAAAAAAGCAACTTTGAGTTAGCCAGCCAGCCTGCCAGTCATGTCAAACCAGCCCACTATTTGGCATTACCCCAGCATGAATCACATGCCATGTCTGCTGCCGTGTTTGGATTCTAAAGATTCAATGTGGTGTTTTCCCCACTAGTCTACTGATGCTGTAGTCGAACTTCACACAGTCAGTGATGAAAAAGCTGAGCAAGCAACCCTATGCCTCTATTAGATTAACTGACAACATCCGCCTGAAGAAAAGGGAAATGTTCCAGATGCTAAGAACGCTTTAGTAGCTTTTGTTTTCCAATGTCTTCATAAACTCACTACACAGCACACCACTGTATTATATGATGTGGTAAAACATGTTGCCTCTTGTTTTTTCAATCAAGCTCTAAATGGATGTATGACTAATTCAACAAACTATATGGAAATGTAATATTAGGGTAAATGATAACGGCATTCAAAGTTTAATTTGGATGTTAAGCCATGACAGTATAAATGACAAGGATGTAGTATACTACATATATTTTTTTAGACTATAAAACATGTTATGTAAAAAAAAGACTTGTAATGGCTTTGAGTTCTTTGTGAAACAATAAATTATGAGATTGCAATTTGCATTTCCATTTGTAATTTAATGTTATTAAATTAGGACAATAATACAATACCATTATTAAAACTAAATATAACCTTTAAGACACACTATGAATATATATGGTGTTTAAGGTGTGAACCAAATCAGCTGCGATATAAAAAGAACTACCTTGGTTATTCATCTTTACAGTCATGGGTGTGTGTGTATGTGTGTTCTGTTGATACTGAAAATGGCAGGGATGGAATCTTACACAGTTAATAGAAACAAACGGAAGACCAAATACTCATTCTGCATTCACTAAGAGTCTTTCCCAATATCAGGTGCCTCAGAACAATTCTATATTACAAACAAGAAAAGCTGAATGATTTTGACACACATAACATTAGGTAATGCTGTGATTTCACCACACACCACACCACAACAGACTAAGAGGATTGCACACAATCAGAAATGGTCTTCTGTGGCCTGTTTCAAAAGAGGCCACATACAATTAGCACACACAAACACATAAATGAACTAAACAAAAAAAACGTTAAGGTCTTTCTCTGGACAGAGGAGATTCTTGGCTGAAAACTGCTATAAATCTGGGGTGGTTTTACACATAGAAAGGCAAGGGAGGTGTCTGGTAGTTAAAGCTTAGAGATTTCTGTGGTTTATTGATCAGCTAAATTCAGTAATGACAGTAAAATGCAATGAAATGTCTACTACCAAACACTCTTCAGAAGGACATATGGACTCTAAAATAATAGGCCAGTAGTGGCAGCATGGCAATCATCAACATTCAAACAAAAGCTGAATGCTAGGCTATATGTTGTTCTCCTTGTAACCCTCCCCCAGATTTTATTAGTGTTCACATGATTCTACCTTTACAGTTTTCAATGGAGTGACCGAGCGGAAATCCAAAGGTTATTGACACTGTATCTATTTCTTAAAATGAAATGCCTGAGACACAGCAATAACAATAAATGAATCCTTTCTGAAACTATTGTCTTTTAACCCATTTACCTGTCAAACATTCTGGTCAGACAAATGGATCAAAAGTAAAGTATTGCTTTCACAAGCTTTGGGCGCAAGAAGTTTTCAGTAAGGTTTTTTTTTTTTGTTTGTGAAGCAGCTTGCAGCAGAGGTCTGGAATTTAGCCTTGAGAGAGATATTCAAGTAAACAGTTACCCAAATGAACTTGAAGGTAACAGAGCTTCAACAGCAATGGAGTGAGAGTGTAAATAATATGGGGAGACACACACAACTCAATGGCATTCACTTCAGACACTAAAAAGACAACTCCAACCTTGACTTGAAAGTCAAAAAACAATGCAAAAAAATTATAATAATAACACGTAACACATATTAACCTGTTCTTCCAAACCAAACCAATTTTAGCCTTCTCCTTCAAACCCTGCCTAAAACATGCATTTAAGACAGGCTTGGCTATTAAGAACCTATCAATTTGATTAATGGATCAAGGTCATTGATCATTCCCACAAACACCCAAGCATTTCAGCATGGCTGTGGTATATGCTAACAAATGCCTGGCTAAGAAAGAATTAGAAATTTACCACATGCCACATTATAATGAACAATACAGTTTAGTGTCACACACATACAGCTTGGTCTGTAAGGCCAATATGTGACTGACGGAAAGCCACCAAATATCTCTACCACTTCTAATTCATAGCCAACCTTGGTACTCTGGCCTCTTTGGAGTGTAGGAAAATAAAAAAGAAAAACATACGAGATGCAGAGCAGAATGCCTCACTCGCATCCCATAAAAACAAAGGAATTTTTCCTAAACATACACCTGGATGCTTAGCATGTTTCAAATTTAAAGCATCTGGGTAACAGGATAGTACATTAGCACAACATAAGACCTAATAAATATTCCATATTAAAAATTCTTGCAGCTACTTCCTGCAGGATATTTCATACCAAGGCAGGTTGTTGTTGCTCGCATGCTCGCTTAAAAGACACTTCTAGGCGCGGCCGACCATTTCTAATCCAATACAATTTTTGTCAAATTCAGCAAACTGTTTCTCAAAGCCTTTCAGCAGTCCATTCTGTTTGTATGCAGAGACAAAATGGTTTAAGTCTGAACAACACATTACTCTATCCACATGAACACATTGCTTCAGGTGCATGAGAGGATGAGGAAAGGCGTAGTCATAAATGACAAATACAAATACCAACCTGAATTGCAGACTGTACCTTTAAGCAAATACATGTGCTTGGTTTAATTAAAGCACACATTTCTACCTACGCTTCAAACTCAGCAGCAGTTTCCACTTTCAGGCCAAGCAAAGGCATGGCAGCACATGCCACATCCAGTTGTAGTTGTAGTGTATGATTATCACTTGAAGAACTTCACTGTGCTTTCTCAAGACTTCCTTAGGGACGATGACACACATGGCTTTTATTTCACTGATTAACCCAAGCAGGAATTACCTAGAAAGACCTAGAAAGTTTCAATTCAAAATCCAGATTAGAATGTGTCAGTTCGGTGCAATGAAACCACTATCTAACTAATCATCGCAATATAATGAAAACAGACTTTGTCAAGAGTCACAAGACCAATATTTAAAATATCTGAGGTAAATGTGCAATGATACACTAATCAGGTAGGGGATACAAACTGGTTGTAACAATCTATTCTGTGTTTGTAACACTTCCGTTTGTAAGTTTGTGACAGTATAACTGTAACAGTGTGTATCATAAATTAAGCCTATTATTTAAGACTAGAGAGCACTGGACTTAAAGTTAAAAGTTAAAAGTGACTGATATTTAGCAGAGGCTTTTATCAAAAGTGTCACAGACTCGCAAATGATGGGTGTGAGAATTAATCTGGGGTCACCCAATGTGTTAACTGGTGACGTTACTGTTGTTCCAACATAGTCCTGGAGAGTGTGTTCCAAGTATGCCAAGTAGAGGTAGAGATAAACCAGATAATAGAAGAACCTGGAGTCCTCATTCTCTTAACTAAACAAAGCAAGCAGGCTACTCCATTAGCAGGTTTACCACTTTGTCTAGCGTAACTTACCCTGGCTTATCACCTACTAACCACCTACTTGGAATATCTCCCTGGCTAACACTGGCCTGAATGTGGAAATGCAGCTCACACCTAAAAATCAAAACACCAAAAAAAGATGTTGGGAAATGCATATGTAGCATTTTAAAAAATCTAATCTGCAATTATAAGGCAATCCCACATGTAGAAATGATTTCCTGATAATGTAAAAAAAAAAAAAGACATCTTAAGAAAAAGAGATAGCGGCCCTTTAGAGGGCCATATCCCCGTTTAAACCCTAAACCCTGAACCCCTCAAAGTGTTTTTAACTGGCATGAATCAGACAATCGTGCAGTTGATTTATACCAATTCATGCCATATGTCCAGAGCACTTCCAACCATAGCCCTGCTGTACAAAGTCACAGAGGGCTGGTGGTAAGAAGAATTTCATACGGTGTAGACTGAATAGTGAACCTGTAGCTTAGGCTAACTGAATGGGGCTATGGGGAAACTACACTGAATGTGAGCTTGTAGCCTCTTTCAGCTATTTGGTACCAAATTCTCATTCTACTGACAACACTCGGAAAGTTCAGACAACAGAGCTATGGTTGGAAGTAACTCCAAATCCAACTCCAAATCCAAACTATATGGATATACTCCTCATAACTATAAGTTATGAAGGTTCAGGGCATAGGAGCTTATGATGGACACTGGAATTCATCCACAGTCTTGCATTTTGGGTCAGTGTGAAACTTTAGAGTCCACTGCCCCCACCACCGCCACCCCCAGCGGTGCTCCTGCCTGGTCCCGGAACAGCTCCATCCCACATCTCATACCATCGGTCAAAGTCTCCGCCCGCCATCCCGTCCAGTGTCTGCACAGAGCTATTGGAGCTATTGCTGGCGTCCATCCAGTTGCCGGGGCTGGGCTGCGGCGGTCCGTCGAGGCCCAGGGTGGGCCACTGCTTGTGCCTACGCACCAGCCAAGCGCGGTGTGCGTCCATCTCCAGACGTGTGGCTATGTCGCGCCGCTCTTCGGGCCCGATCCAACGCAAGCGCGCGTGCTTGAACGAGTAGCGTGTGTCGCCGAACCAGTGGATGATCTGTGTGCGCGGCAGGCCCGTCATCTGTTCCAGACGGCTGTAGTCCTCCGCCGTAGGCCACTGGCAGCGCAGGAAGGTCTGACGCAGGACCTCTGTCTGCTCCGAGGTCTTCTTGCGCAGGCGCTGGTGCTGGTGCAGCTCGGGAATGGGCATGCCAGGCATGCCACCCTGCATGCTCCCTGGGTAGCCAGATAGCTGGTACGACGCCAGGGAAGGCGACGTCGACAGGGAGGGGATGACAGAGGCCGCAGAGGAGACCGGCGAGGCCTCAGAGTGTCCGTTGAGGCTTGGGGCGGCCTGCTCCCCTGCAGCTAGTTTGGCGTGCTCGTCTTTAGTCCGGATAAAAGTTCGTAAGACATCCTTGGGGTCCTCTTGTTTTATGACCACTTGGACCTCAGCAGGACCAGGACCAGAGGCACTGGGCAGCTGGCCATCACGGAGAGAAGTCCTGGGAGGGAGAGCGTCCGGAGGGGGCAATCTCCATTCTTGCCCTGCCGTGAGTGCTTGGGTGCCTCCTCTGTGGGTCGTCCTCTGGTCACCGCCGCTCCGGCGAAGCTGGTAGCGGCTGTCGGCAAACCACTTGCGGATCTCGTGGCGGCCCAGGCCCGTGACACTCTGCAGCCTCTGCAGCTCAGCCTCCGACGGCCAATTGCTGACCACGAAGCTTCGCCGGAGAATCATCAGCTGAGCACGGGACTTCTTGGAGCGCATGCGCCCCCCCGGTTGGCCGGCAAATGAGAAAGGAAGGCCAGCCTGCGGGTGAGCGCTGGCGAGAACTCTTAGCGGGGTGGACTGGTGTGGGTGGAAACGGTGGGGCTCATCCACCGCTGGCCTCGGAAGGCAGCCGGAGTTCGGAGGCGGCTCCAGCTGGGAGAGAGGAGGTGCCGACCAGAGAGCTGCTGGCATGTAGTCCCGCTTGCGCTCAGCGATCATACCCTCACTTGCACCAAAGGCACGCATCATTTCCTCTTCCTCGCCGTCGTCATCGTCATCATAATCGTAAACAAATTGGTCATCGTCATCCATCAATGTTGCCGCCGTCGTCGTCACTGCCATTTCCTCCTCAGCAACCTTTGCTGGTGGGGACGCGTCTACATCTGCGTCTGCGTCTGCGTCCGCTGCCACTTCCACCTCTTTGCTCCTCGACCCTGGCGGGCTCTGGAGCGTGTGCAGCTTGTGGCGCGTCTCCCGGATGTCCTCCTCGGCCCAGCTGATGCCGTAGCGCACGCGCTGCATCATGAACCAGGTCTTGACATCGTCCACGGGGAGGGCGCACTGGCGCGCCAGGGCCCCGGTCTCCTGGGAAGTGGGGTAAGGGAAGGTGTTGAAGGCTTCCACCAGGGTTCGCTGGCCGTCCAACTCGTGCACGGGGTCTGACCGATGCCATGCCAGCTTGAGCCGCTCGGCTACCTGAGGCAGGCACACCACGTGCGGCCGGTTGAGGCCGCTGGTGGCCGTGACAGGTGTGGCGGGGCAGGAGGGCAGTGTTGTGTCCTGGGTCTTCTCAGGTGGAAAAGGCGGGGGTGTTCTTTGGATTGAAGTTGCCACAGACCTATGAGGCATCTGTTCTTTTTGAGCTTTGGTGACGTCATTAGGTGGAGTGGGTTCTATGGACTCTCTTCTTCTGTTCCTATCTTCAAAGTCCTGGAGAAGAAGAAAATCTTTGAGTTGAGTTTGAATCGAGACTATCCATTATCAAGCAATCAAACGCTTGACAGCCTTACCATGTTACTGATTCAGAAGAGGTTTATTTGACAGTAACAGTAGTTAAGCAGAGGTATAATCAAACTGTAACTGTATAAAAAATCTGTGTTTGAAATCTGCACTTGATCCCAAAAGGGGATACATATTGCATATTACATATTGCACTGTGTAGTAAGAGTGAAAGTTCTTTTGAACATAGACATCCATACAGCTCACCTCTCCAGCAGCATCCAGTTCTCTATTAGTCTTTGGACTGATCTCTCCAGACAAACATGCTGACAAAGATTTCCTCTTCTCCACCACCTCTTTTCCTTGACTGTGACTATGCTCCTCACTGCCCGTACACCTGCGACTCAGGTGAGGCTGGACTGTGGTGGGATGGGCTGAGCCCAGGTGAACACTGAGGCTACCAACATCTTCTGCTGCAAAGTTACAGATGTGGCAACAGTGCACGTCCTCCAGACTCTTCTTGTCATCGTTCATTCTTTCCATATCAGCGAACCTTCTCTCCTGCTCCTGGCCTTCCATGTCCCTTGCCGCCCCACGTCACTGGAGAGACTATAGAGTCACGTGATTTTGACGGTTATGGTTTTTCAAAATCAGGTCCTGGACTAATAATGCATGTGCTAGCTACAATATAAGGTTCCTTGCGACACCATCATGTTGGGCACATACAAAGGACACGATAGCTTGAGAAACTGTGCAAACGCCTTGGCCGGACCATTTTCGTTATTTTCGCAAGAAACTTCCCTTGCAATACACACAACGCACAAAACACCCCTGGGAAGATAAGTTAGGGAGAGCTATAAAAAATAACTGTTAATTTAGCAAGTTAGTTTATCGTTGTTTAAACAAAAACTCATGACTCATTTTAGTCAAAGAATTACTCTGGTCTGCACTCAGATCCAGTGGATACCTCGGTGTCGAAACCTGATGATATAAAGGCAGTCTGTTCAACAATGTCGATGCATGCTACGTTATGCACTGGCTTGCTTGCTTCCAACCAGAACAAATTGGTTATTTTTAACGCCATTGTGCTCTCTCTCGAAAGAGACACTGAAGACCTTTCTTGAATACATTCGTTTCTCATCCGTCGTTTGTTCTGGGATTTGTTACTGCCGCCGAAGACGAAAGTTTTGAACGTTTCCATACAAACATTGACAATGATGTTAATTTGATCAGCAGCAAATCTCCCTACGATAAGAGTTTTGCGACCGTGTCGTAAACACAAGCTCACATGGACCGCCCATCGAGAGAACCGCCCCTTTGACATGTCATCGATGATGTCCCCAAACACAGTCAAAGAAATTCTATTTATGGTAGGCCTAAATCATTATGCATGTCTTCATTCTGGCCCTCTCACATACATTTCTCAAATACACTTGAATGTATGTATATGAGAGTGAAAATATATGTGAAGATGTCTTGAACAGCCCCTCATAAATGTAGGTTAATCATGCTTTATTGTCATCAATAGCATTTTACAGGTTGTGATGCATCATGCAACCATAACACTTAAATATATAATAATACACTTTGAGGAAATAACTTGATATAATCCATAATGATCCTACCAGTTCAACCATTAGTTTAAACAAATTGCGTATTCCATGGTTAAGCATTAACAGCTTGACCAGAGTGTAGTTAACTTTATGGTTCTCTCCAGTGATACACAGTCACAGTCATATACAGCCTGATTGGTTGCAGAAAGAAAGATAGAGATTTATAGAGATCAATGCAGATTAACACAGTAATAATTAACACTCTGTGAAAGTCATTCGCCAATGCAACCCAACCCAACCATTCTTACCACTAGGGCAGAGAGGAAAGGATACAAGAGGACCAGGAGGAGATTTCCATAAAGCAAATCCAGAGGACCAGGAGGCAGCCTGGCCAGTATGGCTAAAGCACAAAACATCAAGCAGGATTCCAAGCAGGAGTTACAACAGGTCCTTTGCGACATATGTCTGGACAAGCAGACACCTGCCCTGAAGACTTGCCTCAAGTGTGAGATCTCCATGTGCACTCAGCACCTACAGACCCACCTCACCACACCGGTCCTGCTGCAGACTCATCCCCTAACCAAACCCATAGCACCCGATGGCTTGAGCTCTGGAGCTGTCCGATGCCCTGAACACGGCAAACTCCTAGAGTACTACTGCTTGGACGACCGCACCTGTGTCTGCGTGTCCTGCTCCATCGAGGACCAGCACCGCCTGCACAACATGAAGACCTTTCCTAGCGCTCACAAGGTGCTGGTGGAGAAGCTGAGAGAGGAGCTGAAAGGGTTGGCTGAGCGAGAGAAACAGGGCAAGGCTCTAAAGAGCTGGGAGACAAAGCAAACAGAGGCCCTTCAGGAATCTGGCAAGCAGCTGGTGAAGGGAGTGTCAGTGTTGTGTGATACTGGCCTGACCAAAGTGCAGAACTCAGTGGCAGCTCGTCTTGGAGTCATCCAAACTGCTCAGCAAAACATACAAGCAGCCCTGTCTGAAGAAGATACCCATCTGTTTCTGCAGAGATATGCAGGGGTGCATGAAGCATTGGCGGGAACACAAGCTGTAGACTTCATCCATGGGTTGGAAAAGAATGCAGAGCCTGAAAAGGTTGTTTCTGACCTCGTCAAGTATGGTTATGACGCTATTAAAAAGGTAAAAAAGCTGCAGAGAGACCTCCTGGTCTTAGTCGACCCGCATAACCAATATTGGGGTGTGACAAAACCTACAAATGTGACCTTTGACCCTAAGACATTAGGGGAACATTTTCTTGTGTCGTCAGATTTTAAAATGTTGTTTTGTCGCTCACCCGCACAACTACATGTGCCCCAAAGTGTTTTCTTACAAAATGACTTGAATGAAGATTTGTGCTGGGCAATTAAGTTTTCTGATCAATATGACTGGTGTATTGGCATTTGTGATGAAAAGTTTCCTTGCATTACTTACAATGTGAGGGGACCATTATATGGGCTGGAGTGGAAGAATAAACAAATCATAGAACTCAAGACAGTGTTAAATGAATCTGTTAAAGGAATGAAGGAGGACCACTTAAGATTTTCTCTAATTAAAAAAGTTATTGAGTACTCACCAAAATCAAGCTTTACTCCACAAGTCACAGATTTTCAACATAAACTGCAGGTCCAGTGGGATTGCACCTCTAGGACCCTCTCCTTTTTCACAAGGGGTGACTATAATGAGATGATTTCTCTGCACAGTGTAACTGTTGACTTCTTGTCCAGGGGTCTATCCCGCCCCTTTGTCACTCTGGAGAAAAAACCTGTTCAACCTACTTGTAATCCCTCTCCACTTTCTCAAAAATTATATGTAAATGCACAAATTCAGTCAGTCAATCAGAGCTCCCAGCATGTTCATTTCGTGTGCAGTCTGGATGATGACAATCTCTTGGCTGTCTACAGTCGAGGTCAAACACTCACAGACATTTTTTGATATATATTGATATATATTCTCATAATATGAAATCCTTATCATAAAGAATATCACATTTATATTTTTGTTGCGTGGATATGTGATCAAGATTGTGATCAAGGGGTGATTATGATGAGATGATTTGTCTGCAGTGTAACTGTTGGATTCTTCTCCCTGGATCAACTGTGCCAACTGCCCCATATAAAATTCTTATCATAAAGATTATCACATTTTTATTTTTGTTGCACCAATATGTGATCAAGAATGTATCGTCTTTCCTTTGTCGTGATTTTCTGTGAAGAACTTGCCAAGAAAAATGCTTTCTAATGAGTTTTCATAGCATTTCTAAATAAAATATTTTTCTGTAAAATGATAAATTTGTTCTGCAATTTTTTCCCCCAAAATATTCAGGCCAATACGGTAATATCTGGATAATGGATATAGTAGATAGGCTGAAAACTATGACTTGTCTAAATTTAAATTCCCATTTTTGGTGTTCAAAATCAGTGCTCCAGTAAATGAGTTACAAATGACTTTGTGATTGTGAATGTGTATGTAATGTCGCTATCCTGGTGCTCCAGCCTAGCTGTCATTGTTGCATGTACCATCCCAAAGAAAATTCATTTCCATTCATACTCTTGACACATCTTTTGAACCGCAAGTATTACAGGTTTGCTTCTATGAGTTATACATACATGTGAACACACATACATACAGTTCATACATGTTCACAGTCTGAATTCCTTTATTCCTAAATGTCACAGGTGGACCCAGTGTTTTTAGATGAGCAATTGGGGACATACTGTGTGCAGTGCATTACATGTGATTATTATGTGAGAACATATCGTAGTGTTTTGTTACTGGGTGCTTGTATCACTTTTGTATTGGATTTTATTTGTTTGCTGAGGCGTAGAAAAGTCCGTTTGTGTAAGGAGACGGGTTGGCCGGATTGGAAAACACCACTTGCCTGGCAGCGCACGCTACTACTCTGTCCTACCGTGCCTAAATGTTTGTGCTTGTGTTCACCTCTGCATCCAGAAACCCAGGCTCGCTACCGAGGGCCGTGACTATATCTTCCCACACTAAAGTGTGAATATGTTTGCTATTTTCTGTGGTGCCAGTGGTCATTGTGGTGCTCTCTTCTAGCTTCTGACATCTGTCTTGTGCTCCTGATGTCTGGCGCTGTCTGGAAGACTGTGGCTGCACTTGAACCTCCCTCAACGCTCGCTATTGCTGTTTGAGCAATGGATGTTCTCTTCTAGCCTCTGGCTTATCTGTCCTGTGGTCCCAGAGCTTGGCGCTGTTGCAAAGACTATCTCGGCTACACCCTCCCTCAATGATCCTTTTGGCCGCCTAGGATGCTGTAACTATCTCCGCGACATGACTGTTGGACCGCTGTGAGAAGGGACAGCCGGAGCGAGCTACTGAGGAGCCATCCCCACCATTAAGCATTGCTCTCTGTCTAAGATTTTAGAGATTTTCAATTTAGTGGACAATTTAAATTGTGTATTTATTGTATCTAATTTTGGCTGTCTGTTGAATTTCTGCTGCTGGGTCCCAGGCCATTTATTGTTAGAACGTTGGCCACTAGGTGACACTAAATTCCTTCTTTAACATAATGATTTGAGTAATTAAGCATAAGGGGTGAAGATATCCCCGGAGACCAAAATAGCTTGTATGCTATGAGCCTGTCTAAACTGTGCGTATAAAAGATCCCTCCCGACATCTCAAGAGCCTCCAAGTCAGTGGACTGGGAGCCTGGGTTTTTCGGTCGACTGGCTAGGGCACTCGACTCCTGGTCCGAGGTTGCGGGTGTGAGCTGTGCGAACTGTACGGGATGAAATAGGTTACAGCGACACCAACACTGTTTTTGGTGACACTTTTTAAACAGTTGATTGTTGTAGATATGCCCTGATGACACTGCTAAATTCTGTCACTCAATTCTGACACTCACACACGCTTACCAGCACCCACACTCATGCACCTGCCATGCACTAACAAGCAGATGACGGAGCCAGCCAACACAAATACACGTAACAAACAACACATTCAGTAGGACAGAACAGTGTTCACGAGACGGGCGTTGGCTAAATATGTAACGCCCCAAAGAGAGAAATTTATAAATTAACAAAGCAAACAAACAGTGAAGACAAGGCAACAGCCTTGTGGCGGTATGGAGGCATGCACCCAAAAATGGTCAGTTATACTGCAAAGTAACGTTATGGTTTCCAACAGGTTTTTGACCATTCATTCTCAGTTGTGGATGATTTACCTAGAATGCAGAGTATGATGGGAAGAAATTTGAAGGCTGCTTGAAAATGTACACAGACAACACTAGATCAGAGACATTTTAATACGAAATTAAAACAGGCTCTGACTAGATCACAAAGACGTGTCTTGTCGCCTTTGTGGACTGAGACATGTTAAAAGTTGAAGTGAAGATGCAAAAGGAAAAAAGGAAGAAAAGAAAAACTTGTTTTCTGATTTAGTTAACTGATAGCAATGATATTAGCATGCTTTGTTGTAGTATGTTCTCGGGATGGGTAATGCATGAGCAACAGTTATGATAACATCATTTTTTTTGTATTTAAACAGATCTCTGCCTGCAATCTTGTAAAAAATTGTATAGCTGCCAGAATGCTATGAATTAACCTAGAGGATAAACCATGCTTTGAAACTTGTTTTGGCACATAGGCTACTTGCCTCGGTGGTGGAGTGAAGTTGAAACATCAGAAAAATCAATCAATTTTAAACTTGCTTGCTATAACAAACAAATTTTTGTCTAGTCCTGTAGAACCAACATAGCCTTAACACAAACCAGTGTGTGTCTGGCCAAAGCAAAAGGACACTGATGCACAACTGAAACTCAGCAAAAGTACACATCCATAATGTGGATGGTGAAGCCAGCCATGCCAGGTGGGTAGCTGTAGGATGCATGTAGCAGTGTAGAGCCACATTTGTTGGCTAGCAGTAACCTCATAATAATAATTGTGGCTGGCTAGAAGACAGACTCAACAAAAACAAGATCAAGAAGGACAGACAAGATAAACCTTCTTTACTCACCTGGTTTATATTTTAAATAAATAATTTTAAAAACATGCTACAGCAGTGAATCAGAGCACAGCTCATTTTCATAGACGACTTCTTATCTTCCAGTGTTTAACCAAATAGCCATGACCACTCTAGTCAACAGGATATGTCACAGACAGGATAGGTTACATGTCATAGCCCATTGGTTCCCCCCCCTAGGGGTCCACAGCACGTTGCTGGTTCAGTGAAAATGTTTGCTACAAAGTATATACTTGTCTTATGGGGAGAAAAATACATAGGGAGATATGGGGAGATAAATAGCCCAAATCGCATTGTGCTCAATATTTCCAACGGCATAACATTAGTGACATATTAGCATACATGATACACTACATCAATCTGTCAAAACAATTTCCATGAGCATTACCTGCAAGCAAAATGATATAATTAATTATGTTAAACAAACTTTTAACAGAGTAAGCCTAGACTTGACACTAGAAAAAAAAATCAATCTAAAAAAGCTCCTGCCCTGTCAAGTTTTGCTAAATGCAATAACATGCCTATTAGAACTGTTGTGGCATTAGCAAAATATGTTTTTAGAATAAGACCTCAAAAGTGCCCAAACAAATGGCTATAATCTTATATGGTTACATTTTTTATGTGATTATGAGGGGTCCTTGAAAAAAATTTTGCTCCATGAGGGGGCCCAGTAAAGTTTGAGAACCCCTGTCATATACTGTATAAAAAGACTGCGACATATCAAAATTCAGCCATAGATTCTAATGCAACAGTGTCCTCTAGAGACATAAATAGGAAGTTTGTTTGTTTGAAAACTAGGAAACGCCCTCAGTTCTCGTTTCTCTTCTCTTACTGTCTATGCTCGTAGCGTAATTCATCGACATGGCATGTCTTTGGAATCATTATTGGTATGTCAGTTTTTGTTAACACAAATTTTACCACATCTGTTGATCACACAGTTTGGTATAACGCTAAATTTTAATATTTCAGTTTAGCCCTAGGAGTTCATCAGGTTATGCTGCCAGCTGCAGACAGAAGTAAAAGTAAAAGTAAAATAGAATAGCCTCCATTTTCATCACTGTTTAGCTAAAATATTCGGTTGATGATAAAGTGTTTTGCATATGTGGAATGCTTAGAACTGAATAGCTCTCCTAGTGATTTTGGTTTGTAGTCTATCAAAGTTCATTAACTTCATGTTTTGCTTATTTCCGTCAACCATTTAACAGAGTTGTACAGGACCTTCAGCATGGTGATTTGAAGAGTTGTATGTGTCAATTTATGCGGGACATATCAGATATAATTGTAGTTGGATAGTAAAGAAAAGGACTGAGCAAGATCTAAACTAAAGCACCTATGGCTAGTATGTCAGATACTCCAGAGATCAAGCAGGAGTTTCAACCGGTCCTCTGTGACATGTGTCTGGACAAGCAGACGCCTGCTCTGAAGACTTGCCTCAAGTGTGAGATCTCCATGTGCGCTCAGCACCTGCAGGCCCACCTCACCACACCGGTCCTGCTGCAAACTCATCCCCTGACCAAACCCACAGCACCCGGGGGCCTGAGCTCTGGAGCTGTCCGATGCCCTGAACACGGCAAACTCCTGGAGTACTACTGCTTGGATGACCACACTTGCGTCTGTGTCTCCTGCTCCATTGAAGACCAGCACCGCCTGCACAACATGAAGACCTTTCCTAGTGCTCACAAGGTGCTGGTGGAGAAGCTGAGAGAGGAGCTGAAAGGGTTGGCTGAGCGAGAGAAACAGGGCAGGGCACTGAAGAGCTGGGAGAGAAAGCAAAGTAAGGCCCTTGAGAAATCTACTGAGTGTTTGATGAAGGGAGTTTTAGAGCTGCGCAATACTGGCCTGACCAAAGTGCAAACCTCTGTTGCATCTCGTCTTGGAGCCATCCAAACAGCTCGGGAGAACATAGAAGCAGCTCTGTCTGAAGATATTCATCTGTTTCTGCAGAGATACACAGGGGTGCATGAGGCTGTGGAGAAGGCCTGTGCTGTAGACTTCATTCATGGATTAGAAGAGGAAGCAGAGCCTAAAGAGGTTGTTTTTAATCTTCTAAAGTATGGGCATCAGTTTATAGAGAAGGTGAGAAAGCTGCAGCAGGACCTGCTGGTCTTGGTCGACCCACATAACCAACACTGGGGCAGAAATGAGCCCACAGATGTGACCTTTGACCCTAAAACCACAGGGCGATATTTGGTTCTGTCTTCAGATTTTAAGATGCTGTCATGTCTCTCACCCAGTGCATTCTCTCAAACTGTTTACTTTCAGAATAGTACAAAAGGTGATCTTTACTGGATAATTCAGTTTTCTGAGAAATATGATTGGAGTGTCGGCATTGGTGCTAAAAATCATCCCAGTGTGACTTATGGGCTGAAATGGAAAAACAAACAGTTTTCTGAAATTAACACAAAAACTAGCAAAGACAGGCAGGATCAAAGCCAGTTTCATATTATTGACAAAGTTCTTACTGATGTGCCAACAATCACCTATACTTCACAGGGCATGGGCTTTCAAAGTAAACTAGAGGTCAATTGGGATTCCTCTACTCGATCTCTGTCCTTTTTCACTAGGGGTGATTATGATGAGATCATTTGCCTTCATAGTGTGGATGTTGACAGCAGTCTGTCACAAGACCTCTTTCCCTTTGTGACTGTGGAGAAAAGAGAGGAGGATCCACCAACCAGTTCTAGTTCTAATTCTGGATTCCGATACTCAAGTTGTTGCTCAAGGTGTTCAAATTCACCATATGTAAATTTTGTGTGTGCACTTGTTGACAAGATTGGATCTGATCCACCCACAAAGAAAAGAAAAGTTTAATTTAATGTAAAATGTTTTTGTTGCTGAAAAAATAGATATACTATGCATATGCTATATGAATTGTTAGACCAGATGATTTTTTAAAATCACTCACAATGAACTGAAACTATAAACATAGATGTTCACTAAATCACTAGTACTATTGCTATCTGTGTGGTGTGTTGAACTATGGTGGTGGCGTAGTGGTTAAGGAACCTGGCTAGCATATAAGTAGCCTGGAAAATTGTGGGTTACAATCCTGGCTGCAACTGGTGTGCCCTTGAGCAAGGCACTTACCCCTAAGGTGCTCTAATTGTTCACTGGCCCTGAACAATTGAACATTGTTGTTAGCATAGTGGTTAAGGAACCGCTAGTAATCTGGAAATTGTGGGTTTGAATCCCAGCTGCCACTGTTGTGCCCTTCAGTAAGGCTCTCAACCCTAAATTGCTCTAGGGGAGACTGGCCCTGAACTAACTGATAGTTGATAAATCTAAGTCGCTTTGGATTACAAAAAGCGTTTGCTAAATGCGCATAATAAGTATTTATCTCATTACTACTTGCATAACTACATTACTACACTGCTGTGTCAACAAAGAAGAGAATCTGCTAGGTTTATGTTCATGGTATTTAGCGGACACTTTTTAGTCCACAGTGATTACAATAATAACAATAAAAACAAAATTACATGAAATGGCTGAAAACATGTAATTTATTTGTCTACCACATTTATATCCAAAGTGCTTTACAGTCAATGTAGGGAAAATTATCTAAATAATAAAGATGAAATTTCAAAACACACTGCCTTCATAACTCATTTGTTTTTAGGTAATGTAAGAAAGACGAATAGAAGTACCCTTCTCTTTGTGTTTGTAATACCCTTGTCTGATGCAGTTAGCCAAGACTGGCATTATAGGCACAAAGAAGAAAAGGCTGTGTAACCTCTATCGTCTATCTGTGGAGTCGACTGCAAATAAGATAGTTTGCTCAAAGGTTGGTGCATTCATTTCAGGGCAACATCTGCATAGTCGACTGGCCTCTTGGGGAAATATATATTTTCAAGGAACTCTAATGGCCTACTTAAAAAGAGAAAATAAGAGTGGAACAAAATCATTGGTGAGCTCAGTCCACAAAAGGTTGAAAACAGCAGTAAGCCTTCCCTAAGTGTAGCCAGCGTTTAAATTTGCCGGAGCTGAGCTCCGCCTCCTGATATCGAAATCGTGTTATGCTGGAGATAAGCTACGTCCCCTCTTCAATAATACTTTTTTTGCATAGATTTCTTCAACACTGAACACTTGAATACTGCAAAACTGAAAACATTTAGACGAACAAACAAACACTAGACAATGTCCAGTCCTTCTCATTAACTTAATTACATACCCATAGTATGACACAGCAGCAGGAGATAATGTCTCCAAGTTGAGAGACCATGTGCAATTTACGCAGTCGTGCATCTGTAATTTAGGAAGATCGCGGGCCGATTGTACAAGAGCTATATGGATGAATACATCTGAATACAGCTGTTGATTACTTTGGCTATTATCCTATCATGTCAAAATAAAGAGCAGGAGAGACCTTTTAAGTTTACAAGTTTGTGCAACGGAATATTGTGAAATAATCGGTTTTTGGTTAGTGAAATTGTGCATGTGTAGCTGAGAGACTGGCCCTGAACAATAGTTGACAAATGTAAGTCGCTTTGGATAAAAGCTTCTGCTAAATGCATAAATGTAAATGTTAATGTAAATGTGGACTTTAATATTCCAACACTTTTAGTTCTTCGTCCCTTGCCATTCTGAGCACAACTCATTGTCACAGGCGGAAAAATAAGGCGCTTTACAACAGGGCTTTTTGAATAGGTTGCATATAGTGTTGTTATGGTCTCCTTGGACCATTTTCAGCCCAAATGAAGTTACCTACCATCTTTGGTAGGGCACCTTTACCCACCTCATGGTAGGGTATGGTAGGACACCTTTAACCTGGTTGAAATAAGTCTGTTTGCAGGCTGTACCATTGTCTTTCACAGAATTAGAGGCATTTTTTGTTCAAAATAGAAATTTGCGTCCCAATTTCAACTGTCTGCAGTCTGGTCTGTGACTTTTGACCTCTCCAAGCTAGGGCTCTTTTTATTTCAGGTGACCTATTACCTTCCAGTGTTTCACCAAATAGCTACGACCACTTCACAGAAAGGATAGGTTACATGTTATAGACTGTATATAAAGACGGCTACATATCGAAATTCAGCCATAGACTCTGATGCAACAGCGTCCTCTAGAGACACAAATAGTTTGTCTGAAAACCAGGAAACGCCCTCAGTTCTCGTTTCTCGTCTTTTACCGTCTGTGCTCGAAGCATCGGCATGGCATGTCTTTGGAATCATTATTGGTATGTCAGTTTTTGTTAACACAAATTTTACCACATCTGTTGATCACACAGTTTGGTATAACGCTAGATTTTAATATTTCAGTTTAGCCCTAGGAGTTCATCAGGTTATGCTGCCAGCTGCAGACAGAAGTAAAAGTAAAAGTAAAATAGAATAGCCTCCATTTTCATCACTGTTTAGCTAAAATATACGGTTGATGATAAAGTGTTTTGCATATGTGGAATGCTTAGAACTGAATAGCTCTCCTAGTGATTTTGGTTTGTAGTCTATCAAAGTTCATTAACTTCATGTTTTGCTTATTTCTGTCAACCATTTAACAGAGTTGTACAGGACCTTCAGCATGGTGATTTGAAGAGTTGTATGTGTCAATTTATGCGGGACATATCAGATATAATTGTAGTTGGATAGTAAAGAAAAGGACTGAGCAAGATCTAAACTAAAGCACCTATGGCTAATATGTCAGACACTCCAGAGATCAAGCAGGAGTTTCAACCGGTCCTCTGTGACATGTGTCTGGACAAGCAGACGCCTGCTCTGAAGACTTGCCTCAAGTGTGAGATCTCCATGTGCGCTCAGCACCTGCAGGCCCACCTCACCACACCGGTCCTGCTGCAGACTCATCCCCTAACCAAGCCCATAGCACCTGGTGGCCTGAGCTCTGGAGCTGTCCGATGCCCTGAACACGGCAAACTCCTAGAGTACTACTGCTTGGACAACCGTACCTGTGTCTGCGTGTCCTGCTCCATCGAGGACCAGCACCGCCTGCACAACATGAAGACCTTTCCTAGCGCTCACAAGGTGCTGGTGGAGAAGCTGAGAGAGGAGCTGAAAGGGTTGGCTGAGCGAGAGAAACAGGGCAAGGCTCTAAAGAGCTGGGAGACAAAGCAAACAGAGGCCCTTCAGGAATCTGGCAAGCAGCTGGTGAAGGGAGTGTTAGTGTTGCGTGATATAGGCCTGACCAAAGTGCAAAGTTCGGTCACAGCTCGTATTGGAGACATCCAAACAGCTCGACAGAACATAGAAGCAGCCTTGTCTGAGGAGGATGCCCATCTGTTTCTGCAGAGACACGCAGAAGTGCATGAGGCTGTGGAGAAGGCCCGCGCTGTAGACTTCATCCATGGATTAGAAGAAGAGGCAGGGCCTGGAGAGGTTGTTTTTAACCTTCTCAAATATGGGCATCAGTTGATGGAGAAGGTGAGAAAGTTGCAGAGGGACCTGCTGGTCTTGGTCGACCCTAAAAAACTATACTGGGGCAGAGGTGAGTCTACTGATGTGACCTTTGATCCTCAAACCACAGGGCAATAGTTTTTTTTTGTCTTCAGATTTTAAGGTGCTGTCATGTTGCTCACCCGGAGATCTCTCTCAAAGAGTTTACTTACAGAATAGTACAAAAGGTGATCTTCACTGGATAATTCAGTTTTCTGAGAAATATGATTGGAGTGTTGGCATTGGTGCTAAAAATCTTCCCAAGGCTTCTAGTGGAGATAGGCTGTATGGTCCACTTTATGGGTTGGAATGGAAAAACAAACAGTTTACTAAACTTTACACAGAAACCAACACAAAGCAGTCCAGCTATCGTGGTTACAAACACAGACAGTTTAATCTTATTGGCAAAGTTATCACCGACCTTCCAGAATTCAGCTCTACTTCACAGAGCATTCAAAATAATATAGAGATTCATTGGGATTCCTCTACTCGATCTCTGTCCTTTTGGAATACGAATGATTATGATGAGATAATTTGTATTCATAGTGTGGATGTTGAGAGCAGTGTGTCACAAGAGCTCTTTCCCTATATCACTGTGGAGGAAAGAGAGAAGGATCCACCAAATTGTTCTCGTAGTTCTAACTTCGAATACTCAGGTTGCTCAAGATGCTCAAATTCACCATATGTGAATTTTGTGTGTGCACTTGATGGCAAAAATGAATTTGGCCCACCCACAAAGACAAGAAAACTCTTGAAAGTTTAGTTGCTGAAAAAAGGGTTGACAAAGGCTTATTGCACCTTGTGAATTGTTTAACCTGATGATTCTTTTCTAAACAGAAAATCAAAACCAACTGAAACAATAAACACAGATGTTGGAGCTCTGCACATTAAAAATACACAAATTACAGATTGTATAGTGTTGGCATTGGTATCTATGGTGTCTTGAACCTGTCTACATTGTATTGGGCCCTTGCTGGGACTTGAATTGTTTCTAGTGTAGGCCTATATCTACCAGTCAAGCCATCTTCTTGTAAATACTCTTGAGTCTGACGTATCTATTGATCACAGGTACTTTTCTATGTGTAGCTAAGAGATTTGTTCAGTGTAATTTTCAGTATAGAGTTCACAACTGAAACCAGAGTGCACTCCACCTCTCCTGATTTACTTGACTTTACTAAGTCAGAGTTATACACAATAAAGCACTTACAGTAGTTACCATACCCTTTAATAGACATTAATGGAAAATCTCATTCTAATCAAATTGATTTCATTAGTATGTTATTGAATAGGTCTATGTTTTGAGAACTGACTTAGAAAAAGGTGTAAACACAGAAAGAAAACTATAAAAATACAAATCTGATTTATGTTTCTTTTTATTTAGATTATACTTTTAAGTCCAAAGTAATTAGATTAGAATAACATAAACATATTTACATTGTTACTGAATAAATTAATTTTTAATTTCCATATCAATGTGCCATGACTAAAATGTAAGGAAATGATGAAACCATAACACACAACACCTTAGAACATGAAAATAGCATAATTAAAGTGAAATAAAATATAATTTGTTGGGTTATAAGTACAACAGCTCTGAATGCATGCATTCAAATTAAAAGAATTGTAATTATTATTGTATCCAAGTTATTTTATTTTTTCATTTTTATTAAAAAGACACAACATCTCAGAATATAAACATCTATATATATATATATATATATATGATAAGATAATTAGTCATCAAATGTTTTGACTTTTGGTATTTAACACCTCATAAAATATGACAGTAATCAGCTTGTGGACTAGATCTTCATTGGTAATACCTAAAAGTGCTGTCTATGGTATGTGGTTTTGTCTATGTCTGCCTCAAAATGTAATTTCCCTTTGGGAATGATGAAATCAGTCTATCTATCTATCTATCTATCTATTGTTAAATATTGAACACCTAGAGTGTATATCAGTAGTCAATAAGGAGAAAATGAAGCTTTAAGTGATTACAGCACTTAATGATGTTTGAGGCTTTGGCCCGGTCATAACATAATATAAACTGTGACTGAGAAGCACTGGCTGTTAGAGGGATTTACAAGGATACAAGGAAATTTTATTGTCACATGCATATGGTTATTGAGTGTAAAAAAGTGAAATTGTGTCTATTTCTCAGCCTGTTTGTGCTGGGGTGGGGCGGTTGGGGTCGGGGTGCAATAGGAAAGGGCATAAAGTGCATACGGGAGGTGGCTAAGGGCTGCATTAAGATGGATGATGTAACAATGATTTTGTCTTAAATGTTGTAAGGTGAATTAATGCATAAAGAATGGTAAATGGACTGCATTTATAGCACTTTTCTACTCCTACGAGCACTCAAAGCTCGTAGCACATGCATTCACACACCGGTGGCGGAGGCTGCCATGCAAGGTACCAACCTGCCACCGGGAGCAATGTGGGGTTCAGTATCTTGCTCAAGGACATTTGATGGGGTCAGTCAGAGTGGGGCTCAAACACTACAACCCTCCGGTTGCTGAACAGCACCTCTACCACCAGTGCCACCATCGCCCCAAAAGACCTTTAAAATGAAAGCTACCTGACACAAATGAGCATTAGCATGTTGATTAAGAGGGCCAAAACTACACAATAGTTTTCAGTTATCACACATACACACATACCCTCACACATAAAAATGGAAGGCCTATTGCACTGACACTAACTGCTAGCAATAAACCTAAAAGATCTGTAATATGAATACCATCAAAGCCTGAAGTGAAACATACATGTATAGATTTCAAAACATGGCTCATAATCATTTCTTTTAGGTAATGTACAGTATATCATGAAAGTGAGTACCCCTTGCATTTTTGTAAATACTCTGTCATATCTTTTCATGGGATAAGACCATAGAAATTAAACTTTTATACAACTTAAAGGAGTCATTATACAGTTAGTATTGCAGTGTAGATTTACTGTCCTCTGAAAATAACTCACCAAACAGCCATTAAAGTCTAAACAGCTGGCAATAAAAGTGAATGCACCTTACAGCAAAAATGTAATGCCATTATTATGCACTGCCTTAGTCCCTATTGGCTTAAAATCCACAAGAGCTGCTCAGGTTTCTATTTGAATGCTGTCCCACTCATTCACGATGACATCACAGAGCTGGTGGATGTTAGACCTTCCGCTTAAGGATTTGCCATAGGTGCTGAAATACGTAGGTACTTTGCCGGTCCATCACCTTAATCTTCAGCTTCCTCAGCAAGGCAGTTGTCATTTGTAAAACTACCAGGTCATGCATGTGGCCCAGTTTCCGAAGAGAGGAGATCATGCTCTTTTTGGAATTCATGTTTCCCTCTATGAACTACTGTCCCAGTGCCAGAAGCACTCATATAGCCCTAGACCATAATGCTACCACCACCCGCTTGACTTTAGGTAAGGGACAGTTGTCTTGGTACTTACCAGGATGCCACCAAACACACTGCCAATAATGCTAGATTTAATATTTTAATTGTATTTTTTGAGGCTTCTGCAGTAAACAGTAAACCCCACATATTACACATATGACAGTTTTGCCACTCTCTCTTGCCATTCTTTTTTGAACAGAAAATCACTCACAATAGACTGAAACCATAAACATTGATGTTGGATAAAGAGCTCTTCACAGCAGCTGAATATACAAATCATTAGTACTATTTTGGTTATATTTGGTCCCTGTTGGTTTTGGTCCTTTGTTGCAGTTGAATTGTTTCTTTGTAGGTTTCTCTACCAGAGTTCAAAGCCATACTCTTGATTCTGAATTGACCTGTCTATTATGACTAATAATCACAATTACCTACCTAATTGCCCACCTTTCCGATTCTCTTGTCAAACCATTGTCATACACTCATGAAAACACACACTTACATATAAGTACTTTTTTCAAACTATATGGAAGATACAGGTGGTGGTAGTGTAGTGGTTAAGGAACTGCTAGTAGCCTGGAAATTGTGGGTTTGAATCCCAGCTGCCACTGTTGTGCCCTTCAGCAAGGCTTTTAACCCTAAATTGCTCTAGGGGAGACTGGCACTGAACTGTTCATAAATGTAAGTAGCTTTGGATTACAAAAACATTTGCTAAATGCATAATATTTATTTCATTGCGAGGCTGTGTTGTGATTATCTGTCGAGAACTGACTTAGAAAGTGCCGTGTCAACAAAGAAGAGAATCTGCTAGGTTCATGTTATTTAGCGGACACTTTTTAGTCCAAAGGGATGTACAGATTACAATAATAATAATAATAATAATAATAATAATAATAATAATAATATCGAAATTACATGAAATGCCTTAAAACATGACATTTACTTGTCTAGCACATTTATACCCAAAGTGATTGCCTCTCAATGCAGGGAAAAAATATCTAAATGAGAAAGGTGAAATTTCAAAACACACACAAACCCATTTGTTTTTAGGTAATGTAAGAAATAAGCTTAATTAAACTGTAAGATGAATGACATGATTGGACTGTGATGACTGGTGACAAAATGATTCATATGGCATATTGGCATGGTGGCCATGAGGTTACGACTAAGGTGAGAAAGCTGCAGAGACCTTTTGGTCTATGTCAACAAAGATAACCAGTATTGGGAAGAAAAACCTACATTCACTGATGAGCCTCCCTGGACATTTATCATTTCTGAAAAATAGGCCTGGACTGTTGGTATATTTGCAGGTCTTCAGACCCCCGTCTTTAAACTAGAAAGTTACCTTACATGCAGTGGAATTAATAATGATACTTTTCTACAGCCGTGCCAAAGTTCATGACCATTCCCTGAATTGTAGTTTGAGACAACAAATAGCATTATTTACAGTTAGTGGTCTTACATTTATGACTAATGACTGTAAATGTTTTTCATTTATTTTTGCATGAATGTTAACAAATTAAATCTGTCTGAACTTCACTTTTCCTGATTTGTTACGCTGATATACTTATCATGATGACTACATAGCATGCTTGTGGTGTTGTCCCATAACAGTATGGATGTGATTATATACTGTCAGTGTTCTCACATAAAATCAGATGAAACATGCACATCAGCTAAAGGAATGTTTATTTGTGAATGGATGGACTGGACCTTAATACCAAGGTGGAAATGAGTCCAACAGAATGAAATTAAAATACAATAAAACACACAGAAAGTGAAATAAAATCTCATTTGTGAGTGAGTATGCAACACTTTATCTGCATATGCCAAACATATTTATGCCACAACTGTCAGATTAAAAGAGAACACTGTATTGCATTTCGTTTACAAAACTGTATCATAGTGCAAATGTTAATTTATGGAAATAACTGGCAGAACAGATTGGTGGATAAAGTAACTTATAATATTATTTTACTTCAACATACACCTTTGCTTTTTATGACATACTTGAATTGTACACAAAACTGATTGATCGCATGACCTAACCAGAATTTTTAATTTCAATTCATTTTTTTAAATTACTATAACATTATAGAGGTTTACTGTCTTGCAGTAACATGCCAACTTTTTGTTTATTTGCAGTGTAACCCAGTTAAAAAAAGATGCATACCCTTCTCTTCTCTTTGTGTCTAATACACTTGCATTAGCCTAGCTTAGCATAATCACCAGAAGTGGATGAGGCCAGCTAGGCTAAAAGTGTCTAACTGGGCCATAGGCACAAAGAGGAGAAAGCTATGCATCCTCTCGTCTGTCTGACGACTGCAAATAAGCTAATTTGCTCAAAAGCTGGAGTATTCAGTTAATGACATCTCATAATACGCATCTGGTTAAATATCTGCATAGTCACCTGTCCTCTCAGAGAAATATATATTTTTGAAGGAACTTAAAATGGAAAGATAAGGCTCTATTTGAAGATTTGGCTGTGTTAGAAATTAAGACAAAAAACACAGACAGTTGAAGCACTGGTTGGCTGAGGTAAATTCTCTTGTCTCAGATGTGACAACTGAGAAGAGGTGGGGCCCAAAGTTTCAAACCACTACAGCTGGTAGAAGCCAGACAATGGCCAGAAGACAAGGGAGAAAATATTACAAATAAAGTCAAACCAGAAAAATACTGGTAAAAGTAGTAATGGAATGGACAGAAAATGTCATAATGGATATCAATAAAAGGTTGAAAACTGTTGACATTTTTTGAAAAGAAAAAAAAGGTCTTAACTTTGGTGTTCAAAACCAGCCTTCTGGTCTCCTTTGACTAACTCTCAAATGACTCAATGACTGACGCAGTCGTGCAGCGACACTATCCTGGTGCTCTGGGTCCTCGGGCCTAAATGTCGCCGAAGACGGTGTTGAGTTGCTGGGTGACGCGGATGAAGGTAGTGCGGCGGCTGAGCTCCTTCAGCTTGGCCGCACCCACATAGGTACAGGTGGAGCGGACCCCGCCCAGCACGTCACGGACCGTCACATCCACGGGACCCTTGTAAGTCACCTCCACTGTCTTCCCCTCAGAGGCCCTGGCAGAGGGGATGACTTTTACTTGGGCCTGTCATGCAACATGCTACCATCATGTTCACTGCAGCCCTACTTATTATAGCATTGAAGGATACATACTTTTCCAAAGTATTTTTTAAAGTATGTTTTATGTTTTCTTGCTCTTATTGTGGATAGTGAAGAGAGACGTAAATGGGAGAGGGGTGTGATGGGAAAATCACCGCAGGTCATATTTGAGCCTGGGGGCATCCACCCTTTTATGGTACCATTTTTTAACCTCTTTTTGGAGAAGGTATTAAGGTATTGAAGTAGTAGGTGATGTGTGTTTAAAACAATGAACTGGGGGAGATCTCACCTGTACTCAGCAACCCCCCCGGCGTGCTTCTTCATGGCCGTGTCGGAGCTCATGCCGTAGAACAGCTTGTATTTCTTGCCGTTCTTCTCGATGATTTCGCCTCCGCTTTCGTTGTGCCCAGCCAGCATGCCGCCGAGCATCACAAAGTCTGCCCCCGCTCCTGTCATTCACATAATACAGCCAACCAGACATCAGGAAGAAGATAGGGCGTATCACAAGGACAAAAGTTGTTTTGTTTTTTTGGAGAGAGAGTAAACTCACCAAAAGCCTTAGAGACGTCACCAGGGCAGGTGCACCCACCGTCCTTCATGAGTGGCAAGCATACACAGAGAAATGACATACATCAACATATTGGTTAACTTCAACATCTCATGTCAATCAACAAAGTATGTCATGTTACTGGAGAAACATGCTGTACAATGTAAATGTAAAATGGTTTCCTGTACATCTGACATATACAAACACCAACATGTAACCTGCGTGAACCTAGGGTGTGTTTCCCAAAACCATAACTCACTGTCCTGTGCACTGTCCTGCGCCACTGGCCTAACTGTTTTGTGCAATCATACTGTCGTTTGACTGTCCCATGGGTAAGGTTTTGGTTTAGGTTTAGGTTCAGGGTTAGGTTTGTAACAATTGGCAAATGTCACGGGACAGCAGACGAGAGGCGTGGGACAGTGTACAGGACAGTAGATGAGTGGCGGGACAGTGTACAGGACAGTAGAGGAGTGGCAGGACAGTGTACAGGACAGTAGAGGAGTTGCATGAGCCACCAGAAAAAATACAATAGTTTTTGCTCCAACTGCCTCTCGAAAAAAGGAGTACGAAGAGTACTTGTTACACAAAAGAAACGATTCCTTTACCTATACTACGTTACTTGTAACGCTTTACTCCCCATTACTTTTAACTACTGTCTTTGCATAACACCCCCAGCTAGCTACCGTTACAGATACACAGAGAAATACAGACTTACTGAGATAATATGTCCTCCAAGGCCATGTGCAGCATCGGCGCATTCGATCACTGCACTCAGCTGGGGGTAGCCCACGCCCGTCTTCTTTCTTGTGGTGCACACAGAGCCTGGACAAACACAGAGACAAATGGACACACAAGAAAGACTGGAATGAGTAAATTTGCACCAGGATATTTTTGATTGATCTGATTTGAATGATGATGATTTTTGTGTCAAAAATACAATAATTTCCAAAGATACAACAAAAAGCTCACAGGTAAAAATATACATTTGGAAACAGCAAAAAAAATAAAGACACATAGATTTGCTGATAAACATTAGAAAACAAGACATATGTAGACATATGTGCGATTAAATAGCAAGATCCTTGAAATGTAAACTTAGGAAAAGCCATACCAGCAAATAGCTCACGCCCTGCTGAACTCACCTGGTCCAATTCCCACTTTGATGATGTCAGCACCAGCGAGAATGAGTTCTTCCACCATTTCTCCTGTGACCACATTCCCAGCCTGAGAAAAGGTACAAAACATTTCAGGGGGGGGACACTCTGGTGAAGACACAGACATTTTTCCAATCCCCCTGTCAATTACGCTTCCTGTCCATCTTCACAATCCCTGTCATCAAAGTTAAAAATATTAAATCAATAAATTCATAGATAAATGCAACATTAGAACATTATATAGTCATTCTGTGATTCATCAGCTTTTCAATGGCCCGCTATCATAAGTCACTAAATTAAATCAGTTTATATTTATTTACCAGTATAAGTTTTTATCAGGCCACTATTTCAGTAAACTCTGCCTCTGTGATTACTATAGTGTGACATTATTAAACATCGCTATAACCCTCTACTAATCTGTTACCAATCTGTTATGAATTGTAAATAAATATATATGGTAATAAATATATATGGAAATAATAATATACATAAATATGGCATGGATGTCAGTGCCATTCCAATGACCGTATTGGCCTGAATATAAGACGATCCTGAATATAAGAGACAGACAGAAAAAGAAAACTTTTTTGTAGACCAAATTTTGCCTTATATAGTAAATTTGTCACATTTAAATTTAATTAATAGCTGTCTATCATATGAATGAAAATTTTCCATGAAAGTGCAAACAATACACAGGAGGTTATCTACCAGGCAGAAAACCATGTGCATGCGTGGCATCTGTAGGCAAATGAGATGCTGCCAGTTTATTTAACATAAAAAGCGTTTTTGGCGCCCTCTATATTTTCCACTTTTTTGTCTATTCTGTGAAAATAAGACTCCCCTTTTTCCAGAAGTATTTACAGAACAAATCTTATATTCAGGCTACGGTATTCCAATTATAGTCACTAAGGGCTAGACCTGGCTAGTACAATATCTGTATGGACACTCAAATTTCAAAACACAGTCAGTCTCAGATTATTTTGAGGACACTGCATTCCCAGGCAGGTGTGGTAACTGGATCCACAAACATTTGGAAACATTGAGCCGTGACTGGCCACACTTTATCACATGACACGCACAACTATGAGAAATGTGCTGTGTAATAATCCAGTACTACTAATGCTATCAACACAGATATCAAATTACAAGTGTTGTCTACCTTACTGTCTATGCTCACAGGTGTTGTTCGGCTAATGCAATCCTAAAACTGCATAAATAGGAGGAGCAGGAGGAAAACTATTATTTGAGTCCTTTCACCAGCCTGAATGCATGTGTATTGTCAAAAGTAGCCCGCAGATAACACTCCACAGAATTTCAATATGCGTGTGTGGGAAAAAGACTTTTTCTGTTTGAAGGACCCAGTGTGGATGTGCAGAGTACAGAGTCGCGCTCACCATGATGGTGTGAGTGGGGAACTTCTCCCGCACATCTTTGACGTAGTGCACAAAGTGCTCGGAGTAACCGTTGGCAACGTCCACGCAGATGTACT
This sequence comes from Tenualosa thibaudeaui, assembly GCA_027481765.1. Lineage (NCBI taxonomy): Eukaryota > Metazoa > Chordata > Actinopteri > Clupeiformes > Clupeidae > Tenualosa > Tenualosa thibaudeaui. The sequence continues at coordinate 1,830,153 of JAIFZK010000222.1, read as the reverse complement.
GTAGCTGAGGCACAGCGGCCAATATGGCTGTCAGCCTCTCAAAGTCTGCCTCTCCTGTGCCAGTGCTGACAGCCACACTCTGCAGAGACGAGAAAAGGGAAAAGGGAAAAATGAAAAAAAAAAAAAAAAAAACTGAATATGAGTGAGCAAGTACTGTATACCAAAGCAATTTCTAATAAACAGACAATTGCTTTTTTTCTGGTCATGTGTTAGAGCTGTTGTTGTACCTGCAGGCATTCTGGATTTTTGGCAGCAAATTCTTTCCAGTCATCAACACCATAGTGTTTATGAACAGCAGTGAAGAGTGTGAACTGTAGGTAGAGAATAGTCAACTTTTCAACAAGTCTGTAAAAATACACACCCATCTCACCAGATGCAGTGTTTCCTACACATTGCCTAGACTGGCAGCTCACCATGGTCTAACTATACCAGCATAGTCGAAATATAGGCCAAAAATATATATTTCTGCCATATCCGACACAAAAATACAGATCTACTGGTTTTGTTTGCATTTATTTGAATTCTTTCATCACTGCTCTGGAAACAACTGACAAGATTGTTACCAAATTAGCAGGAGTGCAACATACACATTCTAGAGAGCCCAACACCTTATCCTAAATAAATAAATTTCTTTGGGAAACTCTGAGATTAAAGGGTCATATCTGCACTTACTGTAAGTGGACCTCAGTCAGGGGTCGCTGTGACTAGCCATACACGTATGTCAGAAACTGCAGTGCAAACCTGATGTAGGGCTTGGGCCATTTCAAAGGTGCCCACAGTGTCCATGTTGGCTGCTATGATGGGAATGCCACGGTAGCTTCCTTTGGAATTTCTGAAGGTGAAGCTGCGCATCAAATCCACCTAAGACAAACACACCAGTAACACATTCAGTATGTCTGTGTCTATCTGTAGGTGTTTCACAATCATGATGTTATAATGTGATGTTTACTTCACTGCGGGACTTTAGAGTGCTTCTCTTGGGCCGGAGCAAAACGTCTTTGAAGTCAAGTTTGATGTCATTCTCAATACGAGGCATGGTTCAGCTGATGTCCTGTGTTGAATTGGACCCCGGTGTGAGAAAATGGAAATGCTTCCAATTATATAATTATGCCAAATTATGCCAAATATAAACCTAAAATGGCAGTTGAAATATTCTGAAATGCACAACAACGTCCTCGTGACCTGATAGTGTTGTGTTAGTTTCCTGTTTATGCTTTTCCGATTCCGAATTTTCCGAGGTTCGAAAACACTGACCTAGAATTCTTGACAATTAACGTTACAGCGCGTAACATCTCCCATCTCATTCTCAAAGCGAGTGAGAGGTATTACATATTGGTATTATTTATGCAGTAATGAATGGGTGAAAAAAGCACACAAAACATTTCCAGGCATTCGAATAAGCTTATTTTACCTTAGACGATGATCCGTCCGTCCTGGAATGTATGAAGAAATGTGGTTCCAAGAATGCATGCGCGCACTTCTACATCTATTTCCGCTTTTGCATACAGGTAGGAAGATTATTCATGTGGGAACTTGACTGTAATTTCCTTTTTCACTGTCTATGGTATTTCAAGTAGTTCGCTATCCGATTAGCGCTGTGCACTCTTTAAAATAAAGTTAAGAGAAAAACTACAAGAAGGAGTCACTTGACGGCCACAATCGTGGTGCTTCATGGGTAAATGTGCCGCTAAATAATCAAGAAGTATCCTTTACTGCCTATAGAGGCGTCGCTGATTCATCGCCCACAGCTTTGAAATGAAAATACAGATATTGACCCGGTTAAAATAGAAATTAATAAAATATTAGTATATGTAGAATATATTTATACAGTTTAATTGCCATTTGTACGAACTTGTAAATTTTGCGGAACCTCTTTCATTTCGAACACGTACAAAGTAGGAAATGTTTTTATGAAACACAGGAACTAGTTACACGATTTTCGACAAGAGTTGAGCCCGGTTGTGTTAGATTCGTACCTCAGTGTAGTAGTTCGTTATATACACTTCAAGTCGCATACGACTTGCTTTATGTTAACGTTTTCAAGCACAAGAGTAAGGCATAATGTTGATCAAAGTTAAGGTAAGTCAAAAGAGTTTTTAAACGGTTAGATTGACAGACTATGCTAAATTAGCTGTCCATTAGGAGATTAGCATTGGCTCTGTGAATGAGTTAAAAGGGAGCATAACAGCATGACAAATAGAAACTATCAAAAGTAACAAGAGTAGACGATGATAGCGTTTGTCTAAAAGGTTGTCGCCTTGGGTTTTCTGTCGTGACTCATTTTTTAGTGATTTAGCCGAAATGACGTTAGCTAATATGCTAATAAACGTTAGCTGTTTTCAGGCTGATTGATTAGATCCACAGAAACTGGAGGCAAGTCATTGCTTGTAGCAGGGTTACTGCTTGCATTAGTTGATTAGCTAGCTTGCGTTGTTACTTAATTATCACTTCATAATGTGTTCTAGACCCTCACTGGTAAAGAAATTGAAATCGATATAGAGCCCACAGATAAGGTAAGTTCACACAAACTTGTCTGAACAAATCAGTCATCAGTCCTATGCTACAAAAAATGTAAATCCAAATATTGTATGTTCTGCATTTTCCGTAACTCTGTTGTTTATTTGTAGGTGGAGAGGATCAAAGAGAGGGTAGAGGAGAAAGAAGGAATACCCCCTCAGCAACAAAGACTCATTTACAGTGGAAAACAGATGTAAGCATCATATTCTTTTATGGTAAGATTTATTAATTTGTTGATTTGAACCATCTCCTCACTGGCTGTTTTTTCCCCTGACTCTTAGGAACGATGAAAAGACAGCCGCTGACTACAAAATCCAGGGAGGATCAGTATTACACTTGGTCTTGGCCTTACGAGGAGGAGTGGTCCGTTTCAAAAATCAAAGGATGGCCTACGTATCAGCCTTGTAATCACTAAAGCTGCCTTAGTCACTGCAGAATTGCCGAAGTGGACGCTCTGCAATCTTACCAATTGCAGGATGTCTTAGTCAGCATGACAGTGTGATGCCTGTGATTTTGGGCTTGCTCATTGCTCTTGATCTACTTTTTTGTGCTGAATAGTGTCGTTAGAAGTTGCCATTCAACCCTAGAATTACACATGCATTTGACTATATTTTTTATGATGTGACCTGATGTTGAGTTCCTGGTGGGATTCCAGTAGGGTCTATTCTGTTATGTGTTTTGACTGTATTATGTCTATACATTATGATTCCCTGATTCCCTGGAAGTAACTTTCTTCACTTTTGCAAGAGGTGATTAGTTTTGTTATGTATGCATTGAGTTTACACTTTCAGTCAGTGGAAAAAAAGATTGATGGCTGGACATGGATGGACAGGTGTCACTTATCAATAAAAGCAGGAATAATCAGAATAGTTTGACATTTTCCTCTTCTTTTTGGGGATTTAAACTTTTGATTTTGGTTTGACGAGGCAGTTGTTGTTGAATTCTTTATCAAACCTACTTTGTTTTTGCTTGTATTATTTTTCAGTGTCTGGTTAATGGTCATACCACTTGTTTCCACATGAGGGAGCGCTTCTGCTTCAAATTCCTGGTACACTACAAGGCAATTACAGACCAGACTCATCCACTGGTTTCCATTTACAGATTTATTTGTCTATGTACAGGACATTTTTGGTGGAAGTAATGACATCAGATCAGGGTTTTTTTTTTATCCAAAAAAATAGAATGTGACAGGGAACAACATTATACACACCTCATACGTCATTTTTCCTTATTTTCCTTTATTACAATCATTTTGTGAAGGGGAGACGGAGTGTCACCAACTCAGGCGGTAAACTTAATCTTAGCACTACATGGCTTTGAAAATCTTAATGATTAGTGTCAGGCAATGATTGTGTCCATAGCACCCGTGTTGGCTATCAGGCTATCATTTGTTTGCAGCATTTATTTGGTTTGTGAAGGCAAGTAATTGTGCAGTTTAACCATTGTCAGCACTTGGAGAACCCTGTGGCTCACCTTGTCCACCCAGGTTGTAGTGGTGCGGCTTAAGGTTGTAGTGGTGCGGTAAATCTGGCCAGACTTACCTATGTACAGACAGGGGAAGGAAAATACCTATCAAGCTCCCAAGAACAGCATGTTCTTGTCACAAAATGAATAAAATACAAATGAAATGAATCAGATAGGGGTGGATGAAAGTAGGTTTGAAAGATTACTGTGTGAAGAACAGCGCCTCACTCGCAACAATCTCTTGCTAATAGTTGATACTGTAGCTGACTAAACATTTGGCCCTACTCCGATCAAATCACAGGGTTTACATAGTGTATGATCGACTTAAAGACACAATTCACTTCAATCCAGAAAAAGCCTGTGACACTGATAACCATACACCTTTGTACCAACAATATCAGCTAGCACAAGAAACCTTTGACCTGGGACTGACTTAAATTGAGATTTGAAAATGTCTACCAAGCACATCTTTCATGTCATATTTAACCCTGGGTGATGGTGTAATTTAGTAAACGTACTTCACCTGATTTGGATATGCCCTGCTAAAATGAATGGAGCAAGACTTGCCTTTTAGTATGTGTTGGTTTTACACCGTGTTGCAGTACTCTAGGGCCTTGACTGGCAGTGTGAATATATGTGGCCTATCTGACTACAGAGGGCAGCGGACTGGCAGTATAGAACTACTGAGTAGCTTTGTGTTTAGAGTGTAACTGTCTCTGAGTCGGGTCAGGCTTGTTCCTCCTTAACATGGTATTGTACAACCACCCACAGTAAAACTACATCCATCATGAACTACCCCATATACTTCTATGAATTTTCTTAATGGTGTAGCCTGGGATTGATTTTATCACTTGTGGGCTACAGTATAGAGTACAATTGACCTATCCCCTCACCTGGATCAAATTATCACAACCATTTCACGATCACGATCATTTCAGTATTTCAAAATTTATATCCTCAAAAAAGAAATATGTGGAGTGAAATCACCTTGCAATAACAACAATAATAAGACTAACACCTAACTACAGATTGTATTATCATCATTAAGGCAATTAAAAGAGCTGGAACCGTTTCTGCACTATACAGAGACTCGCACACAATACATATGTGTCCCTGAAGCATAAAATGAGTCCAGAGCTGACCAGGGATAAAAAAAACAATGACCAAAAATAACAAAATAATATTAACAGCAATAAACATTATAATAAATTTGCATGATAAAACAATGATCACAATTATTAAAAATTGGAATCATCATCAGTGAAAAATACTTAAAACTGTTCATGGTGTATTGGTGACATTGATCAGAAATGCATAATAATACTAGATCTGAAGGATCTGTGGGAGAACACTATTATGAAAAAATAAGGAAAAATATTGGAAGCTGCAATGTAGTGAGGATGCCATGAAATCTGAGAGTTCAGGGAGTGTTGACGAGATGGAGAATGCAAGGAAAGGGGAAGAGGAAAAACATGAGGAGTAGCTTGTGTGTGTGTGTGTGTGAGAGAGAGAGAGGGAGAGAGAGTGGACTTGACTGCCACATACAAAACTATTAGAGAGTGCCGGGCAGCGGGGATCACTGAGAGGTAGTGTATTTAATGAAAAACAAAACCAAAATAGCTGGTTAGTAAGTGTCCAGCTCTTCCCTACACCCTCAAAAAAACAGACTCTCAGTCCCCTCAACAGTCCCTCCTCATCTGTGTGTCAACTGAGGATGGCAATTCAGTTTTACAGAGTGTTCTACTGGTGGTGCTGCGCAGTGTTTGAAGTGAACGAGTAAAATCAACAGAACGACAGTCAAGCATTTAGCGGTTGGATTTCTGCGTCTCTTCATCCTCCCCGGACAGAGGCGACTTCTCTTCCTTCAGCTCAAGCCCTGCATCGTCTTCTTTACTGTGCATTTGAGGGTAGACGACCACACAAAACTTCTGCCCGACGTACGTCATCTTATCTGTGGAATTCCAGTCACAAAATGGTCAGTCTGAGAATAACCATTAAAAATCTTAAAAGCTATATGAAACAAAAATTACATATTAAACAAATATCAAATGTAAATATACAGTACAAATGAAACAATGTTCTCAGCATGAGTTTCTATGGAAAAACAAAGATGACAATCTAACCATTCAAAGTGATTCTAACTGAAAAAAAGTGAAGATGGCCGACATACCAACAAAGGTGTTGAAGCACTGTGGCTTGTTGTCCCAGTACACGCCCAGGAAGTAGACAGGGACGCCTGTGAGCATAATGGCCAGGCCGATGCCACAGACCACAGGCTCTGAGTACAGGGAGAAGATAAGCAGGAAGGCCCAGAAGAGCAGGTAGATAACTGGCCAGATCAGGCTGATCTATGGGAGCACAATGGACACAAAATAGCAATTGATGAACACTGACAAGACCCCAAAAACCTTCTAAACTAATACCAATCCTGCCATTTTATCGCTATTCTGTATATGTCTTTAGCACAAGCACGAAATTGTAAGAATGTGTATGAAGTTACTGTGACACATCTATTTAATGTCCACAGCTCACCTTGATTGGCCGATACATATCTGGCTCTTTGTAGCGCAGGACGATCTGGCCAGCAACCGTGACCCCATAGAAGAGGTAGTTGATGAAGCCCACGTAGTTGATGAGCGTGTACATGTCACTGGTGCAGAGCATGAGTAGAGTAGATACACACTGGGGATGTTGAAAGATGAGAAATCACATGATTATGGCCCAAACCGCTTATTGAATATCCTATACATAGACTGACTGACTATATTGGGACCAACCAGGTACCAAAATAGGGGCATGTTTTACCAGAAAGTGAGCTGAAATCTCACGTTATTGGGGGATATTATACTTTTTCAATTTGGCTCCACCAACTTCTAGACTCAAGACAGCAATGAATCTTGGAAGGATATTTAAATATTACGCCATTAACTGGGTAATGCAGACTTGAGACAAACGTGTATGCAAAATCTATTCAAGTAAGAATGGTTTAGATAACAGCCTACACCAGACTTAAACATCTCTGTGCTCAGGTTTTAACCTGCATTAATTTTGCACTGACTTCTATATAATAGGTTTCTAACAGGAGAAGAGGGAGCTGTTGCTAATGTAATACAATGTCTTACAGTGAAGAGGAGAGCTGGGATGGGAGTGCAGCGTTTGACGTGGATCATGGCCAGTAGGCTAGGGAGGTGGCCTTCTCGCGCCCCAGCAAAGAACAACCTACAGCGAACACCAGGAAGAGACATATGGGTCATGATGTCTCACAAGATTGAAACAAAGGGACAGACAGACACATGGAGAAGCAATCAAATGCAGATTTGTTGGATAGACATCTACACAAATAGATGGATCCATACAGCCCAATCAAAATGTGTGATATCCATATTAATGGAGACACTGACAGAACAGGATCAGAGACAGATAATGGATTTATACAGAACTATAGTCTTAATGCGTGACAGAATGTCAGAAACACAACTTCAGGACTGGATGATAGTGAACAGATTGATGGACAGACAGATGAACGAATGGTATGGAGAGGAGACTGACCGGGACGAGGTGAAGAGGGAGCCGTTGACCCCCCCGAAGGTGGACAGAGCCACAGAGATGGGCATGATCCATGACATCACTCCCAGCAGCTTCTCACCAAACGTCTGTGAGTGGAAGACACACACACACAGGAGTATATGTACACATGCATGTGCCAAAATACTGTATGTGCACAGACATGAGAATGACACCAGTATAATTGGTAATGGTCATGTGACAAACACACTAAGGAAGAGTCTGTATTCAGTTAATTTTTGTGTAAATGTGTCTTAATAGAGGTACTAAATGTGAAATGACAAAAGAGATGAGAATATATTCGTGTATGTGTATGTGTGTGTGTGTGTGTGTGTGTGTAATTTTGAATGATTAGAATATTCTGTATGTGTAAAGGAATATTATGCGTCAAAGTAAAACTCCTGATGAGGCCTGACTCAGTAAAAGGGGTAACCTTGGTTACTTACCACAGCAACGGCATTGGATGCCAGCAGCTCCTGTGGACTCATGGCAGTGACGTAGGCAATGTTGGCAAAGACGTAAACAAATGTAACCACGGGAATGGAGATGAAGATGGCGCGAGGTAGGTTCCTATTTCAGCAAAACAAAAACACTTAGTCAGGACTTTCACCACACATCAGGCAAGGAAAGTGGTGCTTTTTCTGTCAATCCCTGGAGATAAATTAGCACAAAAGACCAATTTATTTAAATTTATAATTTATTTAAATATTTGTGTGAGAAATGCTGTTGTGTATGTGTACAAACAACAACTGAAAAAAATAAATCGTTGCTATTCAGGTTTCAACTTGTTGTGGCCGTACTCAAAAATGAGCATTTAACAGTAATGAAATTTCAAAAAACGAAGTTTGTGGAGGGTGGATCTCCCAACACCATCTCCAAACTGAGAAAGCTGAGGTATTATGACACTGCAGTAGTCTGATGGCTTGTGGATAAAAACCTTTGAATCTCAGTACAGAATGCTACACAGCTACACGAGGAGATGTTTGTCTTCCTGGCTTTGTTTATGAAAGAGGGTTGTTTACTTCTGGAAGTATTCTGGCCTTGTGTTCCCTTTCTCTATTCGTGCTGTGGCTTCATTCCATAACCTGACCTAAAATATAGTGTTGGCTGTGTATGCTCGTCGCTGTTTACTCTTGTTGGGCGTAAACTGTGTCATCATTGCCTCTCCCAAGGGACCAGATCTCTTCTTGAGCTCTGTTTGTGTCATATCATGCTAGTCCTGGCCAGCAAATATAGTTAAGGAGCTCTGACTGGAATTGTGATACATTATATGGTGTATCAGTGGTAACTTACACATAGGGGTCGACCAGTTCCTCTGTCACGTAGTTGAGAAAGTTCCAGCCCCCGTAAGCGAAGGAGCCTTGTAAGAATGCGAGGGCAATCAAGCCCACATCGTAGTCCTGGAAAGGCTCAAAGGCATGGGCAGGCTCCAGCCAATAATACTGTCCTGTGGAGACAGAAGGAAACAGGAGGAACAGTAATTGATTGAAGTCCCTGTGAGAGTTTCTCTGTTTGTGAATGTCTTTAATGCAATGCAGCCCAATGCAGTCTGATGTCTGTCCAAAGATGCTGTCATATTTCTCTCTAATTCTCTATTCTGGCTGCCCCCCCCCCTAAATGCTTTCACCTTGTTTCACTTTGTGCAAGGCGTATGTAACCCATCCATTGGCCCGCAAATCTCAGAGATGGTGCAAACCGGAGCCTACGGACAGCTCCCTGACCAGTGATGGAGCTACACGAGAAACTGAGCGGAAGCACTAGGCGGTGCTAACCTGGTTAGTGCCCCCTAACTCTAAGGCCGGAACCTTAAAGACTTAAAGACTGGCATGAATCAGCCAGTTTTGAAGTTGATTCAGATCCGCCACAGCTTTGAGGGTTCTGGGAGGAAACTGGGAATCAGACATTCTCTCTTTCTGTCTCTCTTTACCTCTCTTTCTCTCACTGACCGCCCCCCCTTTCTCTCTCTCCTCCTCTGATTCTCTAATCCAGAGCACTGTCTCTTCTCTGCATTCCAGTGAGCATTATCTAATGACAAGTACGTTTTACATGAGAGCATCGCGCTAACACCCCCTCCTGCCCCTGCTATCGCAAGGTCTCTGTGCATCTCTCTAATGATCACAGTCACTGCTTGGACACGATATCAAAGCCCCATGAAAGAATTTTTTTCAACCCTCTGGAAGATGCCCCTGAGAAAGCTGAATTATAGTTGTGGGGTCATTTTTTTCTCTCTAGGCGGTTTTAAACCTACTAATTGTTGTTCAACAAAGGTTTGTGGTCTGAGTTATTTCCTGACAAGAAGGGGACTCTTTAATGTAGTGGGTAATACACACAAACAGAGAGACTTTCTCTCTCCTTCTCTTTCTCTCTCTCTCACACACACACATACACACAGAGTTGTGTGCTTAGATCGACAGGAGGCACCTACCCTTGCAGATCTGCACGATGCCCATGATGATGATAAGCACCAGCGCAAGGAGTTTCCCTGCCGTAAACATGTCCTGGACACGCGTCGCCCAGCGCACACTGGCACAGTTCACCCATGTCAGTAGCACTAGAGAGAGAGAGAGAAAGAGAGAGAGAGAGAATAATTAAGAGCAGGCCAATAGAGAACCCAGAGCAAAAGAACATGTGCTTTGAAGAGCTGTACATATATAATAGCCATGTATTCCCTGACTGTTCAAATACGGGAAATATAAATCAAAAGATCAATAAAATGACCAATATTCAATAAAAAATTCCAATACAATGACATATACAGGACATGGAACATGGAATAGAATGGATATGACAAAGTAGCCTATGTAACGCAGAAGTATGGAAACGAAAAGTTCAAAGGTCGAATAACCGAGGTTATTCATATACAATGATGTACAGTATGCTATTTGTGTTGTGTTGTGTTGTGTTGTGTTGAGTTTTTCTATTGAAGCACGTCTTAGCGGTATCATGATGGGTGGGTCTGATCCAACGCAGGCCAGTCTCCTCGTCCAACTGTACTGTCTATCGGGACTTTGATCCCTCTGTTGCAACAATTTCTTGCTTCTCAAAGTCATGTCTTTTCTTGATCTTTCCTGCCGGTTAACTCGAGGTGCAATCATGTCCTATCAATCTACTTTGTGATGCACTGGCCAACGACACACCCCCCACCCCCAAAAGTAGCTGGGTTGTTTTTCTCCTTGTGAGAAAACAAAAAGGAAGAATCTATTCTGCCAAAAAAAAATTATTAATTAAAAATATCTGAAGTGCATCATCAGCTCAACAAGCATGGTTTCTGTCAAATGGTCACTTGCTGAGTAGGTGTGTTCTGTCTGAGTGGCATGCAAAGATTTCAGTCTGGGCCACCGACAGCATTATAAGTGGCTGCCTCAGGCAAATTTGTCACACGTAAGCAAAGCTAAAGGTTTTGGGAGGATATGGCCCCTGACTGAGTCATGAGAACTGATCCAAGTCATGTGATGCCTTCATTTACTCAGTTACAGAAACTATAGGGCCTGACAAAGCTAATGGCATTACTGAGAAAGTTGCACACATTGCTGGATAGTGCTGAATTATCTTATGCTATCAGCAAAGTGCATGAACGTGGATTTTATCAGCCATTCAGATCAGTTTTATATCCCTGGTGCAAGGCTGTTAAGGGCCTTTAACTCAAGGTATCAAAGCATGGACAACAACTGTTAAAACAACTGTTTAACAGTCTCTCCCTAGAGGATCAAAGCATGTCTATGTCTATGACTAAATCATGTTCTGTTCAGTCTGATCAGGATAATTATACAAGCCTGCACTTGAAACCCAATTATCTATTATTAAGTGAAACTATCCAGTAGTCTTGCTGTAGGCTAAACAAGTGCTCCAGACTGAACTAATCCTGCTCTTAACGAGACTACAGAAAATGCACTTTCCTTAAAGTTTCTCACCATGACAGAAAAAGGAAGAATTTAAACAGTTGTGGCATAGATTCTGTTCACTATGTTTGTAACATCACAATAGCTCACTACAGTACTGCCATGCATGCCCCCTCCCCTCTCTTTCCCTTTCTCTCTCACAATTGCCCCTCCTCTATCTAGGAACATCCATGTACAGACCACCCCATAAAAGACAAGCGGGAAAGACACATGTAGAAGAAAAGATGGAGGAAGGGAGAGCATAATATTTTGTCTTAGCCTTTTACCCAGTTCTCTCAGATTAGCCAAGAAAGAAAACAAAAAGCCCTGCATAAGTAAGCAACAGCAAAAAAAAGAAACAATGCTCCTCTACATGGATATAAAAAAGGAAAAAAAACATCCAAATCTGCTTGACAACTTCTTATCCAATGACATATCAGGTAGGGCTGTTTTTCTCGATCAGGGCCAATCAGAGGGGGATGTTCTCAGGCCTAGTTCCTAGATGTCAGGCTAGTTGTAGTACACAGGGTGTTGCCTCAACTTGATAAAATCTAGGTCATTTCTCATCAACCTGACTTCTGGCTTAGGTAGAGGGGTAAACATCTGACATGCATTTAGGGTTAGACAATAAGAGTACTTCCTGGCCATACAAGGTGCCAACCTCCCACTTGGAGTTCAGTATCTTGCTCAAAGACACTTTGATGGGGTCAGGCAGAGTGGGGCTCAAACCTGCAACCCTCCGGTTGCTGAACAGCACCTCTATCACCTGCGCCACCATCACCCCAGATAATGCCACCAAATGACAAAACAAAGTATTTATATGTCAGGTTTTAAGGTGTGACTATTGAGCCCAGTCCAGTCAAATCATCTAACAAGATGTGAGAAAAAAGAAAAAAGAGCTTATTATCATGCTGCACCAATACAAAAGTACATTTAGCCACATTGAACCATAAAGAAAACACTTCTCATTCTTGGTTTGAGTGTGACACATGTGCCCTGCGTGTTGTTCTCAATGGCTGTGTTTTTCAGTCACTCAAAAAGGATGTGATGGATGTTGCTGTAAAGCCAAGGGTCTTCGCATCGGCCCCCCACCACTGTCTCCGCATCTCAGTCTGCACACATCTTGTAATATTTGGGACGTGCGTGTGAAGATCGCAGGGAGGCTAGGTCCTGGCGTCTTTTTTTCCGACAGAAGGGCAAGACATCTGCCCCATTCGTCTTTGTGCTCAATTCCTTCCCATGCCTCTCTTCTCTGTCTTGTCCTCCTCTCTAAGCTTTTTTCTCACAATCTCTCCACCCCCCCTCTCCTTCCTTCGTTATGTCATCTCTTGACCTCTCACGTGTGCGATCCATCTCCCCTCTGTGCTATGTCTTTTATTTTTTGTCACCCCCCTGCTATCTCTCCCTCTTTTCACAACTCTGTTGTGGTCACACCCGAGCTGCCAGCACATAACACACAACCCTACCTAACACACAACAGGGAGCTACTGTCCAGAACAATGTTTGGCATGTGCAGGGTGAGAGCAGCTGATTAGCTTTCACATAGGTGTTCTCTCAGAGATCTGTGTTAAAGGGACACCCTAGTCAGGTGTACCTTGAATGGGCTGTTGACTATGTACAATTTCTCTAAATTGCATGTTTGTCTCTCTTGACTCTACCACCACCACCACCACCACCACCACAAACATCACCAAACACCCACCAACGCTTTTCCTCTTCCCTCCATGTTGTTCCCACGGATGCTTTTTACCTTTCTCATGTTCATATCTTCCCAACCCCTTTAATGTTTTTAAACACTGATACTTTGTCCCCCACCTCGTTTCTCCCTCCCTCCCTCTCTCTCCCTCCCTCTTCTGCCCTCCCTCACTCTTTCCTCTCTCCCTCCCTTCCCATCACAGGTACTCACACAGGCAGACAGCAGCCAACAGGCGCAGGCCATTTTCTGGGGGGAAGCAGGTAGGGAAGAGGGGCTGCAGCACATAGTTGGAGAAGGTCAGGGCGATAACGGCCTGGTTGGTGGGGTAGATGACCAGCACGGCAATCCACAGTCTCAGGAATCTGAACAAAGCACCCGGGGTCTGATTAGTGTGATGCAGTAGAAGTACTGTTGCATATAAGACACACACAATACATACACATACACTACTGTACATAAATGCATACATAGGCCTACATACATACACAGCAATATAAAGGAATATAGCAATATACAGGAGTTCAACATAAACACAGAAAATAGAGTAAACTGTACTCTCTGTCACTGTGTTACGTTGGCAGTGTCTATGTTACTCTATAGGAATATATTTTTCACTGTTTATGTTTATATGTGTATAGAGTAAAATATAGAGTAAAATATGCACTGCCCATATTAACTGTGGACATGGAATACATGTTTGCATAAACATACATGCAAGACATACATGCTGATCTGTATGGAAAATATATCATGACAATGGAGGAAGTTAAATAGGTTTGTAGGTGAGTGGTTTGTTAGACTTTTGCTACAGTTCGATAATACCCCTGTGTTTTACTTTACATCCGATCACAGCACTAATAAGCATAGGAATCCATTGATCCTCTTGCATTCAGTATAACATGTATGACACAAGTGCTCTACACAGTCAAAGGTGATGAAGTTCTCTCATCCTTTTTTTGAAGAGCGTTACTGGAGTTCATGGTCAAATTAGTAAGTATTTGTGGAAAACGCAGCGGGACTAGTGCATGCTTCTCATTCTAAGACTCTCCACGAGCTGATCAGGGTACTCTCCTTACGCTTCACTTCCTTCACCGCATTAGCTTGCCTGCCCCTTAAAGGTAATACTGAGAAGGCCCTCTGTAGGCCCTACCATCCTGAGTAGGCCCCTCGACTTTTGATTACAGAGGGAATTCCTGTTTTGTTACAAAAAAGAGAAAAGCTACTCTAAGATGAAGAAGTAATTTAAAGTGCAAAACAGTTGTCTTAGGTCAACATGTGGGTCTGGCCTACTGTTGACACTCGCCCTCCTACTCCTGCTGTAGCAAAATTAGCTTTCATGACTGCTGCAGGTTATGTCTATTTTATGAAGCAATCACAGCATGTTTCTTTCACCTTGGCTACTTTCCCACTCCCAGGCTGACCTCGGTGTGTTGTGTCTGGAGTAAAAGACAACCCAAGGCTCTGCAGTTATTCGATGCCAGAGATTGTCAACATGGCCACACACATTCAGGGTTGATGCATGGTCTATCTATCTAAAAGTGCCACATAAAAGGCACATTGAAACAAGAGGAGAAAAAATGCCTTTTTTTTTTTTTAAACAAAGTGACAGGAAGTGGTCATTCACCCTCAGCAGCCACGCTACCCACAGCATTTGTGTGAATAACCCTGGGTAAACTCTAACCTCCATGCAAAAGCAAACACCTTGTTTTAATGGAAATTCGCAACTCTATTTGTGGATATCTAGCAACTGTTTTCTTTAGGATCATATCCATGCCAGTCACTTACCCAGCCAGGCCACCAAAGATGTCCTTGACATAGGAGTAGTCACCTCCAGACTTGGGAATGGTGACGCCCAGCTCGGCATAGCAGAGCGCTCCAATGGCAGTGATGACGCCAGTGATGATCCAAACAATCAGAGCCAGGCCCACTGAGCTGGCATTTTCCAGGACCCCCTTGGGGCTCACGAAGATCCCTGATCCGATAATGTTACCTGGAAGAGGGCAAGACAAGAGACGGCTATTGGCTGCTGCTGCAATGTCACTTATTCTTGCTGACAAGAAAAAGAGGAGGAAGAGGAACAGGAGGGCCTTCTTTTAAAGTTAGTTGGAAAAAAGAAGCTAAAACAGTCACAGTCTTATGTCCAAATCATTTCATGGCATTTAACTTCATGGTCAAAGAATGTTTAACAAGAAATATAGGCAGCTGTCTGACTCTTTAGATACTGTTCCTGATCTAAAGATGTAATATTGCACAATAGCTGAGAACTATTGGCTTGGGAAAGAGACAGAACAGGAAAGAGAGAATGGGAACAAGAGAAGACAGGAGTAAAAGGAAGACCAAATTTGCTGAGTTAGCCTTTAAAATGTGTGACTGCGGTAAAAGAGAAAGACGTGACTGAGTCCATTAACCAATGAGAAAAGCCCTGGGGTCAGGAATGATGGATTATAAATCATATTAAGGCACCATTGACCTACATAAGCATTGCAGCGTCTGTCTGATCAGAGTTAAATCACATGGACAAAGAGAGAGAGAGAAAGAGAGAGAGAGAGAGGAGCAGGTTCCACTTGAGAAGATCCATGTGCATCTTTGTGCTGATTCAGATGACAGCTTTACAAGTGGCCCCCTGTAAGCGATCACGTTAAGTCAAAGGTAGGGAGCCTCACCACCAGATTTGGTGTTTGCCTGAGCACTGTACTTGAACCCCCCTCCCCAGTCTGAGCCCTTTGCAATGTGGAGATGTAGCAAAGTGGGGCAAAGGTCGGGTGTTTTGAGGCCGACTAGGCAGATTCCACACAGCCCTGGGACTGAAGAGGCCTCAGTCACTACAAAGAGGTCAAAGGTTGTCATTCTTGTGTGTGGAGTGACCATGTGAATTATGTCGATCATAAGGAAGGGGTGCAACACCATTTGAGGCCCTTTTTTGCCATCCTTTGGGGGTTGGGTGTGTCACTGAATGCAGTCTATAGGAAAAAGAAACAGATAACTTGATGCAACATAGACAGAATAACGAACCAATAACTAGGTTAGCTGAAATTAAACTGAAAAGTAAGGTACTGTTCCCCATTCATTCAGTGTTAGTTTCTGGTTCACTATTCTGTCTATGTTGTATCAAATTTTCTTGTTCCTTTTCCTACCCGACAGCACTTGGTGACCTCTAAAAACAGGGTTATGGATTCATTCATGCTGGATTTCTCCTTTAAAGCTTTCCATATGCAGCATGCTACTATGTAAGATTTTATGGTTGCAGGAAGAGTTTCATACACCATGGCTGCTTGAGCCCTTTGGGGAGAGGGGGCTGGTGCAAACTGGTTTGGTCTTACACTTGGAAATATGACCAGCCAAAGAATGAGTGCAGAATCACTGGATCAGCTCAGGTGCCCACAGTCTAAAACCAGCAGAGAAGTTTGGCCCTGTTGTCAAAATGTCTCGTTGGGGGCTTTATATATTGTTTGGTACATCAAAACAAGGCTATCCTGCTGACTCATGTGGAATAGAAAGCACACACTTGTTTCCTGTCTCCTTTTTCAAGTCAACTTCCTTTTTGGTGTGTGTGTGCATGCACACATACAGGGTTATTTTCACAGAGACTCCAACTAGAAATAAAGCTTCTTCAAATTCTACAGGAAAAGAGGCCCCCACTTAACCCTCTAATGACCCAGTATCTTGCTTTATCGACCTCCCTCTTTAAGAGCCCCTTTGAATTATACCCTGTGAGAATCAGAGCATGTGAGGTCTGCAAGAACGTCCACCTCTGCATAGAGACAGCAGCCTCTGATGGTAGAATCCCATTAATGCACTCGATTAACACTCTGATAGATTTTGATAACTACGAGCATTAACTAATTGCTGTCACTGAGGCTTTTAATGTAGCTACGAGCAGAGCCACAACAAAAAAAAAACACAAACACTTGTGCTATTCTAAGGCTCAATCAATAATGGTGTGGTTACAAACATAAAAAGCTCAAAGGGAACCTCCTGGTGGTCTACAAGCTCAAACCTGGCTTCCAATACAGCCACGATATCAAGATCTGCCAATACTGCAGTATCAAACAGGGTTGGAATATAACTGTCAAGCTAAAAATCCATGGCAGCTAGCCACAATATTTTGCTAAGCTGAAGCTGAAAGAGGTGATTTAGCACAGATCTGCATACAACAGGGGAAAGTGGAGTGGCATGTGGCTAGTCATTTCCTCAAAAGCCTAGCTGAGCCAAATAAATATGGGAGCTTAGCGCTGCACCTCCATTCAGACCTAAATCCCACTACAGAGTGCTGCAGCGTGACATGGCCCGAAGTAGCCTGCACTTGGCTGTGCTCCAAGAACCCACGGAGGCAGCACCATCAGTACTCCTCAGACGGCAGGTTTTTTGAGGCTAATGAGGCGCCAAGTGACCAAGGCGGGCGTCAGGAATGCCCAAGCCGGGAGTCTTCAAATCCTGCGTCTGAGCCCTTATGACTGCATTACTTTGATTAGCACCTCACCTTTTTCTTTAATCTTGTGCCAGAATGTGCCCATCACTGGAGCTATGAGCAGCTACTCTACCACCTTCATCCCCTACCACCATCATAGAGCACAAACTCCATTCTTTAGAGAAAATCCCAAAAAGCCTTGCCTACTTATTTCAGACCTTCACCTTGCACGCTCCAGTTACCTCTACTGGCGAGCAGAGAAACCCATGTGGTCAGAGAGCACAGGCAAAAACTACAGTCAACAAGCAGAGCCAATGAACACCATTATCTGGGCAAAGGTTTCTCCTTGTGCCCACCGTGGACTTCTGGAGATTTTACGTGGCAAAGCAGATAGAGAAGACGATTGTGTTTGACAGCTCGTTCATGGCTTCTGAGAAAGCCCATCAGAGCGTGCTCGGAACAAAGGCTTGTCGTGATGATAGGCCGTGGCAGTCATCTGATAAGACCACTCACGTGAGTCAGGTTTTACTGCCGTTGAATGAATGACCCGATCAGGGCTGCTAATTACTAGGTGACTCACATGTAGACTTGCAGTCTGTATACCTGACAATTTCAGTCAATTAAAATGTCAGAAAATAGTAATCATTAGTGAGTCACTAAAAAAGGTGACTAAATAGCCTCTTGAGCACTTTCTGCTATTGCCTATGTGGTTAGGGAATAGGAAAGGTGATGGAGAAATCAAGTGTGAATCAAACAATAGCCCTGTTGTTCGAGGTCACTGAGTGCTGTCTGTTGGAACCAGAAAATTTGAAAAAAAAAAAAAAAAAAAACATAGACCAAATAGCAAGCTGATAACTGATGTTAATTGAATGGGGCTTAGCGACATGAAACTGAAAGTGAATTTCTGAGTCCCATTTAGTTAGTGTTGGCTGTCGGACTTCTGTTTCCTGTATGTTGTATCAAATTTTCTTGGTCTTTTTCCAACCGACAGCACTCGGGGACATCGAACAAAAGGGCTGTGGATTGATTTACACTGGTTGTCACAGAGGTGATACTTAGAGCCCACTGTGAATGCCACACCATGTATGTCTGACTTGGTTTCCATAGTAACTCTGAATGACATCTCATTCAAGGTCAGAGAGTCTCCCTCTCACAGCAGACTATATAGAAGCAGCATACAACAGGGCTTCAGTTAATCAATCCTTGATTATGGTCATCAAATGAATATGTTCAACATAATTACATCTATCTGCAGACAACTATTTTTTAAATAATAAGGACAACCGTTTTTATACCCGCCTAAAACTGTTCTCTCTGACATGTAGGTAGGTTGGATGCAGTGACTTTATGAGCTGTGATCTTAAACCAACAGAACAAAATATGGGTTTCGACTTGAACTAACTTTACAACCCAGTGAGACCTTAATCATAATCAATCAAGCAATTTATTTCAAGCGACTGAAATAGATTGTCCCCGCATGTTTGTTAGCCTATATTGTAAAGCTGTAACAATATTATTCTTAAGACGTTTGTTAAATAGCTTACAGTGACAGAGAGGGGTAAGTAAAGAGGTTGTAAAAAAAAGCTATAGGGGCACACAGTTTGCTTGTTGCCATAGGTTACTATCAGTTGAAGAGATAAAGAAAAGGGGACTGGGTGCAACATGTTTGTATCACGATGGTGGCTGCCTGCACAACATCACGTCTTCGAACTTACCTATGATAATGCCACAGGCACTGACGAGCCCGATCTCCTTCTTTAGGGCCACTCCGCCACCCGACTCCTTGCCGGTGTCTGCCGGAGTGTCTCCTGATGCCGTGGCCGTGCTTCCGCGTTGCCTTGGTCCATCACTCATTGTGCTGATTGAGTCCTTACAACGGCACTTGGTGGGTTATTGTAGCGTCGGGTAGCTGGTGCGTTTTGGTGACAGGGCACAGTGAATTCCTGCAGCTTTTGTCAAGTAGAGCTGAGGGTGTTTTGATATAAAATGCTGAGCTACTGTCACAATGTTTTGGTCTGTAATTAGGTTCGAGATCGTTATAAATAGAAAATAGAAAATTTAAATCATGAGAGCAATTACGCGTTACGAGTGGTGTGAACAAAAAGTATAATCACCCTCACTGGTAGATTTCATTTAACGTTAACTAAGCAACTTCACATGAATTAGAGACCAGCTCGACATTTCCGTGTCTAAAATACAGTGATGCACGCAGTTGGCTTGGCTTTCCTACTTTTATCACTACTTACTGTATTGGACTTGCTGCTAAACACAAGGGAAGTATCATACAATAACCTATATCATACACTGCGTCCTGGCGCGTTTTCGGTTACCTTCAAACTGACAAACTGTCTCCAAAAGAGTTCAAATTTTAACACTCCCCTTTGTTGTCAAGTGTTATTTTCCTGTTTCAGAAATACAGTTCTGCTTTGTCCCAGGTGAGGACACGAAAATAACGACCATCCTCCTCAAGCAAACAGATTGACTTGGTTTAAATTAGCATCCGTTGGACCGTACCGGTAGTATCTTTGGTGTCTTCAGTCGTATCCGATTGATATGTGGGGATTTATTTATCCGATATGTGTACACCCCTAACATACAGGAGCGCCTCCCCTTTTTCCTCCCCTTCCCCAACGTCACCCCCTCCTCCGCAACCTTCACACAGCTGAAGACTTGTTTTTATGCGTTACCCTCCCCCAGTGCCAAGATGAGTTTGCACGGGAGAACAGTGAGTGTACCATCCACACCCATTGAAGATGTGATTTGTGATTAAATTAACACAATCAACGACGAAGATAAAGCACAATCAACAACCATTAACCTCTCTCTGATGATTAGTTAAACGAGTCTTTTAGATAAGACTAAAATAGGATAACTATTAGGCTATAGAAGTAGCCTATAATATGGAACACACACACACACACAAAGATCATGTGTGAGTGTGTGTGGTGTGGGAAAGAGAGATTCTCCCTCTTTCATTGTGCAAACACAGAAAAAAAACCCTCAACATCCCCTGTCACTCTCCAGTTGAAACAATAATGCAAGCGTAGTCATTAGCAGTTGTTTAGGAAA
This sequence comes from Tenualosa thibaudeaui, assembly GCA_027481765.1. Lineage (NCBI taxonomy): Eukaryota > Metazoa > Chordata > Actinopteri > Clupeiformes > Clupeidae > Tenualosa > Tenualosa thibaudeaui. The sequence continues at coordinate 1,809,557 of JAIFZK010000222.1, read as the reverse complement.
TTGTTTTCCTATGTCATCTGTGCAGCCAGTTCACTCTGTATAATTCTACAGTATAATTCTATAAATTCTGTATAATTCTACAGATACCTTAGGGATACAGAGACTGACCTCTCCTGTATGGTTGCTTTGGTGACCATTTTGTATGAATTAGTATGGACACCTCATCTCATGAAAGAAAGGAGCAGAACACTTGAAAAATAGTAGTATTCTGTTGGCTCTGTCAGACAACAGTGTAGTACTTGACCTTGCAGATCAAAGTGCAGGGCACAGGGAGAGATATGATAGATGCTGACATGCAGAGAAGATTTCCTCATCTGTCAGACCAAAGACCACAGTGGCAATTAGGAAGGCGTTGGAGTACAATGCGGGGGTTGCATGGGAAGGTGCTCTCATTTCAATCAGTGCATTTAGTTGTTTTTTTCCTCTTGTTTTGATCTAGAACTGTGTACAAATTTACAATATTAAGCACATGATGTGCACAAATGTACATGTGGGAGCTGTACAGGTGGGAGAATTCGGCAAGATGGAAAATAAACAGGACAGGTGTTGGCTGTACTATCGACTGGGCAGGTCAATTTATGGACAGTTCTAGCCCTTTGGAACAAAGTGTAACATAGAGGTAATCGAACTGGAATTGGTTCTGTTTGCCAAGTAAGGGCCCGTAGAAGTGAGGCAAGGCTGACTACACATAAGGCACAGAGGGAATGATGCACAGATAGCCCTATTAGGTCAAAATGGTCAGAATAATAAACCACCACTCTGTATCTCTAGACGTTACACAGTTTGAATACTTATGATAATCTGTAGTGTAAAATGCATTAGCCCTGTTTACACTGGGGGCCATTAGCTAAGGAAAAGGGCTACTGAACATATTTAGCCTAAATGGTGCACATTTTTATTGTATGTATTTGTTTGTTTATTTATTTATTTGTTTACTTATTTATTTATCTTTTTTTAGTCCTTTTTGCTTCTCATGTCGCCCCATTTTGGAGCTCTTGTAAGTGTGTTCTTAATTTCTCATGTTATTTTTCACTGCCTCATTTTGTAAAGCACACTGGGTCAACTTCTGTTGTTTTTAAATGTGCTATATAAATAAATAGACTTGACTTGAATAAATAGTTGGTTATAGGAATTCTTTCTAACTAGTGTCCATGTGTAATGACCATAGAAGTAATACGTCGTTGCACTTTATGATGTGCACTGGAAAGCTTGCCTGGGTGTGCACAGCCGCAATTTCAGATACAAGCTCATTTCTAGCAGATGCAGAGTCCTGCATTACACATCCATAAAGTAATGAAACAGATCACTACACCGCCTTGAAAAGATGGTAAACAAGGAGATTACATTCTGGTGTACTATGATACTATGATCTGGTGTACTACTTTGTTCGTGTTTAAAGTTGTGGGAATACACTACTGTGGACTGTTTTCAAAATATAACAATTTATTACTTATGTGATATTGATAATGTAAGGTATAGTCTGCAACGACCTCTTGAAGAGAAATCTGCCGACACTGAGTGGACTGTGCTACTGTACGAGTTCAGGAGAGATTCTGTTTAATCTGTACTGAGCTATTTACACAGATGCTGTCCCTCTCCCTCCTCTCATTGCTTTCTCTCTCTCTCTCTCACTCACAGTCTTATACACACACACACACACGCACACACACACACACACACAAACACACACACACACACACACACACACACACACACACACACACAGTATTTCCAATAAAGGACACTCTTGTTGACATACACATGAGAAGAGTGGAAAGAGAGATAACAGAATACTCTCTCATGCATACCATTCACACACACACACACACACACACACACACACATACAGACAACACAGTCATGCAATGCCTCATGTCACTGGCTTGTCCACAGGCCATATTGGCCGTCAGTGAAAGCAGGTCACTGGGCCAAGCAGTGGAGCACGCAGTGTCCCACCTCAGTAAACACCCTGAGATGTTGCTACCTGGAGCTCGCCACTCAGGAATCACCTATCAACTATCTATCTATCCAAGAGAAAATCAACAACCAACGACCTTTTCCATACAGTTACCCCCTTGTAATGTAATACCTTTGTGTGTGTGTGTGTATGTATGTGTGTGAGAGAGAGAGACAGACAGAGAGCATGACCTTGATGGTGTTGCCATTACATAACAATGATAAAGCTTGAATGACATGTGGAGTGAACATTTGATCAGTGTTCCTGGGTAACCACATGACCAGTTTCATGTGTTCCACTGCATGACAGTGACAATTTGCCTTACTGATAATTGTATATAATTGAATTATTATTATTAATGAATCTTTGTCAATGTTTTTGACTGTTGTCATTAAGTGTCATTTAATGTCATTTAATTTAATGACACTTAATGACAACAGTCAAAAACATTGACAAAGTGTCATTATGTTTATGCATAATGTTTATAATGACACCTAATGACAACAGTCAAAAACATTGAAAAAATTCATATTTGTTTTGTTATGTCTTTATCTCAAGCAATGTCAATTTCACATTACAAAAACCAACTGTATGAGTTGCCATATTTTCAACATTGTTCAAAATGTTTCTTTTTGTAATGTTTATCTCATCTTTCAATAATTCTGGGAACAGTTGGTCCCAGTATGGATGGTGTTTAAAAATACTAATCTTCTCAGCAGGGAAATGATGCCTCTGCTTTCCTGGGTGTCTCTCTTCCAGGCGCTGTGCCTTTGATCCGACTTTTACTTCACACTGTTTGAAGAAGAAGATAAGGGGAAAGTGTGCACGCCTCACAGAGGGAAGTGGGATGAAAGAGTGAGGGAAAAAGAGAGAGAAATTGATTGGACAGTGGATGCACACCGTGACGCAATACGCTGGGTGTACATGCTGCTTGCATGCACTCAGTGACCTTCTCACATCTCCACGAGGTTTATGACACTATAAAAAGATTGATTTCATTTTTTTGTCCAAATTTGAGCCAAAAATATATCTATTCTAATTTTAGGCACAATAAAATTATATAGGATTTATGCTGTGTATAAATATGAGTGAGTGTACCTATATGGCTAGGAAAAACATCATAGCACATTAATCAGTAATCATTAAACAGCTGAGAATTTAAATAAATTAAATCTTTTTGGGTTTAATGGTCCAGTTCACCAAATGTATTACATTCAAATTTATTGTTTACACTTAGATGTCTTTAATATAGTATACAGTACATACACATTTTTGTAGTCTAAATGCAGCATAAATCCAATATAAATGCTTGCATAATGTGTTTAAAATCTAGCTTCACAGATGTCTTGTGTTTGCTTGTTTGTGGTGCTGCCTTTAAAGAGTAATGGAGAGGAATTGAGTTGGATGGGGAGAGGGGAGTGACAGAGGGATTGGGAAAGGAGAGCCAGTGAGCAGTGATGGGAGGATAGAGTGAGGGTGAGGAGGAGAGGAGTGGGGGAGTTTGGGAGGGGTGGGGTGAAGGCTGGTGGGGCCCTACATGGTCTGAGTTTAGAATTCCATAGTTTTCTCCCACCCTGACTCAGCAGCTCTCGTAGCCTCACTGCAGAGATAAAACAGATGCTTACAAAAGCATGGCCACATTCCAGACTCTTACATATATATACACACACACACATACACAGTCTCACAGCATGCACACACACACACACACACACACACAAAGTCACATATGGACAAACATAGACAATATGTGTAAAATGTTGTGTTGGGTTGAATCTTGATTCTAAAAGGACTGCATTGAACTTTTGAATTGAATTGAATTTACCGAGCAAGGCAATGGGCTCTGTGCACGCCCGACCTAAAGTCCCAGAAGGCCTTTCGTTCAGGATGGTCGAAAGTTTCCGGTAATTAGCTTTTGGTTAACAATTGTAATAAAGCTAATAGCTACAAGCTAACTACGAAATTAACCCTAAACTGGTGAGGAACATGGAGAGTTTATTAGTTAGGCTTACTCTGGATAGTAAACTAGTATAACTAAACTATATAAAACTACTACTTTAATACTTTTGCGTAATATCAATTTATCCTGCCATACTTTACAAAAATAGATGGTCACCAGAAAAGAGTATCCTGAATGCAAGCCCTTCTGGGAATTTCTCTGCCGTGCACAGAGCCTATTATACATTCAGTACAATATAAAGTGCTCAATATGGACGTACAACACTGCGACAATACTTGAACAAAAGAGAATAGTTACAAATGAGCTCTGGAACAATGATATTTCACATTACTATCACTGTCAGGAATTACTGTTAATGGTAATTCTAACATTAAACATGAGCAATTACAGCAACTCACATTCAATGGACACACGGAATTCAAGGTTAAAAGTCCAGAAATGTCCAGGGAAAACTCTCCGTCTGGCTCAAAGTCCTTCTCCACTCAAGCCTGTTGCAGTGACTCGAACCTGTGTGCATGCACATCTGCAGATCACGTGAACCCTATGTGCACGAACAGAGACCTATGAATACAGGATAGGTTAAAAGCACTATGATCATTAGGTCACTGCATAGCCTGCGCAATGGATGCATCGCTGGCTGTCCCTGCACACGGCCAAACACTTAATATACATACACACACACAAAAACACACGTGCAAAAAAACGCATATTCATGCAACCTTTACACACAGGCACATACAGATAGTGCATTTTATCACCGTCACGTTCACACAAAGGGCATGCACTAAAGTACAGATAGTGAGTTTATCACTGTCACACACACAAACACACACCACAACAGATGCACACACACACACACACACCACTCATACACTAAAACACAGGCAGGTCCTATATCCACAGACAGTTGTAATAAATTTTAAATATACCGGTGACACACACAATACAGCCGTATTCAGCAAAAAACACTGCACAAAATCCACTACGCAGTACACACAATTACTGGGACTCCATCTGCAGATAGAGAGTTAATGAGTAACTGCAACCTTTCTGGCTGTTTGCTGCCCAGTGGCTGGAAAATGGGAGCAATAACATATAAACATGGGGTAATAGCACATTTGTGGCCATGCCAAAGAAGCCCTTAGACCTTCAAACCCAATTAGAGACACACAGCAAATGTCCAAGCTGAACTGGCTCGACCAAAGACTCCTTTCATAGCATGTTTTGTTTTGGTGGTTGGAAGAGCCAAAGAGCTTTTGGGTATTTGTGTGTGTGTGTTTGTGTGTGTGTGTGTGTGTGTGTGTGTGTGTGTGTGTGTGTGTGTGCACATGTGCTTTCTTCCGCCTGTGAAGATAGAGGATAGTGCTCTGTAAGGCCTTAATGTCCAGCATGTGCTCATTGCAGGGGTGTGTGTATATGGGGGGGGGGGGGTCTTTTTGCGCCTTGCTGCCCCCCTTGTCTATCCAGATGCAGACCCTCAGATCATTCACACTACAGTAATCTCCAGCACCTGGACCCAGCAGTAGAGACTGACTGAGATGAACAGCTAACCAGCTGCACCAACCCCACTTCTTCAGACATCTACATCTAAGAAGCAGAGAGTGAGAAAATAAGCATTAGATGGTTGGTGTGATGTTGGTGAGAGGTGCACACCTTATTGAAGAGAGTGAGAACAGGCTGGATTAGAGTAGGAAAGATCATTTTTATTTATGAAGCATTGGTTGTTTTAGTGAAGTAAAACATTTCACCCGAACCAAAACTAATGCTTGCAATTTGTTTATGAACATGTGAATGGTTGATGTTTGTGGCTTTGTGGTTCAGTGAGTGCATGTGTCCATGCACAGTTGTGCCAAAATGTTAAATGCATTTGCGTGTTGTCGGGTTGCTGACTGCGTGGCTTGGTCTGTCTGGTGATGGAGGGTCCCTCGAACTCTATTTACTGCAACATGAGCAGGAGTGGTGCCGGTACTTCGTGGAAGTTGCGTAACAGTCGAGTGTTTGTGAAATAGGATGGGAATGGAGAAAGAAAGAGAGAGAGTTAGGGAGCACGTGTGTGTCGGGTGTATGTGTGTGTGTGTGTGGGAGGGGGGGGGGGTCAGGTTCAGAGTGTGTACAAGAAATTCTTAGGAGAGCAGGAGAGAAATACGGTGACAAACATAGGCTTGAGAGCGCATCATGTGAAAGAGGAATGTATATATTTACAGACAGCACTGGGAAGATGGGGGGAGATGGAGGGTGAAATTTGCACAGGGAATAGGAAAGAAAGACAGGAGGAAAAAAGAGGAAAAGAAAAGAAAGAAAGAACGCTTTAAAAAGGAAAAAGTCCAAGCCCTGTGGTGCTCAGCCTTTTTTGGGGGGAACTGTAATCTGACCCGTCTGTTTACCATGCGTAAAGACACGTGGAGCTGAGGAACAATATGTTCAGGGACAGCAATAAGGATCCTTCCCAGAGATTTGAACCACAATGCATCTGTCTGTCTGTGTCTCAGTTAGTCAGGCAGGCAGTCTGGCCAATGGGCCATTAGGTCATGTGCATATATGTCTGTCTGTCTATCCTTGAATCTTCCTTGAAGTCTATGGTTGTTTGTCTGTTTGTCTGTCTCTTCAGGTTTCCTTGTAAGCGGAGCATGTGAGGAAGTCTGATGGCTGGTGGACCATTGGTGGGGTTCCTGTTTCCACCCAACCCCCCCCCCCTCCACACACACAAACATACACACACACACACCATGTCCTGTTGTACATGGGTTTGGTGTTTGTGTGTCATATTCCACATAAAAATGAGTCTGTTGCTTTTCTGAGGCACTTGTGCAGAGCAGTAACAGTAATTTGTCTATCACCAGCGCAGAGCTGCTTGTGTTTTCACTTAGGGTGAGTGTGTGTGTAGGTGTGTGTGTTTGGGAACTTGTGCACACACGCCTGTTCTATCTGTGTTTGTGTGCCAGTGTTGTGTTCCACCCGCTCATTGTCCTTGGTGTCATGTGTTGTTTTGAGGATATGCCCTGGGAGAAGCCTTTACAAACAACAAAGGGATTAGCTCTGCTTATTCCAAAACATTTGGTTTTGTCTACCAAAGATGTAATTACGTAATGTTATAATAATGTTTTTAGTAGCCAACTTAACACAAATCAGGAAAGTTAAAGTCATCAGTATCAATCAGGCTATTCAAGTCCACTCAGATTAAGTGAGGGTGTTAATTGTTTGTGATTAATTTACAGAGCAAAGACAGTTATTGTCTGTGGTTTGTTGCTTGATGTTTCTGTGTAAATAAACAGTTATGGAGGCCCTGAGTAGATGTGGATCTTGCCGGTTCTTCACTGGTTCTTGCCGGTTCTTCACTGGTTCTTCAGAAGAATCCTCAGGTGACATTTGCATTGACCTCACATGGGTCATGACACACACATGGGTCGTGTTTTATTGTGCCATATTAATTACTAACTCCTCAAATTCCAGTCTGTTTTCCATAGTTCAGCCCCCACTCCACCCCTCCACTCCAAACACACACACACACACACACACATCCTACCACATTTGGTCCTTCCTGAACGTGTCTCGGCTTTCCCTCCTAAACTCCTCTTGGGCACGAGGGGCTTGACGCGTTTTTAGGGGAATCTGGCTCAATCCAGTTCACACCGCTTCTCTGCTGGGAGCACTCCTTTGCCTCTCCTGCCCTCTTCTGCTCTTCCTCTTGTTCTATTTCTCTGTGTCTCTCTCACTCTCTTTTCCTCTCTTTCACTTTCTCTTCCTCGTAGACATTTCCTCTGTCTTTCCTCTTTTGCTTTTACTCGCACACATACACACACGCACACGCTTGTACCCATGCACAAACTCACACTACACACAAACTCACATTTGCACACACACACACACACACCCACACACCCCATTCTCAGTCTCAGTCTCTTCACTTCTGCACTTCTCTTGTTACAGTGTTACTTTTGCGATGGTGTGAGGACTGCTTTGGTCAGCAAACTGACAAATTGTTTCATGTGAGAAGAACCATAAAGGCTGCATGTTTTTTTTTTTCTTTTTTTATACTGCCATGGTAACCTTTACTGTAAGAACCTAAGGTGTGTGCGTGCATGTCATTGCTGGCATGTGTATGCAAATTCAAGAAAGTGTATAAATGTGTATCTAGACTATGTGTGGGTGTAGTAGGTGTCTTTCATGTGCATCTATGCATTGGTGCAGTCTGGAGAGTTGTGGACAGATTGTGCCAGTCGTGCCAAAGCATCTGAAACCACACACTCCGCTACTCCCATGGGCTTCAGAGATGAATGGCTATATCACTCTCCTACAAACCCAGTGCTGGAATGTGTACATCTCTGTGGTGTGTGGTAGAGTCTGCCATGTTTGCTACCTACAGTATTTTCCGTCCTTCAGTCCTGTGTTTGCCTTGCCCATAGGGTGGGGTGGTCTCACACTGCTATGGAGGGGGTCACAGGTGGCTCAAACAGCTGCTACTTCAGTTTTTATTGCACAACAAAAATTTTTATTGGCGAGGCATGTTTTTTTATGCCATGGATGGTTGGTGGCAGAGCTGACAGAAGAGTTTGGGTCAGGCTTGTCAGGCTTCTTGCCGGATGACGTCAGTGGAGCACTTCAACGGTGCTGCAGACCTTATGAAATATTCATGGCAACGTGAAATCGTGCCGCTAAAAATAGCCTTGCGGGCTGGTTTCTGACCAACATGCACACATGCTCCTTGCACACGCACACACACACACACATACACACACACACACACATACACACACACACACACACACACACACCTTGCTGTCTCCCCTTTGTCATAATCTCTCTTCTCTTTATTCTGCAGTCAGCCAGAAAAGAAAGGGTCAGGTTCAGCATTTTTTTTTCTAAACTTACTTTACTTACAAAAATAATACCGACTTGGGTGAATGTCTGTCAGTCACGTTCAGCATATACTATGTGTGTTGCACAATAAGAATAAGTCACACTTCTTGTCTGCGTATGCATCTGGATGCTGAGCCACTTAAGTGTAGTTATGTTTTCCTGCTGTGTGCTCATCTTGATGATATCAATGCAAGTGCAAGTCACTTGTTTGTGTTGTGTTGTTTGTGTTTTTGTCACTTGTTTTTGTTTTGTTGTTTGTGTTTTCCATGCAAACATGTGAATGGTTATCTGTGCATCTGATGTAAGATATTGGTTGCACTTTACTTGATGGTTGAGTGCATAGCACATTCATAGCAGCTGTCATAAACTGCACATAAAGCATTCATGACTTTTATAAGACATAATTCAACATTCATACCTGACCTTTCATAAATGTGGAAGACAGAATGGAAATAACTTATCAAAATGAAAGTCTCAAATGGTCTCAAAGCAGCATTGCCTTTTTTGTTTTAAACCTGTTATCTGATCATGTCACATCTAAATATTTCATGAATATCTTAACCCCAGAATGGTTGGACATATTCCCATTTGAGTGTAGGCAAGGTAGCAAAAGGTGATAGTTACCTGCAAAGGTTACATGACATTTTTTAATGAAACATTTAAATTATGTTTGCTCATGATCTGTCTCTTTGAAAATGGCAATGCTGCTTTGACACTGTTGGACTTGAGCAAGCATAATTTTTTATGAAACGATTAAATTATGCTTGCTTCAATCCAATGGTCTCAAAGCAGCAGTGCTGTTTTTAGTTTAAACCTGTTACCTGATCATCCACAAATACACGTCAAGGGAGACATAAGGGTTTCAGCCCAAACGCATCCACCATTAAATCTAACTTAAACAATGAAAGTGTTCCACTTAAATACACTTAACTGAGGGGAGTTGCATACAGTTAGCATACAGCTGAAGGAAGTACAATGAAAGGTGATTGGTTCTTTACCTGGCACCATTGTGTCTACTGGCCCAAGGACACACCTATGGCAATTAGCATTGTTAAGTGGCTATCCAGTTGTATGTATACACCAAGATTAAGAAATATTACTTATGGATTGTTCTGACAAGTCATATACTTTGATTATTGCCCTCTTTGTACTGAGACAATAAAAATCATACATAATCATGTAAAAATCATTCATAATCATGAATACATTCACATTTCATAAGTTACAGAAATACATTCCAGATCTATCTGAGGTAACGTGTTTGCAATGTAAATACGAACAAAAGGTTCTACCCAGCCACAGGGGTACCAGCAGTTGATTTACATTGATCACTGGGGGAGGATGATTCCTACTGTTTCTGTGCTACGCGAACTGGTGGCGGCTCCTGGCTGTCTGAGGCAGAATATACTTCTAAAATTATTGCTATCAGTAGTTTACCTCTCAGTGTTATGCTAAGATAAGTGATTATGAATACATCACAACTTGCATAGTAAAGTGGGATTTGAAGTAGACTTCGTAAGATATTCATGAATTATTTAGATGTGACATGATCAGGTAACAAAAAAAAAAACATTTGTTTTTGCTATGCTTTGAGACCACTGGACAAGTTATCATCATTCTGTCCTCCACATTTTTGAAAGGTTGTGTATGAATGTTGTCATGAAACAGTCATGAATGCTTTGTAAGCAGTTTATGACAGCTACCATGAATGTGTCATGTACTCACCCATCAAGTAAAGTCTTACCCAGATCCCATTTAATCACTAACCACTAATGCATTATAATGAAACCATTATGATATAATTAGGCAATTCCACAGAAAATGTAATTTTGTCACATCCATTACACAATTAAAATGTCATGGTATTACATGAACTTTGAGGATTTGACATTCCATTGAAGTTTATTTACCGTGCCATTGCCCAATTAACTATTCAAATACAGCTACTGTAATGTAACCATTATCATAATCAATCATAATCACAATCATAAAGCAATCATTTATCTATCCAAACAGTTCACCAGGAAATAAATCAACCAACCACCTATCAAACCGTCAATTGACCAAATGAACAATTTATTCAACCACTCAGCTTGTCAGTCTAGTGGTGAGCTTAATCTTGTGGATTGTGCACGATTGTTCATGTGCCCCATTATAATCATTATAAAAATGGTTGTCTTCATGCCACACATACTGTACTGTAAACATTAAAGGAGAAATCTGGTGCGAATCAACAGCAACAACAAGCCCTGTTGTTCGAGGTTACAGAGTGGGAAAACGAACAAGAAAATTTGATACAACATTTGAACAATCAATAACTAAATGGGGGCACAGAAACTCATGTTCAATTTTAAATTTTCCTATGCTCCATTCAGTTAACATTAGCTGCTGGTTTGCTATTCAGATATGTCAAATTTTCAAATCAGTTATCAAATTTTCTAGTTCTTTTTCCTACAGACATCACTCGGTGACCTCAAATACATCAAACATCACTGCACCAAGCAACAGGTCAAGAAGACACTCTTCTACAACTTCAGACCCTTGATGACCACTAACATAGACTACTTGTGTACTGACAATATAAACTGAGGTTACTGACAAAATCTGACAAAATCTGCTATTCTTCTCTTCTATATGCTTTCTTATCAAAGTAAATTTTGGCCTGCATATTCAAATGTTATGAATAGAAAGACCTGTAGACTGCTGAATGCAAGAGGGTTTTAAACAAATCTCAGTTGTGCACTACAAAGTGGATCGTACATAGGGACAAGAGACTCCTGTCCTGCAAGGTGCAAAAGGCAGTGATGAGGTAAATGGCTGTGGAAAAAAAAGAAACCTGCTCTACAATGTCCATTTCTGTGGAACTTGTTTGGCCCATCTGGATGATAAGGAGCAGGTAGCCAAAAAGAACAGGCGATACTCGTCAAGGGAGCTGTGATGACTCACTCATTATTAGAATTCGACTGAAACCAAATAAACTCTACAATAAAGCACACATCACGCTGAACTGATCACACACCATATTCCTGTCAACTCTGTTTCTGAGTTGGAGGTCATGTTGACACCAGTAGAGTAATTATAGTAGGGCTTGGGTAAAATTGTGTGCAATCATTCTGGTCTTTTGTCATGGTATTAAGTTCACACCCCTTCTGTGGCATCCTGAGTGCTCATTATTGAGGTTTCCGGTTACTAGACTTGTGTCGGGTAACATTGCCTCCTAAAAGCAGAGCCTTTTGTCATTTGCCACAAAACGACGCTTCACAGTCTGTTGTCCTCTCTCTTTGTCTGTGTGTACAGTCTATGCTCAATTCCTGATGAGCAAAATGACTTTGCTTTTGCAATGTGGTTAATTAGACTGTTCGTTATCTGCCTGTCTTGGCTTAATTTATTGTATGTAGTGAAGGTTTTAATGTCTGCCAACACACATTACAGATAAGAGCTAAATCAACTCCTCCCCAACACCTCATACTCTCTCAGGCCCAGGATATTGGCACTGTTGGCACAAAGTACAGGGTCGCAAAGCAGGGTATAAGCATTCTATTGAATACTAAATAATCATTACCATCTCAGAGCATGTACAGCTTTTTAACAATTGCACAAAAATGTTGCACTGATGCCAAGATAAGGGATCAAGAGCTAACTGCATCCAGACACAGACTGTAAAAATAATCCACTGATTGGTCAGTTTTCACATGTGAGGTGTGGCTCCATCTACTGGACATGCATACCCAACACATTTTTATGCTACACTTCTATAGTTTATTAGTTGGGTCTCCCCAAGAGGGGGAATATTTACATTAACATAATTTATTTACCTACTCAGCTTTAGGTAATGTAAAAGTCTCACTTTAAATGCTAAGTGAAATGCTAACAAAAATGGTGAAAACAGTTATGAAGTGAAATTGGTAACACTTTACTTAACATGACATGACACGAATTATAAACATTAATGACACTTTTTTTAATGCTCATGACTGTTGTTATTAAATGTCATTTGTTTTAGAGGCATTCATAGGACTTTCAATTTCAATGTAATGTCATCCAAGTCACTAAAATGGTTGACTGACATATTTCCCATACAATAGCCATACAGAAAAAAACATAAACAGGAACTCTACTGATCATGATGCGATGAATGAAATTGCACTAATTTAATAAAGCCAACAGAGGGCGCCATAGCACTAGCTAAGAACCATATCAGACAAATGCAAGGAATGAAAGACATATGGTAAAATATTTACTACTGTAATAGATGAATGAACAGGAATCAGTCTTAGCATTGGGTACAGCTGACTTTTGTACAAAAGACCAGGAATGTGCCCAATATGGAAAGGAGATCCTAAAGAAATTAAGAAAATGCTGTAGGATACAGGAGTTCCAAGACTGCAGATGCCTGAGTTCATACATCTATCACAGCCTGTCTCCTTTAAACTAATGTACATTTTCATGTTGGCCACTATCTGTTTGAGTCTGATGCAAAATCATAACTGAGAAATAAGCATTGACAAACTTTTGCTCTGATCTCTGATTAATATGGCTTTAGCAGCAGACTAGTTTTGGGGTCAGATTATGGTGTCACACACACACACACACAAACATATATATATATATATTTAAGTTAAGCAATGATAAGCATGTGTTTAATCTATCAGCAGGCTTATCTGATCTGAACGTTTCTGCATGCCTGGTGGGACTGGTAACTTCTGAATGACATGTTTGAGATTGTTTGGTTGTGTGTGTGTGTATGTGTGTGTGTTTGTGTGTGTGTGTGTGTGTGTGTGTGTGCCGTAGTGGCCAAGCCAAGTGGAATCACAAACAACCCAGTTGTTGCTGCTCAGTTGAATTCCAATTTTCATAATTCATAAATTAGTCACAAGACTTTGCATCTTTGCAGCTGCTGTAAAAAATAAATCATGGTTTTAACTCAAAAAAGTTAGTGTCCGGGCTGCCTAATTATTTTAAGTTGACCAAATTTAAGATAATGAGTTGTGATAATGAGTTAAGACCTCAAAACACAAAAAAATAGTTAACACAACAATTTCCATATTCTGTAGTTATTCTGTAATTGTAACTTTATTGTAAGTTATCACAAATAGAAGGAAGTCTTATTTTTTACAGTGTAGCCAGGGCTGGACCACTGTACTTAAAACCTGTAACACAACCAGGTGTCTGTATGCTCTGTCGGTGTGTGTGTGTGCTTGTTGGTCTTGCAGTCTCATAATCTTTGATTCATGGCACTCGTTGCTCTGTAAATTTGTCTTTACAGGATCAGATGAGACTTTCAGTGGCCTCTCTTTCCCCTCTCCCCTGGTCTTTTTCTAGCACCCCCCATAGATACACACACACACACATGCTCTAAAAGATACCCTGGAGGCCACCAAGAGGTCCGTGAGGGTGGGGGGGTGGGGGGGGGGTCCTGCCTTAAGAGCAGGAAGTCCCAGCTGTTACCCCCAAAATCTCCCCCCTCCCTCTCTCTCTCTCCCACACACTGTCTTCTTTTCCATACTTTTCAAGCCCCCCAGAACTTTCCGGTGTTTCTCATTGTCGTAAGGGCTGATCTGATTTACGTGAGGTACTAAAGATTCCGCGCCTGCCCGTTCACTTCATGAGGCAAGCATCAGTGGCTTATGCAAGTCCCTTGCCCATTTAGATGCCACTGTTAAAGTGAAGCCTAATGATGCCTTTATTTCCCCCTGCAATGATTTCAGTTCCTTTTAGGATTCCTTTTATGTTCCTTTTAATGTTGACAAGTGTACTACAGGCTTCACCTCTCAATCCTTCTTACTGTCTGTCTGTGCTTTTTGGTGTAGGGATTCATTGCTCTGGTAACAGATAAAATCAACACATGCACATAATCGCTGCACATGTCTGGGTTTAGATTTCCCTGCAGATTTCCTTCTTTCACAAGACTCCAAGAGAAAGGGGGGGGGACAGAAAAAGAGAGGGAGAAAAAGAAAGAGAGAGGGAGAAAAAGAAAGAGAGAGAGAGGGAGCACAGGAAGTGATCCGGAGAAGAGAGAAAAAAATGCTGATGTTACAAAACAAACTTTGCATTGTTGCCCCCGTGTCAAACAGCTTTTATTCCCCAAATAATTTATCCTCTCCCCTCTTACACCCCCACTGTCTGTCTTTCTCTCACTCCTCACACACACACACACACACACACACACACAAACATACCTCAGTGTCCCTCGCAATCCTTTTTTCATTTTTGTCTTTCCCTTTCTTTGTCTCTTTTTCACACCCCTCCCTTTCCATCTATCTCTCCCTCCATTTGTCTTTCCCCCCTCCCCAATCACACACACGCACACACACACACACACACACCCCCACACACACAGACACCCCCCTCCACACAAACACACACATTCACTCTCCCCCTTAGTGTTTCTAATTGTGATGCCTCTTCTTGTATCTTGCTTCTTTCTTGTGGTGGGAGGGTTAGAGGTGGCCACTGCCAGACATATGGACTTCATCAGAACGCCCGGTGCTGATGTTTTCTTTGGGAATGTTGACAGCCTGACAGGAGAGGCGAAAGAGCTCCAGTGACACAGAATCTCACTCAAGTCTGAGCACAAGAGAGAGAGAGAAAGAGGGAGAGGGAGAGAGAGAGAGGGGAGGGGAAGGGAAGAGTAAGCGTGGAGAGAAGAGGAACGTAGAAGGCTCTCATAAGAAGAGGAGGAAAGAGAAGAGGAGAGGAAAAAATCAGTGACTGCCCCCTTTTTTTCTCCTTTTTTGCTGCCGCTGGTCCTGCCATTCTTTTTCTCTCTCTCCCTCTCTCTCTCTGCACTTCTCCTTTTCGCTCTCTCTCTTTTTTACACACACACATTCTCTCTCTCGCACACAGACACGTACACACACTGCACTCTCTCTCTCTCACACACACACACACACTCAGACTGCTTTTCAAAACTTTTTTGGTTGTTTTTTTTTCCTTCTTCTTCCTCCAAATAATTTTTGGAAGAGAGGGGGAGAAGAAAGCAGCCGTCTGGCTGAGATGCATGAGACTTACGGCAGCAGCCTCAGGGCAGAGCTCTGAGATCCTCTCAGCAGCACCACGCACACATTCTCACACCCGCACACAAACACACACACACACACACACACACCCCTCTGCCAATCAAAGACACAAGACCACAGTGACAGACAGAGACGAATAGAAGACAGCCACACATGCACACACACACAGACATAGAAGAAAGAAGAAGAGGACCGTGCCTGGACCACTGGACTGGATCATACTGACACACAGAGATTGAGACTCTTTGGGGAATCAAAGACTTGCTTGCAAAGACTTGCATAGAGCTTGCTTGGACCATATTGTCAGAGACAGAAAGACTGAGAACTAAAGACAGCACTGAGGATTTACACACTGAAGACTGCTTGGACTAACTAAGGACAGCTTGGACAACTCGGAGAGAGACGGACAGCAGACAGAAAGAGCCTAAAGGAGACAAATTATTGTGTTTGGACTACTGGATTCTGTTGGACCATACAGGCTCCCCTTATTGACTGACTAAGATTACTCTGAGGTGACTTTCTCTGGGGTGCTTCTTTCAGATTAGACGTTATGGCTGCTGCACGTGGGTCCTGGCTGCTGTGGTGCAGCTCCGTGCTGTTCTGTCTCTGTCTAGATCACCGGTCAGCCGGCTGGCCATCATCATCTTTGTTGTCGACATCATCATCGTCTTCATCATCATCAACGACACAGAAGCAGCAACTGCAGAGACTGGGTGGCCTCCTTCGCCCTCAGATGGGATCTGGCAGCGGTCGGCACAACCTGTCGGAGAGTGTCGAGTCCAAGGTGGAACGCCTGGGCCAGACCTTCAAGCGGAGTGTGCGGGAACTGCGGGAGCGAAGTGGTGCCCATATGGACCTGGTATTCCTGGTGGACGAGTCGTCAAGTGTGGGCGCCGCCAACTTCCGAAGCGAGCTGCGCTTTGTGCGCAAGCTGCTTGCTGACTTCCCGGTGGCGGCCGAGGACACGCGCGTGGCCCTGGTTACCTTCTCGTCCAAGAGCCACGTGGTGACGCGTGTGGATCACATCTCGGCACCGCGCGCCCACCAGCACAAGTGCTCGCTCTTCAACCAGGAGATCCCTGCCATCACCTACCGCGGAGGGGGCACCTATACCAAGGGCGCGTTTCAGAGAGCTGCGGTAAGACTCAGGATTGATTAAGTAGCTTGTGTGAAGATACTTTTTTTCTGTGTGTGTGTGTGTGTGTTTATTCTGAACAAACTGTCAGTTTGTGTGTGTGTGTGTGTGGATTAAAAGCAACAGGAAGCTTGAATTGCTGCGCTGAATAAGTAATTACTCTAATTAGTGTGTTTGTATGTCTACTGTGAATGAAACATGTCAGTGACGAAGCATTTAAAGCTGAGGGTATCTGAGTGTGCATTATGTCGGTCTATGAAAAAGAGCACATTTGTAACAGACTTTTGTGACACATTTGTGAGAGATAACATGCTCCTCTATCTAGTTAGACTCTCAGATGTGAGAAAAAAACTCATTGCCCTTGTCTCTCCCAAAATACTCTTTTATTTGAGTCTTAAATACTACTCTATTATTTTTCTCTCTGTAACCTCAAACTGCTTTGTAGGGGCATGGCTCTCTAGACAGCTGTAAAAGAGGAATGAGTTCATAGTTTATCTGTGTGTTCCATTATTTGTCTATTTATGATCCAACTCTGACTGAGGGTGACAGTTAAGCAACTCAAAGTTACTGCACTGGTTTCATCAGCAAACCTCTCGGGAGGACTGTTGGAGGACGAGATGGAATCCAAGGTGATAATACAGCAGATTATTGATCGTTGATCATTTATCAAAGCAATCAGGGAGGAGAGCTGATGGAGCAGTGAGGAGCAGACTGTGTAGGGCTGGTAGTCGGTTACTGGTAGTCATTTTCTCAGGGTTAAGGAAAGGTTTACGATGTGTTGTTGTTGTTGTGGAAATGCTTGCACAGGCACATACACACACACACACACACACACACACACATACACACACACACACAAAAACAAACAAAAGCCCTCGGATCCCCATGTGTCAGTCGTCGTCAGTCAAGTTTAGCCTCAGCTGTTGTGTTTGTGGTGGTGGTGGGTTATTGACGTGCCCTGAGTGATCCCAGAGGAAGCGGCTTCATGCAAAGTCAACAGCAGCAGCAGCAGGAGCAGCAGCAGTAATATTAGCCTTTCAGATCCCATCACAGAACTCCTGACTAGCAAGGAGGAGGTGGAGAGGCAGGGGGAGGAGGAGGAGGAATAGGAGCAGAACGTTCCGGACTAACAGCCTTGTCCAAACTCATACCTACACAGACTCTGCAGTCCGCACACTCCATGGCATGACAGGCTGCTGCGGTCTGGAGACATAGCCATCCCTGGCTAGAGGGAGTATTTGACCTGTTTCAAGGCTCCTTTTTTCCATTACTTCTCAGTCACTGGTGTGCAGTTTCAACTCCATGCGCTGCACACTGAAGTAGTGGCCCTCCCTAATGGCCAATCTCTTATCTCTGCGTGTCACTGTACGGTATTGATGACATTTGGGATAGCGCCTTTTGGTACGTTTTTATTCTTAGACAAAGCTGTTTCTCAAAAAACATTCTTTAGTGCTGAGCTCACAGAGGGTAAATGTTCCCATACGATAACAGCTATCCCGACACAAATCTCTCCCCTGATGTTTTTTCGAGTGCCAAAGCCTTAGCGCTGTGTGCCTAACCTGCTCTGACTGAAACAATATGTAAGGGGAGACTGACTCCCGTTTGATTCACTGACTTGCCGCCTCTGTGGCTTTATTTGCTCCACTTGTACAGTGCGTCTCCCAGACAGGACGTTGCTCTCATGTCAGCATTGGAGAGTGTAAGGGGACCAGTTCATTCAAGAGTTAGTGTCTCAGTGGGAAACGCATTCTAAAGACAGTCACTTAGTGCTCAGAGTAAGCCAGCGGCTTTGATTGTGGGGCAATAATTAATATATTTTTAAATTATTGTAACCCACCTTCAGATATAAAATGTTTTGATTAAGAGGTGCCTATACACCACATTTAGTCAATTTCTGGAGGGTAGCCATCTGTAGCCATATTCAACCTGATCTTTTATAGTAGTATCATCCTCATCCTCATCCTCATCATCTTCATCACACTACATTGCTGGAATTTTTGGAATTCTTTACTTCACCTCAGCCCATCTTGCCCCCTTCGTGCCACTGAAATCTGGAAGCCATTACTGGACAGCCGTGTGGAGTCTGGAGCGTCAGAACAGGGCTGTCGGCCGAATACCGACGGGGGTCAGCCCTGACAGACGGGTTTGAGAGGGTGTGGAGGTGCCAGTAAAGACCTTGGGCCAAGAGACACAGACAGACAGAGAGAGAGAGAATGAGAGAGAAAGCATGTGAATCTCATAGCTTTGATGAAGGAGAGAGGGAGAGAGAAAAGAGTATGGAATGAGGGAGCAGAATATCTGAATCATTGGTTAAGGGGGAAGCAGCGGATTTTTCCATCTCGCTTCCATTCCGACCAGGGTTCCATTCCAAGGTGTCGGGATTCCTGTGTTCACTGCGCCTCGCGTGTTCTCCCGAGCTGTGGGGTCACGCTAACTAACTTCAGACATCGGTTTACATTCCACGGTCTATTTGATATACGGGAGGTCTTTAATGCTGCCAAAATATATTGGGTTTTTATTCCTTTTGCGGTTTACTTTCATGAAAACATTTCTTCTGGTAATACGATCAGCTTGCAGTAATGTTTTTTTTTTACTTTAATACAAACAGGGGAACAAGTATGCTTGGGCTTTCAAATCTGAGTCTACATATGACCTTAATCCATTGTTTATAGTCAGAGGAGGCCTTCTATCATGAGAAGACATTACCAGAATGCAAATTGTAAGCTGTGTAATTTAATTAACATACTTAATTATTTGCCACAACTTGTGCAAACAACAACAAACCATAAAAGAGATAACAACAAACCAAACAAATAAGAAACATAATTCATCCAGGCACTGATGTTTTGTGTGGTGCCATTTTATTTTCTGTGGGAGCACACAGACATAGTCCTGGCCCCCTCCCTCCGCCCTCCAACTCTTTTCACGTGTTGCTTTTTCAAATCTCTCAAAGCTCCACTTGCCTTTCTTTCAGTTCCCATTCCTCATCCAGAGGATTTGTCTTTCTTCTCTCAGGGGTTGCTATGGTTTGCCAGGCGTCCACCCACCCACTCACCCCAACCCCCCCCCCTTCCCACCTTCTCCAAACCTGGGCCAAATCAGGCCTGTGGGGATTGTTTGCAAGTGCATGCCATTTTTTCCCCTCCTAAGCGCTGTCTCTGAGTGTGTGTCGTAAGGCTTATTTATTCATTCGAAACTTCTGGACATTTCTGATGTGATGCTTCAGGCCAAGGTTGGTTGTTTTACCATGTTTGGGCTGTTCTTGGTGGGCCTCTATGAAACAATGGGCAAATGACAAATTTTTTTGGAGTGAAATAAACTGGAACTCATTCTCCAAAAGGCTGTGCGTATTTTGTAAGTTACAGGGATGGTCTGGTCATCTGGTATGCCTTCCGCACACCCACTAAATCCCTCTCAAAGCCAGGAGACCACATGCGAGAACACACACACACACATGCTTGTGCAATGGGACATGCAGGTTTTCCATACGTGCTCATAACTGCTTTGAAACACACGTTTCCCTCCAGAGGCAGCTGCTTTCCCTCAAACGGTAGAGCAGAAATGGGTGAACGTGTGGACTCATGAGGGGATGCTGGGGATTGAGGTAGGGTATTTGTTGTGTAAGAGTGTTCCATCTTTCTCAGTGTGACCTTCTCTCTCCCACCCCCAGCTCTTTCAAATTCCAAAGCCAGGCCTCTAAAAGACATTGACCCCTGTAGGGTCTACGAACCAGACTCCTGGAGGTGGCTGCTTGTGATTGAGAGTGTAGAGATTTCTGCTTTCTTTTTCATTGAACCATTTTGCTTTGTGTTAGCTTGCTCTCTATGTGTTGCACAACTTGGCACTGGAATAGACCTGACATTGAAAGAGGCAATTACAACACTGTGATTGATGTTAGTCACTAGTGACATACTTACCTAAAAATACACACACGCATGCACACACACACACCCCTTCACTCACATGTTAGTCACTAGTGACATACTTACCTAAAAATACACACACGCATGCACACACACACACCCCTTCACTCACATGCTAGCACACGCGCACACAGAAACACATACACACACACACACACACACACACACACACACACACACACACACACACACACACACACACACACACACACACACACACACACACACACACACACACACACACAGACACACACACACACACACACACACACACACACACACACACACACACACACACACACACACACTAATTTTCCTTAATTTACTGCCATGAGGACAACTTGGCTCTGTTAGTAGAGAAGCGAGGAGCAGAACAGTCCTGACAGTCAGCAGAACTCAGGTGTTGAGAGCAAAGTTCTGGGCCGGATCTGTTGCAACATTAATCACGAACAGGGATCTTTTAAGGCCATGGCAGCCGAACAAAGTACAATTACAGGGTGGAAAATGAGTCTGTATTACTAGAGTGTTCATCCAGCACACGCCTAGCGTACATGGAGAATGCTAAAATACCGATATTCATACAGACGGGTACGATATGCTGTGTTATGGATTATGATTGGTCTGTCGAGATTGTGACGGGTGCTGTGGAATGACTGCCAAAAAACATAAAGAAGAAAATGTATTGTTGAAACAAACCCTTCAGAAAGGTAGAGAGCGAAAGAGAAAGAGAGAGTTAGTGAATGAGTGAGAAATAGAGAGAGGAAGGGAGAGATAGAGTGAATGTGACAGAGAACACAATGGAAAGCGAATGGCATCTCTTTTGGTCTGCCCCCATCCCCCACCCCCCTCAGGGGACAGGCAGTGATAATGGCGAACTCTGTTTCCACAGTGAAATCTTGGCATTTCCTCTCCTCATGTGTCCCCCCCCCCCCCCCGTATTTGTGTTTCTAATACGGATTGATGAGGGAGATCAATACAGGAGACAGACAGTTTCCCCGGGGCCCTGATAAGGCCCCTAGGAATGCCCAGAGATTTGCCTGTAACACAGAGATAGGACTGCACAGGCAGAGATAAGAGCTCCACAAACCTCTTTACAAGGGGCTTCCATGGCTTTGAATATGCATCTAAGACAGGCAGCCCCCCGTAGATCCTTGTGTTGATGACTTCCAGCCTGCTCTCAGATCCACTGAGACAACATACAGCATTTGTTCAAACCACAATGCGAATACAGATACTGACAAAATGTTAATTAAGTTTATTTTTATTGAAGCTATTTATTTGACCAAGAGGGAGCAGCAAATGTTTAGGTCCAAAGTTAACCGAATGAACATGTGGCAAATTGATTGATTTGATCATTATTCTTAGTTATTCTATTGTCAAATTGGGTAATTTGTTAAAGCAGCAAACAACAGCAGCAAAGAGCAACATAATAAAGAACCTGGTAACACCATGCTTGATCTCATTTTCTATGGTCTTTCGTGACATGTGGTGTGTTGGAGTGTTTGTATTGTCTCATGTCACTCATGTCTAAGACGCTCTTTTTCCTCAATGGGTCTCTTGTTTAGTCCATGGGCTTCTCAACAGCCCCTTGGGGGTTGCTGTAATGTTGTCAGGGTGCTGACATTTTGATGGTCTTGATAAGACACAACAAGGCTTCTGTTTCATCGCCTGACCCCCCTCTCTCTCTCTCCCTTTCTCTCTCTCTCTGTCTCAGTTGTGCTTGAAATTCCAGCCATTTGCATATCTGATAAAGAAGACTCCAAAAAGTCAGATTCAGTTGTCCCCAGTTCACACCTTTACTGGCATTTAGTCATCCATTCATTACCTCTCTCTCTCATTCCTCTTTCACCATATTCCCCTTTCCTGGTAGCTGTCTGTTGGAAAAGGAGGAATGAGCTTTCTGAGAAAAGGCACTTAATAACAGGGATCAAAGGTTAGGGGAAACAGAGAGAGAGAGAGAGAGATGAAAAGATAGAGAGAAATAAAGATAGATGGAAAGTGAGGGAGAGAAACATATTTGATAGGTGAGAGAGGGAAATAAAGATAAATGGAGAGAGAGAAAGAAAAAAGTAAGAGAAAGAGAGAGAGAGAGAGAGAGATCCAGTGATGTTGAGATAAGGGGATTGACAGGTGATGGAGAGCGGGTTGCTCTGCTCCCATCTGGAGAGTGTTTTGTCAGCATGAGATGTGGTCGCTGTGGCTTCGGGCTCTCTGGACTGGCCCTTCTGCCACTAGATCAGCACAGTTTACAGAGCACCCAGAAAGGAGATTGACATGCCAATGGAATATCCTTAATTGAATTTGAACACTTTCTCTCTTTCTTGTTTTTCATTCCATCTCGTACCTACTTTCTTGCAGCGTAAAAAAAAGTGTGAGTTTCTTGTGACTTGTGCAAGTGTGGTGATGAGAGATTATTAATGTGTCAATCTCCCTCAGTTAGTCTTTGTTTTAAATCGTAAAAATAGATGTCCCCCCCAGCCAGAGGAGACTGGAAGAGCTGGCAACAAAATTGGAACAGAGAAATTGGAATAGCAAATCTGGTTCTGTAGGGACAATCAATACCAGGCTTTGTCCTCACCTGAACTTGTGTTCTTAATTCCTTGATGGCTGTAGTTCACAGTCCTCTTCAAAAGGATTTTAAAGGTCAAATTCACCTTCTAGGAGAGTCAGCACATCCAATCACTCCACATCCAAGATGTGACCACACCTGTTATGAGCCCAAGGCAACACTAATATAAGTCCTTATGTATACCACTTTACAATTTTCAGCGCTGTTGCAACAATCTTGGGCTTCAATCTCCGAATCCCAAGTGAGTCGTTTGATGGAAAACTCAGTATGACAAGAACTTTCGGCACTGCAATTAGCTGTAATTGGAGCGAGTGCTGCTTTGGTTGGAGCCACAGGAGTTCGGAAAACCCCCCCTCTCCCTGCCTCTACTTTTCCAGGCCTTGTAACTACTCCTCTGGGGACTGCCGCACAACAATCTGTCGAGCTCAAACGCTGCTACCGAGCCCCTGCTGTCAGGGCTTTCCAGTATGACGGGCTGAGGGGTTTCCGTGAACAATTTGTTGCTGACATGCCTTTGGAAGTGGACTGTTCTCCGCTCTGTGAGGGCCTGCTGGAGCTGTCCTTGCAGGCACCAGTAGTCGGACGGCTTGTGACAGTTGTGATTTGTTACGCATGGAGCAGTTTCATCAGGCCAGGGATAAGCTCACAGTTCAGTCCTGATGGTCCAATTACTGGAGCCTTGGTCATGTCATGGAGGGAAGCCTAATAAGAATGCTTTATAATATATGACTGCTGTCAGATTTATGTAGGATCTGCTCGTCTGTTTGTGGTTCCCTTGAGTTTACCATTTGAGTAAGACTGGCTGTCTCCCTGTGGTGAGGTGCTTTTTGTGTGAATTTGCAAGCGCTTACGTGTGAGTGTATATTTGTTTCAGCCAGTTTGTATATAGACTGGTTGTCTGTGTTTATATAGAGTTCATGGCATCATATACGAGAGTGTTCATATATACTGTATGTGTGTGTTTAGGGTGTAGGGTGTGTGTGAATTTGACGTATGTTTGTCCACATATTGTTTACAGTACGTCTGTCGGGCTTGGACACTGATCTACATGTGTGTGTGTGTGTGTGTGTGTGTGTGTGTGTGTGTGCGTGCGTGTGTATAAAACAGTGGAACTCTGGGTGGAAAACAGTTGTGTCTCTGTGCGCTGAATATGGAAAAGCACACTGAGCCAGTGTTTACATGCCATGCCCCCTTCTGAACCAGATGGAGGACCTACCATACTGGGTAGCTAGCTGCCACAGCCCCGTAGCTTTTAGCAGGTGTTTAAAAGGGTATGTGTGAGCTTTAAAGGACAATGTGACTATGTCTGTGATGTAGATTTCATGTTTGTATGTATTACTGTACATAATTATGTTATGTCTAACATGAACTATAACTGCACCAACACCTCCAATATGGCTCTTTCAAGGAAAGATGGCCTCTAGTTGTTTTCCTTAAGGCTAGACATCTAGCACCAACTCTTCATTTGGTGTCTGAGGAGTCACTGTGTACCAGACCAGTGACTTTTCCAAACTGGGTTTTGAGGTCATTGTTTGAGAGCCAATTTAATTTGTACCATGCAATTTAGAACACACTTGTATGCTGTATGTTTTTTTTTTTTTTTTTCTCGCGTCCAAAAAGGAGCTGTTTAAAAATGAGCTCAGAATATGAAAATGGAAAGCAATCTCACCCCTTTCAAACCCCAATGAAACGAAAACGCAAAACTCAGCCAAGCCCAAAAGCTCCAGACAATTACATACACACGCTCATGGTGCACTTTCAGATTGGAGTGTTGCGTGTCTTTCTTTCTTTTCTCTGTCTTTCTTTTTTTTCTTTCTTCTCCCTTTCGCTTGGATGGAAGAACACATATTGTTCTCCCCTCTTATTCTCGCACTTTTATATGACAGCAGGGTAAGCTGTTAAAGAGACTGTTCTTGAGCTCACCCCTGAGCTTGTCCCTGTGTGGAAAAAGGTGGGGAGGGGATGATGGAGGAGGGAGTCTGTAACACGAGTGGCATAAAATATCTTTTATAGGAGCCAGCTCCACCAGCCGTCCCTGCAGAGGCGAGCGACACCACTTAAAATACTTTCTCATTGCACCAGCTAGCAGCTCCCGCCCGTCTTTTAAAGTTCAGACACCCAATTTGTGTCAGCAACCCACTGATGCTCTCATTCTCCCCTCCGTCACCCACCCACCCACTCACCCTCCTTCCACCTAAGACACAGTCCCTCAGGCAAGTGTGGTGGAAAGGTGGTGGTGATGTGTGTGTGCGTGTGTGTGTCTGTGTGTCTGTGTGTATGCGTGGTGTGTGTTTGTGTGAGGGCCAACAGATAAGCAGGAGATTGCTCCGACATGCTCAGTGGCAGGCCGGACAGGCGGCTGAGGCGCTGACTGAAGTGGAGCACCAACTGTCAGCAGTCATGGACAGTTTATCACTGATGGTGAAGTATGTGTGTGTAGACCAGCCTGACTGGATACCAAAACACCAGTCTGACTAGATACCAGAAAGCCTGCTAGTCTCAAAGCTGCTCTTTGGAACTGCCACTGACAGCAGTAGACCTAGAATTGAAGACCGTTTAGAACTCCCTCGCCTCATGAGAAGGGTCAGTGGGGTTTTGACTCTTAATACAAAGACTGAAGAAACAAAATGAAAATAATTCAGCAAATGATATGGGTTTACTTGTACTGTCTTGTTAATAGCTCTTGTTTTAAAAGGACTTTGTGCATGACATTGCAGGGCAATTGTTATTGCTTTCAAGGGCATTTTAGATCCCCCAGACTTCACCCTTCACTGCCACTGCCACTGCCTACATAAATACAATCCATATTCCATGCTCTCCTGTCTCCATTCAGAATCCCTGTTAATTTTCAGAATTAGTTTCCATTCTTTTGTTGATCTTACTCTTGAGCTTGGTTTTCCTTTCCTGTTGAGGGCCTCTTTCAGTGAGCCCATTAGTTCTGCTGTTTTGACTTTAGCCTCAATGTGCATTGTCCGGGCAATGTCCACATTCAAGGAATGGAAAAAGGGGGAGACGTACTGGAAAGTCGAGCGGAGCAACTTCTGAATGTGAAAGTTTTGGGCAAGGAGACATCCCCAGAGACCCGATGCTGATCATAGTTGAACAACACTTCGACACAAAGGAAAGCAACTCTTGTCTTATTGCAATCATCTCTGTTGCACAACATAGGAAAAACATTTCAGAACAGCTGTTACCAGGAAACCACTCAGTCGTGTTATTTTTATTTCTATGAACCTCGTTTCATTTATCATACCCCAAATGGAACTGCCCAACAGACATGATTACCAAAGACTGCATATTGGTCTTCTTCAAATCAGCACATAAATGTTTTCTGAACCTTAATTGGACCCTAAACATTGTTTTAATGTTTTAGATGAAAACTTTTTCATAACTTTCAAACAACTTTCAACAACTTTTTCATAACTTTCCAAAGTTTCAAAACAACAAAGAAAAGAAAAGGGGGGAACAATTCCTACTACTGCCAGTCAGTCCAATTTCCTCTCAACCTGCAGAGCCATCTGAGTGGTGGCCCCGCAGGTGGTCTCTGTCTAACTCGGGCTGACCCTCCTGTAGTCCTGTCACTGCTCGCTGGTGCTCCCCAGCAGGGGCTGCTTCCCAAAGCAAACAGGAGCGCTGGAGCCCAAAGCACTGATAGCATCTCTGCAATAGAGAGTGAGGGGAGAAAAGAGGAGGGGGAGACCAGGGCTAAGCTGACTCCGGCATTCGCTTACTCTGGAAGAGCCGTCTGCCTCGTGTGTGTGTGATGTGTGATCTGTGCGTGTGTGCATGTGTGTGTGTGTGTGTGTGTGTGAGTTGATGTGTGGGTGAGTAAGTGTGTGTGTGCCACTGTTCTGCCAGGGCTTTAGAAGTGAGACACAAGGGAGGGTGAAGGGGATGAGAGCCACTCGGGAGAATTTATAGCCTGGATTGGAGCAATACAAGGAGCTAATCCCAGTGCATATGACTTCAGTGGAAACTCTGGATTGGCTACGCACAACTTGTCCGAACATAGTCCTTGTTTTGGAGAAAGAAAACCGTGTATTTGTGTGTGTGTCTATGTGTGTGTGTGTGCGCACAAGTCAGTATTTGAGTGTGCATATCTGTCTGCGTGGACGCAAGTCTGTTTGAATAATGATCTTCAGCCGTAGTAACCTCATGACATGATAGAGTGCTGTCTAGCTTTTTTTTTGGTTGCTGCAAATTTTTGGTGCAGGTGCAGCATCCTCCTTTCACATGTGAAAAAAAACATCTCCATCCTTTACTACCCATCTGCAGATTTGTTCTCTTTGTCCTTTCCACACAATTTTGTTCCCCACACCTCATCCCCAAAGACGCCTCAGTGCCTTAGACATGGTCATGGCAGATTCACATGATTCCATGCCCCCATCTTGCTCCAATCACGCAGTTTTCCAGTCGAGTGACAGCCATTTTCCAATCTGACATTAACCCCCCCCCCCCACCCGATGTCT
Organism: Tenualosa thibaudeaui; assembly: GCA_027481765.1. Lineage (NCBI taxonomy): Eukaryota > Metazoa > Chordata > Actinopteri > Clupeiformes > Clupeidae > Tenualosa > Tenualosa thibaudeaui. The sequence continues at coordinate 1,781,668 of JAIFZK010000222.1, read as the reverse complement.
CCTATAATAAAACACCAAATGTGTGAGGCAGACGTGGAAAAGAAACCGACACTTTTCATGACCGCTTCTTCTTGCCTACCGAGTAATTGAAAGAATCTCCACTATGCCAGAGTTCTGTGTAATGTATAGAATACATGAGACCCAATTATCAACCTAGATCTTTTTCTTCGGTGTCCCCTGAGCTTGCTTCTTCTTCAAGGCACTTGGTTTGATTAATGGTGTTTTGACAGGAGCCGGCAAACTGTACGCTGAAACCCAGGCTCTCCAGTGTCCTTGGCAATTACTAGAATGGATAGGCCCTCCAGGAGATTGTAGAGATTCATCAGTTGCCAGGGGTGCTAATGTGAATTTGTGGCCCCTGCAGAATGTTTGACAGACAGTTGATGTAATATGCAATACTGCTTCCCACTTAATATCATCCTATGTGAATTCCCCACCATGTGTCCAATAAGGTTAATGAACAGGGATATGTCACAGCATACTGAAACATGTAGGAAAGAAATTTCTGTAAAACATGCTGGCATGCTGATGTTAGAAAGTCAGTTTGGAGCTTGTTTTATTTTCTCCCACTTTCACTGGTGATAAGATTACCAAATCTTTATATCCAGACATATGCTATCATTTTCCCAGTTTGTTTCACGGTTTCATTCAGATGTGAATGCCCTTTGCTTATATGGAAAGTGACCGGAAAAAACAGCTTGAAGGATGAAAGCCTTTTTTACTGCCCAGATGTTCCACAAGGTGCTTCCCCAATAAGGACCAGGGACAACTTCCAGTCTAGTTTTTTATATGCAGAAACCAAGTGGAAAATGCTTAAATAAAAAGAACGATCCTACTGAAAGGAGCACAATCATAACATCACCCAGGAATGTGTCCTTGGACGCTATCACAAACAGTCAAGCCCAATGCGGGTTTAGTTTTTGTCCTGTGGATTCCCTCTTGTTGTTGTTGTTCTGACTACCAGAGCCAAGAACTGATACCCTGTCAAAACAAGCGCTCTGACTTCCGACTGGGGAGCTGTGGAGCGTTGTGCCGAGCGGATGCATTCGCCTCAGACATCTTTTTGGATTCCCTGGAATGCCTCAGAATAAGATATCCACACGGAGAGCAGTGGAAAGCAAAGTACCGTGAATGGAAAGATGGGCAGATTTGCACCCGCTCCCTCTCTCTCTCTCTCTCTCTCTCTCTCTCTCTCTGTTGTCTTTACTTTACAACACCCTGTAAATTCTGCAGGTGTGTTGAGAGAAAACTCCCAGCATGCAGCTGTTGGCTGACACGGAGGATCGGCAAGATCTGCACTGGGTGGCCAGGTGTGATGAGAAGAGAAACTCTCTTAAGATTCACAAGTTCAGCCAGATGGGGAAGAGAGTGTCCTTGCACAGACCTTACATGGGCCTTTCTGGGTGGCTAAATTCCCCACAGTTCAGGAATTTACAGATATCACTCAGATAGACAGGAAATGTGTTCTTTACACGGTATATGAGAAATTAAAGAATGTGCCCTCGGAAACACTTCAACCTTACAAGCTGCCCTGGTTGGGAGAGGGTAAACACTTTTTGTTCGCAGGGTTTTTGCTCACAGAGATTTTCACATGGCTGGCCAGCTGCAAGGGGCTTTTGAAGAAGCTGTCCAGGGGTATCTGTGTGCTTGTTATCCTCCTCTTAGTTTCTTATCATCAGCCTCCTGACAGGGATCAGAGATTCAGGATCAGTCATGCTTGAGACAGATCTATCGCTGTTGGCTTTTAGCTCCCGACTAACAGCTTCAACTGGAGTTGTGCCAGCGACGTAGAAATAAAACAGAAAAGTCAGATGACATTTGATTAATGTAGGGGGAAGGTCAGAGATCTCTCTCTGAAAAAGATCGCGCAATCAAAGAGCCATCAAAGTTAGCTCAGCTTACAGTAAACACACCCTCTGTGTTTCTCCATGGTATTCTGTCACATGCATTCACCCACACACACACACACACACCCCCACACACACACACATTCGCAGTAAGGGTTAGTTTCCCGCCAGTAGTCCAATAATAAGAAAAATACTTGTAAGTATACGTGTAAGTTCATGCAGTCTAGAGGGAGTAAACGGGGAGGTTTCCATGAAAGCCCAGGCTATACTTATACTTCTAGACCTTTCAAACAGCATCGACATACTATCAGCCCCTTGGCAGCTACACATTATGCCTGATGGCATTTGAATGCTGTAAAACCATAGTTAAATGTTTCCCTTTAGTTTAAAAACACTGTTGATAATGTTTTAAACAAAGAGAGCAGAATATACCATGTCATTGTAATTGCATCATTTTTTCACTTTCTTAACATTAAAATGCTGTTTTTCATAATGTGTGTTCAGTAGTGTTCAGTTATGCTATGTGCATAACTGCACACATGCCCATTGACTAACGCTGCCATGGACCCCCTCTGTGAAGTCATGTCTCATGTCCGTGGTCTCTCTGTTGGTGTACCGAACCACTGGCTCACGCAAGGCTCCTCCAACACACTTATGGTGTCCGGGGAATCATCCCACGAAAAAAACCCAGAAAAATCACACCCTCCCCTCCACGACTCCCTGGGGCCCCCTGCTCTGTCAGGAGGGTGCGGGGCCGCAATGACATCACTGCGGTGACAGTAGGCTCTAGGGACGTGGTGAAAGGGATGGGGTGGAGGTCTGTATATGTATGTTGTTTTGGGGTGGGGTGGGGGGGTGCAATGGAGCGGGTGACAGCTGGGTTTGGGTGCAGCAAGGCCAGGGAGCTCTGGTGCCTCTTGCTTCTCTGGATCATAGAGGCCTGCCGTTTTCTTCTCTGGCTCCGGGGGCCCTGTAATTACACCTCCCCATGAGGGCACCAGTGAGAGAGCGAGAGAGAAAGACAGAGGAAAAGAGGAAGAGAACACGAACAAGCAAGTAAGCAGAAAGGCAAGATAAAAAGGCTTGAAGGGAAGCCAATTACGCAATAAAGAAGTGAACTCGCTCTCTTTCTCTCCACCGTCTCCATGTCCTCATACAGCTCTTGCTGAAAAACACGCTTTCACACCCTCCTCTGTATCTTTAGTGTTGTTCCCACCCTTTCTTTTATCATGCTTTGTCTCACCATCTAATTCTAACAACTCAGCTGTGTCTTTCTACATCTGAAACCATTTGTGCGAATGTTCTCACTTCTCTGTCTTTCCCACTGTCTCGCTCCCTCACTTGTCCGTCATCGTCCATTTTAATGATAAACACCTGACCGAGCCAAGAGCTGACATAAATGGATGTAAAAAAAAACGAAGCGTTTAAAATAAAGACATTTCGTCTGCCTGCTTTTAGCAGCTGCAGCTGTAATTATATGTGATGAATCGTAAACTTCAGCTAAATGCCGGTTTGGGATGTGAAGCATGTTTTCTGAAGCGCAGTCTTGTCTGCGTTCGAAAGGGTTATGTTCAGCTGTTCCCACTGCGCTGTGTTGTTTTGTCATTTTTTTCTCTCTCTCTTTCTCTTCACTCTGGCACTCTTCACATCCGTGCTTCTGGTGGCTTTTTCTCTTTCGTTTCATTTCAAGCTTAGTTGTCCGTTGTCGGATGCTCTACTGAGACTTTAGGAAAAAAACGTTGCAAAGCTTTCCCAGGCATGTAATGTACACCAAATGATCAGATCAAATTAATTTGATGTCTGTCTAGAATACTGATATCAGACACTTTCAGTTGGCCGCAACTATTTTTTTTAATGTTAAATGCATATGATTAGAGTTGTCCAATTTCTGGTGATGAATGGGTCTTTTATTTTTTCGCTTCCCATTACAGCTAATCTTGCAAAATTCGAGACGGAACGCAACCAAGGTCATCTTCCTCATCACAGATGGATACTCTAACGGTGGAGACCCAAGGCCTGTGGCGGCGGCTCTCAGGTCAGGCGGCGTGGAGATCTTCACCCTCGGCATTTGGCAGGGCAACATCCGGGAGCTTCACGACATGGCCTCCTACCCCAAAGACCAGCACTGCTACCTGGTTCACAACTTTGCTGAGTTTGAGGCTCTCGCTCGCCGGGCCTTACACGAAGGTGAAAGCAACATCCATAGATAAGTCAAACTAGATAGATACTTGACAGCTACTTGAGACATACCTCAGTGCTGTGTCTTATACCTGGATGGGTTTTACAATACAACACTGGCTTCAGAAGACTGATGTGGAGGCTTGCAAGACTTTCAGGGGCATATCATAAAAGTATGAGGGAGGTGAGATACGCGTAACCCAAACACCTCTGTAGCTTTCACACATTGCATTACACACAAACGCATTCTGTGGTTATTGGTGTACCATTTAGACCACTAACCTCTTGGTGGTGTGGGTAGACAGTCTACTTTCTAGTGTGGTTGAGCACAAAAGAGCCTCATTGGACACTCAGCTGCACATTTGTGGTCGGAGTCCACTCTGATGTAAATTGCCCATGGTTACTAACCACAGTCACTTCTCTTGCCTTAAGCTTTTACCTCTAAAGCCCTCCGAGTTCCATCCCTTCACCACTACCACAAAGATGCTCTCCTAGGACCAGCTCTCATTTCTTTAGAGGAATGAGAAATGGTGCTCAAACCACATTTGTATCCTCCCCTATTAAAACACCCACGCACAATCACTCACTCATGAACACATACACACACATACATCTACCCACACACATACACACATCGACCCATAGTTGTTAGGGATAAATCCACCATTTTCCGCAGGGGCCTCAGGGAGACAGTCTGTCCGAGCCCAAGGGCACGGGCAGGGGAGCAAGTGCTTGGGAGCCCTGTCAGCCCCTGCCGTGTGTCACAGAGATAGCCGCTCTCCAAGCCTGTCCCCTGAGCACTGCCAAGCCCTGAGCTCAAGCCATGTGTGCAAACATCTGGGCTGTGATCGCACAACAAAGAAACAAAAGGGAAACACAGACGCTCGTGCCAGCACAACCCCCACCCCCTCATCACCACTACCACCATCTCCTCAGCCACACTCCACACAGCCCTTTTTTTCTCTTTGCTTCCTCCCATCATCCAACATTGTTATTATTTTGTGCCACGGCAGACAAGCTTATCCTGGGCAGCCTGCACAAAAGACTGCAAACTCCAAAATCCAAATCACCCAGGCTTATGAGGTCCAGAGGGTCCTCGAAGGCCATTTGAGTTGAGCTCATTACTCAAGTGGAAGCCAACGATGTAGAACGCTGGCCCCGTCTCATTTACATTCAGCAGGCTGTTGTATCCAAGCCACTTACATTACATCGACACCATCATATATTTTATCATTATTTGTGTATTTGCGAAGTTCAACTTATGACCTTAGCCTTCAAGCTTGAACTAATATAAACTTGGCAATACTTGTCTCTGGAGAAGGGTTTGGAGGCTGCTTGCAAACGCAACTTTCATGTCCAAATGGGTGTGTTTTGGTTGATTATCCCACGCAATGCTAGAATTCAACCCCAGCACGTCTATCTGTTAAAAAGAAAAACAACAAAAAAAACCCCAGCTCAATTCTAACCAAGTATTTTGAAGTATAATAACATGACTCACAATCTAATCATCAGCATCATACTATTTCTTGTCAACACTGTCATTATCTGCTACAACCTCTCTCTCCCTCGCAACTGCTAGACACATATGTATTGAATTCAACTGCAGCATGTCTTTCTCTTAGAAATAAAAACAGGTAAATTCTGACCAGTTTTTCAGAAGTAAAACATGACATGCAATCTAGTCATCACCATCATACTATACCATTCATTGTCAGCACCATTCTCCAAATCCTGTCTCTCTCTCTCTCAGACACGCACACAACTGCTAGACACATACATGAATTTAACTGCAGCCCATCTTTCAAAGCATGAGTTCAGCTCAACTCTGACCATTTTTTTGAAGTATAACATTACCCATCATGCTACTCTCTGTCAACATTTTCATCATTCTACTAATCCTCTTCTGTAGACTTGCCCACAGGAGGGTATATCCAGGAGGATCTGTCTCGCTGCTCATCTCTGTGTGAGGCCGGGCACGACTGCTGCGACTTGATGGCCAGCTGCAGGTGTGGCACACACACGGGCCAATACGACTGCGTCTGCGAGAAGGGCTACTATGGGAAGGGACTGCAGCATGAGTGCACAGGTAAGGCACCTGGACAGCCAAGGCAGCACACACACACACACACACACACATACACACACACACACACACACACACAAAAACACACACTGAATGTACTCACAGTTTAAAGCTTCCTTGGCCATGACATCTATCTATCTATCTATCTATCTATCTATCTATCTATCTATCTATCTATCTATCTATCTCCATATTCATGTCCATATCCAATTCATATGAACATAAGATGGACATAATAATCAATGATGAAGAGCAGCATCATGCCAGACTGATCTATTGCATCTCCAGTAGTGGATGAAAGCTGATATTAGAGCACGGGAAATGGTGCTGGTCCCATGATGTCCAAAATTCACCTCACTGAGGGTTCGTCTAGAGGTCATTATGAAAGCAAACAACGGACCTAATTAAGAAAGTAAACTGAAGATACTCTGAATCTCTGTTGAGTTGAGTGTGTTTGCTGTGTGTTTATTCAGTGGTGTTGTTGGAGGTGTTTGTGTATGATAAGCGTCCCAGACAGCTCTCACTAAACGGTCCTTGTCTTCCCCAAACACACAAACATGAATACCAAAAAAAAACTGCATTCAAACAATCACGCATCCAGTCTGCTGCTATGGTCTATGGAGAAATCAACAGAGGGTAAAAAAGAGACACTTCTCATGTCATTGTGACTAATAAACCCCTCTTGGCATGCTGTGAATTGTGGTTTTCATTACAGCCATTTTACTGGAATGAGTAGTCCTGGGGTTTCTCACGCGCACTACGAAACCAAAGACAAGCTGGTCCTCATCCAGAAGTGGAAATAGTAGCGACAGTCCTCTGGTAATGTCAGGGGAGGAAAGGGGAGGGGGGGGGGGTGGATAGGGGATGGATGCAAGTGGGCCTGGCCTGGATAACCCTTATACAACCCCCACTGGCACCACATCATCAAATGAGCCCAGCACAGCCAAACAGGAACCTGATAACAGTCCCTGGTGCGAGGAGACCCACACGGCATCGCCTGCCAACATGGCTGCCAGATAATTAATCATGTGGGTTTGTAGACGGTATTTTCAGGCTCTGTGGTTATTGGAAAGCAGAGGCATGCGGCGAGGCAAACAAACAAATGGAGACAGGCTCCGAGCAAAGGCCCATAATGGCAGACGGCTCACCCTATCCATTGACAGGAAGGGGTCGAGAGGGAGAGGGACAGGACTCTGCACAGAGACAGTGATCGACATCCACTAACTTTCACAGCTCCTCGCTTCCTGTCTATCTATTCTCTCAGACTGCCTCTTCCTCTGGAGATGGCTTTGAGACAGAGAAACTGTAAACGCTGTCTCAAATTATGATCAGATGTTGTGAAAGACAGCCAGCCATCTGAATATAAATTACAGCACAATTTGCTAATTAACAGCAGACAGTAGACAGACGCCTCTTGGATCCGTCCAGGAAAAAAAAAACGTTGCTAAACTCAAAAGTTGTACCAAGAGCTTTCTGTGCCTGAGACATTCTAGAATATGGAATATTCTATTCAGCTCCATGCCACCCATCATGGTCGGCAAACTTGGGTCAGGTGGCCCTGGATTTACTGGAATAAAGGAATGGAAGTTCTGAAGTTCTTTTGCCATTTGAGCACTTTGGCAACACATAAATATACAGTTGCAGATCACTGCAGAGGCCAAGGTCCAGTCCTGTGCAAGAGACGAAGTATTTGTATGAAAAGCGAGAGATTGTGTGCTTGGTGTAGTTTCTCAACATGCACCACACCATATGTGCAAAAGCAAACACAACTCTCTGCGTTTAAGCATAATACTTCCAACAAACCACCGGGAGAGCTCTTTGTGAGTTTTGGATTCCATACCAGGCTGTTCTAAGGCTACGTGTCGAATTTAAGAATATTCCGGTAGCCTGCAATACATGGACATGTACACATTGTCTGCAAAATAACCAAAGAGGAAGAACATGAGACCCCTGGTAGATGACAACAACCCCTCCCAGCTATCAGACACACAGGACAGGATGTGGGGGGGTCAGGAGGAGGAGAAGAGGTGGGTGGGAGAGAGAGAGGAGGGGCTGTTGCCTTCTTGCCCTCTCTGGTATTATCGCCATGAAAGTGGTCCAAAAGTCCCTGGTCTATGTTAACTGCATGTGCACTGTTTATTTGCTTGTCAGGTTTGTGCTCTTGTATTTTGTTCTGTGTCAGTCCCATAGGGAGCAAGAGGGGTAATATGAAATGGTGGGAGAGGAAGGGGGGGCATTAAAAAAATAACCTTTTTTCTTTTTGATAAGTTGGAGTCACTGCTTGATGGTTCAATTGCCCTGTGTAACATAAATCAAAACAAAAGGCCTGTTTATTACTGGTGCATATTGCGTTTACGTAAGGGTCAATGTCACCTCAATGGGTCGCACCAACAGTCAAGGTTGACACATGCCAGCTGGACCCTAATCGTAGGCTTTGGGGGTTATAGGTCACCCATGAACTGCAAGTGTCTAGGGGGTTGGGGGTGTTATGGAGCTGCTGGATTTATTTCCTTAGCGAACAGACTGTAAATATTTGCTCTCACCCGGATGGCCCAGATTCCACACAGAAACCTTGAGACAAACATAAATCTGAGACGTGTATAAAAAAACGACATCAGGAGAAGAATCTGGGAAATGCTGGTGAGGAGAGCCAGAAGAGAAATAAGGGGGGGTGGCGGGGTGTCGCAACAACATATGTTTTTTACCACCACTACTACCCCCACCCCCAACCACACACACACTCATACATCTAGCATTCCATCTTCCAGCCTTACCCCGTTTGAGACCCCCCATCTGGTCTTCAGTGTTGAGGAGAAATGTACTTTGACTGCAGTCAGGCATAACACAGAAACGCTCCCCAAACCTGACACTGTAATCCATTACTCAGAAGCTTCTGAGACATGATCCAGCAAGGAGACTGGCCTGGACAGCTCACACGGATCCAAAACACAAATAAAGACAAGTGGAGAGGAGCCAACGTTTCCCTTTCCTCTGTCCTCATCAATTACGCACAAGGACTCTCACTCCCATTGTTTCTGCACAAAACCACTTGAAAAACAGCATCCAGGGCCTGGTCCCCATAGGATGTGGCCTTTGATCTCTGTAGATTCATAAAGTAGGCTGGACCGCGATTCATTCCTATTGCACGAAGCCAGGATGAAGTCATGGAGTGTAGCCCTGCAATGAAGAATACAGCACTACAGTGGCCTGCTGAGAAGGTCTATGCTCAGACTGAAAAAGGGAGAGTCTTTCTGGCCAAAAAGACTGAATTGTTATATAACCATACCATTATTCTCAAATAAGCACTGCTGGTAGGCCTTTGTTGTTTGTGACCTTGTGTTTGTGTTAGGTATAGTGTGCTGAAAACTGGTGTCAGCATTCATAAAATATAGTTTTTATTACAAGCTAACATAAACACAAAATCTCTTGTTCTTAGTGTTTTTATGATGACAACTTTTGTCTGTAAAATGGTCAATCTTATGGGCATGTCGCCCAGAAATTTATTTAGGCTTCTGACGCTTTGATTATCAGTCAATCTTTGGCACAGCTGGCCAGTGTAAGCTAAATGCCAAACACCATGTTTATAATTTCTGCCGGCAATGGGTTGCCCTGACAACTGTGGCCAAGTGGCCATGTAACTGCCGCAAATCCTGCTGAGATGGTGTAAAAACCTCTCAGAGAGTGGCGCTCCTGGTGAGTGAAGCTTGAATGCAGATCTCCAACGCAAGTCAAAACCCTGCTGCGATGGACTTCCTTTTCAAAATAAGGACTGTTGCGAATTGCTCAGCACTGCATTGATCCAAGACATTTTGGCAGCAAGGATTGAATGCCTCACATTCTCCATGGATGGCTGTAGAACGAGGGTCACAGGGGGAGGGGGATGTTGATTCCGATCTCTCTGCTGAGATTGGACAAAGATTTGTGGCAGAAAAGGAGTTTTTGACTTTTCAACTGGCAGAATTTAGACACTTCACAACTTTAATAGGTGTCTTTGAACACAGCAAAATGACAGCCATTGTTAGTGACACAGTGTAGAGAAAATTTCACAGCACACCACAACGCCGTAAAACTCTGTTAATTAATGGCTTTAAAAATAAGGGGCAGCATTTGTAGGTCATGGACACGGTGTAATCCAGTAAACTGTTACTTTTTGTCATAAATAGACCCATTGCTTACAAGAGGAGTGTGTGCATGTGACCATAAACTGGGCATAATTAGACTTCCCTGGCAGGTGGGTGTGACAAAACGAGCGCTCATGAAATGAGGCGGTAGCGTCAAGCTGAAGTTCACAGTATCATTAACACCCTCCTTCTCTCCCCTCTTTCTCTTCCTCTCTCCCTCCTTCTTTCCCTCCTTTCTCTTCCTCTCTACCTTACTTCCTTCCTCTCCCTCTCCCACTTTCTCAGTTGTCACTAGAACGGGTATATTTTCAGCCCAGAAATAACACCCAAATATTGCTTCTTCATTTAGTCTTGCCTAGTAACAAGGAAAACGACCTACAAACATGTATCTAATAATTGGTTTAAAACAATTTTTTTTTAACTTTGCAAATTAAAACTTTTACAACCCCCTCTCTGCTTTATTTTTTTACTCCATTCTGTAACTCTAGCAGCAAGAATCTGCAAGATTTCAACCTTTTATGTATCCCTTCTAGTAATAACAATCCTTGGGCCTACACTACCACCCCCCTACCCCCCCCCCCCCCCCCCCCCAAGCAGCCCCTTTTGTAGCTCCTAATCTTAACCAGCTTTGGCCATAAAAGGAGGACTTGACTTAATTTACGGAACAACATAAACCGGCAATTACACCCACCAGAAATACCCCCATCTCCAGCCCCTACCCCACGCCACCCCATTAAATCTTTAATCCTTAAGAACAAGACACATTTCATATGCATCATATACAGCAGTAGAATTCATTGACTGTCCTAATTGAAGACCTATGTCATTCTGCATGTGTGACAGACAGTGAAGCTCACCTATCAGGAGTGCTGTGCTTTTCATTTGCTAAGCATGCTCACTAAGCACACTTTATTGAACTGAAGCTTGAACAATTAACAATATCTGGCAGACAATTTGTAATTAGATAATTTCCTAAAACTTTACTGTCCTACTGTCTAACTCAATGTACTGCTTGTTAAATCTGCTCGGTTCCTGAGGTACAAAATCAAAAACAAATCCTCCATAGCAAGGGTGCAGTATGAAGTCATTCTCTGTCATATTCTGTAGTGAATGGTTCTTTCCCTTGTTTGCTGACTTGCAAACTGAACTTGCTCTGGACAGACCTCACCATCTGTTTAAGACATCATACCCTGAGCACTTCCTGGTCAGTAACTTCACTGACCTCTTCGGTTATTTGGTACATCTCCCTCTATTTATGGAGGAGCTCTTTTTTTTAGTTTCTCATTGTCAACTCTTAACATTTGCTTTTCATTCCCACTTTGAATGTCTCTTTTATTCATGGCTACTGTTGTCAAAGTCAATTAAATCTGTGCTCTGTCATTTCACGCTCATTTCATTCGCTCTTTCCTTTCTTGCTCTCTCCCTCCCTTCCCTCTCTCCCTCCCTCCCTTCCTCTCTCTCTCTCTCTCTCTCTCTCTCCCTCTCACTGCCATTTCATTGCTTCCTGAAGAGGTGCAGTTCTTACATTGGTCCCTACATGCTTCTGTTTGTGATGAATTGTGCAGGTTAGGGGGCACACACACTAAAAAGTAACATTGAGGTCAAAGGTGTAAGACCAGGAAGTCAGAATATGGAAACTCAGAGGTAAAAGCAGAACTGATGTGTGTGTGTGTGTGTGTGGGGGGGGGGGATCCCTCCTTTGTCTACCCTTCCTACACACTCACACCCCCACACACAGCCCCCTCCTTTTACTTGTTTGTGAACTTCTTGAACTCGAATGTTCCTTAGAAGGGAAGATAGAAAAGAGTGAAAAGAACGGCTGCTCTGGGGCCTTGCAGTGGAGAGAATTGGTGTCTGGGGAGGGGGGTGGGGAATACTTGAGCTTTGAGCTTGTTTTGTTACCTGGCTCTCTGTTTAGCATTGTGCCTCCGCTGCGAGGCCTGTCATATGGAGAGATTGTAAAAAAAATACCTAAGGAAGTGTGTGTGTGTGTGTGTGTGTGTGTGTTTTGGGAATCAATGCAACAGCACAGCAGCAACAAAAACCACTAAGTAGCTAAATTTGAAACAACTGCAACAACCATGCGCCTGACATTCACACAAGGGGTGAGAGAGTTAGAAGGCGTTACCTGTTCATCTTTAGAGGAGCATCTGGAAGATAGAAGCACAGCATCTTTAATGAGGGCTCTTAATTTATAGTCTTGGCCAACCCATAAACCATTCTGGCTGCTGTAATTTATTGCCATTGCAATACAAGGTGTCCTTAGCATGTTACAGGCAATGCTGTTTTTCATTGGTGTGCTGCTGCACACAGGGGTTGCTGGATTAGCGTGTGTGGCCATGCTTGCAGTGCTTCCAGGGATGGGAATGGTGGTGTTGTCCTTGCTCATTCCTTTCAGCAATTTTTCTCTTTGAAATGTGGGTTACGACTCCTGTATAATTTGTAAGCCATCGTCCCTCATGGGATTACTTTGTAGAAGCACAAAACAATGCCAGAAAGACACTAACAAGAGTGACGAGAAAATGCTCAAGGCAACCAGACAAGGATGAGTTAGTTCCTGTTTTGGTGTTGCGCCTGTATATTCTGACCGCCTGCGGACAGCCTCTGTTTCAGCTCACACTAACCAATGGCGTGTCAAGTCAAGTCATACTGTGGAAAGGGTTTGGTGGGTAGCCTCGCTGCTGGTTAGCCATGGCGGAAGGATGACTGTGCGCAATTGGGGTTGTTTATTCCTTTCCTCGCTTACAAACTCTGGGATATAAAGTGACCTGTGGAATCCTTATGGGGCCTGGTGACCACTGCTGCGGTAGCTGTCTACAATTAGCCTGCTTCCACATTTTGACTCTTTTAGCTTTGCAAAAGAATAATTGAAGAGTTGTGGCTCGAATATGAGTTTACTGTTGGGGGTCTGTTTCCTTTTGGCCCCACTGGTTTACACTTTTAATGTCCACAATTGATCATTATTTACATAACCCATACCTACTATACCTAACATGCATAGGAGTACATAACACAGTCTACCACATGTAAAGTTTTATCACAATCTGATGACATGTGTAGACTAGACTATATTGACTACTGTAGTATAATGCACTATTATGCACTACTCATAGCTTTATTTGGATTTACACATACTACATTATCATGGAGGCCAGAATTGTGTCAACTGGAATATAGTTTCTGTCACCAACAAGATCATATGGGACTTGATATTCATGTGTCACTCAATAGATCTGAACAGATGTGTGTGTTTTTTTTCTTTTTTGCAAGTCACTTTTATTGCTCCCTCCAAAGAGCAGGAATGAATGGGTGGATGGATAAAAGAAAAGCATTTGGCCTTTTGGCAACTGTGTAAAACTGCTGCGATTACGGATCTCTGGCATGGATTAGAGTTTACCGAGCCATGTGTGAAGTACTCTTGGTAACAAGAGAAAAAAATTAAAAATAAAAAAAAATGGAAAAGCATGCACATTTTCTGGAGCGCTGTCGTGGATTAAAGATACATGTCAGTGCCAGTCATCTTAATGAGAGACTCGCTTGGGAAATTGGAATTTACAGAGGCGTCTGGGCAGAATCCATCTGGTGTCCTGTCTCGTACCCATGCCCATTTTGCAATGGTTCGTCTGGCAAGACTCATCTCATATTCCCCACCATGTTAAGCTTTTTGGGCCAAATAGTAGAATGCACCCAAAAGCGTATGTGCTAATCAGTAATGGCTAAATTCAATGCAGAGAATAATGCATTAGAGTTGCAGTTCTTTAAATATCTTTCCCCTCCTCCTTTTTCTCTCTCTCTTTCCCTCTCTCCTCTGTGGGTTTCCGGGAGGAAAAGGGTTTGAAGCTCATTACGCCAGAGTTATGTGACACGCAGCTGGCCAGCAGCAATCCCCTTCAATTAGTTTTTTTTTTTTTTTTTTTAGCTCAAGCACTGATGCATTCTTTGGTTCTATCCGGCCTTATTATGGATCATCTGGAGGCAAGACCATCTGAAAGAAATTTGCACTAAGCCACAGAAAAATAAGTCTGAATTAATATTGTGAGAGTGAATTATAAGTCTTGAAATCCCCCCAATTTAAGTGCAAATCTGCCCTTCCTTCAAAATTAGGTGTTGAATCAGAAGCTAATTGTAACCCATTGTACTGCAATCAATTCAGGCATACAGAAATTCATATGAATTTGAAAAACACAGTTTTCAGAGTGGAAAAATGACTCCAATCCAAGCACTAATAAGACATATGCATATACACAAGCCCAGATGCACACTTAAACATATCCAGTTTCTCTGAGAGCAACACATTAATGTTCTCTGTTATTTGTTTAGAGAGGCGAGACCAGACTTTGCAGTGCTTACTTTGGCTCTGATATTTGAAAGGCCTGTCTGAAAGTTGTTTTTTATGCATCTCAGGTGTGGTGGCTATCCAAACTTTCAGTCTTACTCACTAACTCACTCTCTCTCTCTTTTCCCTTCCCTCCCTCTCTCTGTTTCCAGTTGTGCTCTTTCGTCTTGTTTATATTAATACATGTTGTTGCTTACATGGCCGTGCTTATTCTTATCTCTTTGTTTGCTGTTCCACATTTCCGACATATGTAGATGGTAGATAAAATTGGGTGTAAGCTACAGCTCTTTACATTTCTGTCCAGTGTGGTAGCATTCAGCTAGGTAAAGGAGCCTGTCTCTGACCAGCCAACTTTAAAAAAAAAAAAGTTTCCAGAGATGAAAATCCCATCTAATACACTATTTCCACTGTTTCGCTACAAGCGTAATATTATTCGCATAAAAATATCTGGGCTTCCTGTAAACTTTAAAATGAAGCCATTAAAAATTAAGGGATTCCATTTCAGAGGTCCTGGAAGGGGGATGAATGTGGGAGAGGATGATGTTTAATGTGAACTACCTTCATGACTCTCTTATGTAAAACTTGTGACAAGCAACAAGTGTAGCCAGATGGTGACTGGACCACTCGAGCGTCATGGTAATCGAATTGAGCGTGGGGGCTGTTGCCAGCACTCTATCTGAGCAGGGCACAGGGGCAGGGCCCCTGTTTGATGTGGGTACCAGGATTATTTTCATGCCAGGGCGCTTTATGGGTGGTTACAAACTGCTG
The DNA here is from genome assembly GCA_027481765.1 of Tenualosa thibaudeaui. Classification (NCBI taxonomy): domain Eukaryota; kingdom Metazoa; phylum Chordata; class Actinopteri; order Clupeiformes; family Clupeidae; genus Tenualosa; species Tenualosa thibaudeaui. Next base: position 1,766,335 of record JAIFZK010000222.1, on the reverse strand, counting down.
GCTGACCCTGGCATGTTTAGGTGGAGAGCGAGTGCGCCTTGGCACGGTAGCAACAGCAACAGTTTCCCCAGCAGTGGTCCACTTCTTTAAAAATTAGACGGAAAGAGAGAGAGAGAGAAAGAGATCCATAGAGCGAGTGAGAGAGGCCATGCTGAAATTTCACACCTAAAATATGAAGGCTTGAACTGAGTAAATTACTATTTAAACTTGGATTCAAAAGGCAGGACTTAAGTCCAAAAAATCAGTAAAATCAGTAATATTTGGCACTATTATTTTATTCCACAGTACTCCAACAGTTATTGTCAGGCCAAACACTCTTGCGCTTGCTAGTTTGTAGAGTCCCCAACTTAAGCCAAGATATGCAGGCACAACCATCAGTTTGCATCACATAGATTTATATAACACTGTCCATGCAGTTATAAAGTGTGCTGTAGCTTATTTCTTGGGATTGATAAAATTTGTCAGAGCTCTGTTGTGTGTTCTGACTGCCAACTCACTGATCTAGCCAGTCTCTTTAGAGATGGGGTCAGTCAGAAGACAATGGGCGCTTTTCCCAACACCACAGTTTGCTAATTGCAATGCAGTTGCTAAACTATGGTTTTGGGAAACACATCCCTGCAGGCCGCTGACAACGAAGAGGCCAAATTGGGATCTCTTCCCACGTCATGACTGTATATATTGGTCAGCCATCAAGCCTGCCAAGTTGAACAAGCTGGTTATTAGTCATGAAGTCTAAAGTTTTAACTATTGTGGTTTTGGTGTATTGATAGAAATATTTTTTTGTGACATACAGGCACACAATTCTCAAATCACATAAAATTCTGTCTCATGTCAATAATATTCTGGACAGATCAGTGTTTCATACTGAAATGGTTATCCTCTTGCCTTATTTTCCAGCTTGTCCATCTGGAACATACAAGCCAGAGGCAGCACCTGGAGGTCTGACTACTTGTATCACCTGCCCAGACAAACATCACACCTCCCAACCTGGAAGCACTGCCCTCAGCGACTGCGTATGTCAGGAAGGCTACAAGGCCAAAGGCAAGACCTGCGAAGGTAACCTACTTAATAGTTAAATATCACCATTCTGATCCACAGCTAAAACCATAAAAATCTATCTCAATAAATATTCATAAATCTATAATGTTACTGTTTAACAGAAAAAACACTTGGAAAAAATTAAATGTGAGGAAAGCAATGTTGTATATACCATTTTCCTATATGTAATGTTCGTTTTAGCATTCAATGTCTCCTGACAATGCCCTGCAATCTCTGACTACAGTGTTGCACTGCCCTGGGAATCAGAAATAAACAATGGCAGTATTTTCCTCCACACAACAGAAAAACTATGTGGAGTGTCTCAGGGAGCGTTGAACTACCTATGTGGTGTATTTTGTTTGGTCTTTAGTTCAGATGTAATGTAGGTCCCTAAATTCCAATGGACAAAAGCATCTGCCAAGAAACATAAACAAACACATCAACATCCATGGGTATGTTTTGTAACAAAACAGTGGCTAACTAACACAGTGGCAGCAGTGTTGGGCAGTAACTTCACTACATGTAGCAAAGCTACAAGTTTAGCTACATTTTTGAGTAGCGTGGCAGTAGCGAAGCTATTTTCTGAATCTGTTAGCTTTTGATTTGTTTAGTTATTTTTTGACCATACGGTGTGGTACCTTTCCCATAAGCTACATTTTCAGAGCATCAGCTCACAGCAGCAAATCTTCAAGATCAATTGTTTGCAATAAAGTGTTACAGTATAAATAGTGATGCATTTGTTGCATGATAGGTGCTGTTTAAAAAAATTCCCACGTGTACAAAAATCTATTATGTCCTCTATCACTCACATGTGCACACTATAGTAAATTTAAATAGTAACATCATATTAGAGAGCATTATATACTAAAAAATACTGCAGTTTTTATAAATTATAAGATACTTCTACCTTTTTTGTAAACTAGCTACATTTTGTCTTCAGGTAGCTTCAGTGTAGTGAAGCTTCATCTGATGTGGAGTAACTAGTAGCTTAGTTAATTACATTTTCTGTGTAGCTTGTCCAACACTGTAACTTAGTTATACATGGTGTTGGTGTTGTACTGCAAATTTTGCACATTTCCAATCACCAAAAACTATAACTTTGGGAAACACACCCCTGAATTACCTGTCCTTCTTTTGACCGTCTGAGAAGATAGTGCCTAGCCTCATACGAGCCTTTGTCAAGTAGAAAAACTTTAAATATTAGTAGGATATATAGGATATATTTAAATATATCCGTACACACATTGAGGGTTGAGTTATTCATGTCTTAAGTCCATTTTTATTTCCACTTATCCAGGTTTACATTCTTCATACTGGTCTGCAGGTTTTTTGGGAAGGGGACTAAGGAAGATATTGGCCTTCCTAGCAGCATGAACAATAAGGTGTAGAGGAGTATATTTTTAAGAACTAGGTCCAGGGCTAAGATCTTTATTATCCCCAATGCTTTGAGTCAAAAGCAAAGTAATTTATGGCACCTATGGGATGTTCTTTCAGTCTTATCCTTGGGCTAGTAAATGATACTTGGCTTTAGTATCACACTTGTCCTTGTCATTCTAACTTTCTCTTCTCTTCCCTCTCTCTCTCTCTTCCCCCCCCCCCCCTCTCTCCCTCCCTCCCTCTCTCTCTCTCTCTCTTTCCTCCTTTTCCCTAGTGGTCCACTGTCCAGAGCTTTCTCCACCAGAAAATGGCTTCTTCATTCAAGGGTTGTGTAATAACCAGTTCAACGCCGCCTGTGGCGTGCGCTGCAAGCCGGGCTTTGCGCTGCAGGGCAGCGGCATCCGTCTGTGCCAGCCCGACGGCACCTGGTCCGGGGAGGACGCCAGCTGCAGGGGTGAGTGAGCAAGCAGGCAGTGCGGACTAGAGGGTAGGGAGGGAGGGTGTCTACAGAGCACCCTCAGATGGGATGGCCTTTTGATGACTTTTGGCACACATGTCTTTATGGAGTCTGTTACTGCCTTGCTCCTCTCTATTGTCTTTCTCCTCCTTGGTCATGCTCAAACTCTTTTTCTTTCTCTTCCTTTCTTTCTTTCTTTCTTTTGTTCTTTCTGTCTTTCTTTCAGTGTCTTCTGTGTGTCTTTCTTTCCGTGTTCTGTGTGTCTTTCAGTCTTTTCTTTTTTTCTGTCTTTCCCTGTCTTTGAACTACTTTTTTTCCCTTTCCTCTCTAATCACAGTTGTTTTCGATGAGAACATCTTGCCTTTTATAGATGTTTCATTTATTACAGCATGACTGGAAGCATTTCAGAGAGCTCAGGAATCATGTCTGGCCTTTTCAGTTTTTTGCGAATGTGTTTTCAGCGCTATTAAAAAAAGTTAACATGCTAATATTTGCCTGTCCATCAGCCAGTAGTTTAGACTTAGCTGGTGGGATGCTTGTAAATGTATCCCTGTGTGTCAACATGGCCGTCCCGGACGGACTTCATATGCTATGCAAGAGAACTCCTTGGAGGCCCATGGAAAAGCTGAAAGGCCACTTTTCCATGTTAGCTATAAGCAAAAATGCAAATATGATGCTCGTTCTTGCTCTGCCTCTCTCTTGCGCACTCTCTTGCCCTGTCCTTTTTCTCTGTCTCTTTCCCTCCCTCCTCTACTACACATGAACACATACACGCATACTCTATTGACACACACACACACACACAAACAAACATACACACAACCACACACCTACAGATGATAGGCAACAAGGCACACACACGCAAGCACATGCACACACACACGCACGCACCACACTACACCACACAGGATAGTCGGACCTCCCGCACAGTCCGGCCTGAGGGTTGGGGCTTCGGCACGTCCCTGGCGATGAAAGCCGAGACGCTAAGTGCTCTTCGAGAGACCTCAGCCTAAGCGGGCCAAGCCATGTTGGATCAACACTATTCTGGGTGCTCTGTTTTGAAAGAAATTACAGGTCCCAAAAATCCTTGCCGCAGACTCTGGCCTGGTGCCTTTCGCTTCCTTTCTTCTTTTGGAAGCCCGCTGCTACGCCCCTCTCTCTCTCTCTCTCTCTCTCTCTCTCTCTCTGTGTGTATGTGTGTGTGTGCACTGACTTGGTGGCTGGTAGCTGCTGCTGTTGCTGCTGCCACCAAGCTTCTCTCAAGGCTGAAATGTGATACTGCTGGGCACCGCTTTGTGCCTTTGGTCAGCATTACCTTAATAAGAAATTGGCTACAGCTAACTGACCACTGAATGTCTATATTGAACCTCTTACATGAACATTATGAAATTACATAATCATAACCCAGGGGTCGGCAGCCTTTCTGACGTGTAGTGCCAATGACAAATGGTCTTGTTAGTTTGCGTGCCAATCAACAGGCCAATCATTTTAACTACACATCATTATGGGGCCGTATTTGCAACATGAAAATATGTTGAATCTCTCTTGGCTATGCTAAGCAGCACTTTCAGAACATGTTGATCTAATTTTTGAAAAATCAAAAATAAAGGAATAAGAAATATTTGGAATATTTGGAATCATTCCAAATAAATAATTTTAAATTTCATGCATGAAAATGCGTGCTACAGGCTAACTTGCATAAGGGGAAACTCACTTCTGTTCGATCGATCACTCATTTTGGGTTAGTGCAAATATCTGTTACTAACAACATTCTCACTGCGCATTAATCTAGCTTCTCTCATTTAGCTAACAGTTTACACATTTTACATGGTCTACCTTTCTCTGCTACTGAAAGGAATCATCGTATTTTATGGTGATGGTGGTTCTGTTCACGTAGCCTACATTAAAAAAAACATTTGGTTTGTTTTTGTTACATAAATGGTTCAAAGCCTTGAATTCTAAACACTCCAATTAAAAGTTTGATTGACTTGTCATTTCGTGTTCTGTCTCATAAGGACAACATACAAAAAAAACTTTCAAAATAAAAGCACACAGCACTTCTACCCATGGTATCCAAGAGGGATACTGTATGTCTGAACGGCTGAACTGTTGGGGCAACTGCTGCTTAACCTTGATGAACGATCTTGCCACAACTGCTGCGCTGGAACTTGTCTTGTGGAAAAATGTTTAAAGCCGAGAGGGTGCATTACTATTCGTCAAACTACAGAAGATGCACCCTATACAACAGCCAAAGGCTCTTTAACAGCAACAGATGAGACGGCCAAGTTTTTCATAATGTATTTAAATTTCAACCCCCCCAGTTTATGTACAGTATAGGCAAACGCATACAATTCCACTGGATTCTTTACACTCAATAACTGTATACATTTGACAATAAAATGCCTTTGTATTCCTTTTTTTATCACATTATAACTGTGCTTTTTGCCCAATATCTTTCCCTTTGGTGTGTTTTCGTGTGTGTGTGTTTGCAGTGCGCTCATGTCCTAAACTCCTGGCGCCGCCCCACGGCCAGGTGAACTGCACAGAAGGTGGCATTCCCCACAGGGTAAAGTGTGAGGTACGCTGTGCCAAGGGCTACCGGCTGGTGGGCAACGCCAGGCTGACCTGCCAGAGCAACTCCCAATGGAACGGACCCCTGCCACGGTGTGTGGGTAAGCCTGCTAGCCTCTCTTAAATGTGTACGAGTCAGCCTTTATATATACGTACTGTATATTTATTTGTGTGTGTGTGTGTTCTTTATGATTGTGTGTGTGTGTGTGTTCTTGATGATCACACGTGTGTGTGTGTGTGTGTTATGATCGCGCACACATGTGTGTGTGTGTGTTTGTGTTCTTTGTGTGTGTGTGAATTTTATGCATATGTGTGTGACTGAAAGCTGTTAACAGAAAGCTATTTTTATATATTTTATCAGTTATGTTGGAGTATCTTAGAGTTATTGTTTTTTCTGTGGTAATGTGGATTGCTTGTGTTGGTGTTCATTGTGTACATAAAGGTTTATCAGCATATATGTGTACTTGTGTGACATACAGTGAAGATATCATTGTTTCAGCATTGTTATATTTGGATCAGAGCACATATCAGATTTGGTCTGTGTGTAAAGGTTTTTAAAACTGTTTTAGTGGAGTGACCCATACGGTCCCCAGAGTTAAAAATATACCCATACATAATAAATTCAGAATGAACCAACATTCATCATCCAAGCCCTGCCGCATCAAACACATGTTGACGTGTGGCTGACGTCCTTTGCTCTAGATTTTTTTAGGTCTTTTTGCACCCCAGCCCAGCGCCCCCTCCCAACAGACACACACACACACACACACACACACACACACACATACACACAGGGCTTGCTGGGCACAGTGGATGCACATATGGTCTGGATTTGTGCTCAGCCACACTACATCACACCAGAGAGAATATATCTGTCCTCGCATAACAAAGAGCCACCGTGTCTGTCACACACACAAACACACACTTACTGTATACTCAAATCATGGGTCACACATACAAACAAGTGGATACATATATCTTCTATAGTGTAAGTTTAATTCATAGTGATATAGTTACTGTAAACCTGTAAAGTTTTATATAACTTCAAATGTATATGTAGCTGCATATATGTTATATTTGGATAACTGCAAAAACTAATATGACACATATATAAACTCATAGAAGTGCAGCCTGGATAACCACTCAAGAATTCAGTCAAATGCAACACAAGAAATATTGTATTCAGTGAGTCAGTTTATTTAGTAATGATGTGTGTGTGTGTGTGTGTGTGTGTGTGTGTGTGTGTGTGTATGTGTGTGGGCACATGTTTATGAGCTCACATGTCTGCGTGGGGTTTTATGTTATGTAGACTACAGTGCCTTTCCTTCACATGTGTGTGCATATACAACATGTCAGGGATAACGGCCACCGACGTGTCCCGATATAGGGGAATAGTGAACGAGGCAGTGCGGAAAATATCAAGTCCATTGTTCCCCTATATCAAAACACCTCTAAGGCTGTTATCCTGCTTATCACTCAGTTGAACCCACATTGATTTTTATATTAATTCAATCTTTTTTAAGCTGTAATCTACCAAAAATGTCTGGTTCGTAGTTTTAGTGTAACCCAGTCTAACACTTTGTGGGAAAATAGATCCCCAGGGCTGCTCTAGTTTATTCTGTTGTTATGGTTACCATTAAGTTGCAGTTTACTTACAGTTACAGGCTACTTTCTAAAAGAAAAACATTGATATGGAACAGAGATTAAACTTTTTTTTATCAGATCTATGTCATAGATGTCCCGTTATCAGGGAATAACGGACACCCTGTTAGACAACCAGAAAACAGTATTTAATTTCTCCGGGTGATAAGTGTGTCTGTGTGTGTTCATTTGGATGTGCATCAGTGAAGACAAGTGTTGGTGTGTGTATGTGTGTGCGTGTGTGCGCACACATATCTTTGCATATGTGTATGCGTGTGTGTGTGTGTATGTATATGTGTGTATACTGTACACTGTACAATGTCTCTGTGTGTCTTTGCCCACAAACCTTGGGCAACTCTGCCTCTTTTCACCCCTGTGAGTCACCGATCCACATCCGGCAGTGGCCGTCTGCTCTCTCTGCCTGAGTCCTCAAACGCTCCCCTCCCCTCCCCTCCCCTCGTTTCACCACCTGTTTATTGGTCCCATCAGGCCCCACACCTCTGATTGAGTTACAGTTTGTTTGTCTGAATGTCTGAACGCAGGCTACACACTGTCATTATGCCTAATGCCCTCCACTGCCTGCTGCTTTGTTTGTGTAGGGGTCCCCCCCCCCCTTCTGTGCTTCCCCACCCTCCTCTCTCCCTCGCCACCCTCTCTCTCACTTTCGCCCTTCATCTACGTCTCTTTCCATCTTTTCTACTTCTCTTTCATTCTTTCTCTCTTCCCCCTCTTTTACGCTTACTCTATCACCATCTCTCACTTGCACATTTACATTTTTTTCTTTCTTCCTCTCTGTATCGCTCTCTCTTTCTCTCTCCCACACTTTCTCTCTCTCTATCTCTCTTATAGTCTCTCCCTCACACCACAGACTTTCTGTCATGCATCAAAGTAATTGAGATCAGAGTAATTAGAATAATCTCTCTCCCAGTCTCTCTCTTTCTCCCACACTTTCTCTCTCTCTCTCTTTGTCTGTCTTATAGTCTCTCCCTCATACCACAGACTTTCTGTCATGCATCAGAGTAATTGCACCCTATCTCTGTGTTACATGTTTTATCACATGTTCGTCAGAGCTTCCCTGTTACTTGCCTCATTTCAGCAAACGCAAACACCACGATTGAAAGTCGTTTTTCCACTCCAAAGATATTTTTCCTCCCTCTCTCTCTTTCTCTCCCTCATGGAGTTACAGTGCATCCAAGAATGCACACAGCCCATGCCAGTAACAGTTCTGTGGTTGGTTTTGTTCTTAGATGTCATTTCCGTGGACGTATTTGCGCTCGCTTCACACTAATTTACAGCTTTAGGGATCGTCACCGGCTTCTCTGGAAGAAGCGGGCCCTGCTGACCAGAAAACTCATTACAGCCAGAAATGAGTGTTTTTGTCACGGTTTGACAAATAATTTCTCGTAACTGCAAGTATCAGTGCTGAGGCTCATGTAATTAGAACTGGCGTCAGTCAAATGGAATATCCACTGTGCTTGTGGATTTTAACCAGCGTCTCTCCTTCACTGCTCCACCCCTCTCATCGGCTCTCCTCTTCTCTTTTCTTCCTCTCCTCTTGCTTCTCCCACTCTTTCCAATCTCAATCCTCTTTTATCTTCCCCTCCTCCTTTCACTTACCATTTTTCTCTCCTTCTTTCCATTCTTCCTCCTCTCATCTCCCCTCTTCTCTTTTCCCCTCTCTCCTCTCTTCCTTTCCTCCTCTCCTCCTCCTCTCTCAGAGGTGAGGTGTCCTCTCATTGTCCCACAGAAACATGTCCTACTATCGCCCCCTGCCTGTGGAACAAGGGAGCTGAGGAGCGGGGCCTCCTGCAGACTGAGCTGTCACCCAGGTTACCGTCTCCAGGGTGACTCACCAGCAAGATGCATGGCCTCTGGGGAGTGGAGTCCGAACCTACAGAAAGCAGCATGTGTAGGTACGACGTGTGTGTGTGTGTGTGTTTGTTTTGAGTTTGTGTGTATGTCTGTGTGTGAGCCTGTGTCTCTGTGTGTGTTTTCATGTGTAGCTTGTGCATGCTTGTCTGTATTTGCCATGCCGTACAGGACGCAAGTGTGCCAGAACATATGCACAGTATTAACAACGTTCCGTGTTTATGAAGTCCCAAGTTACCAAATACTTTTCAAGTCAAAGGGGTGCAGTTTCCACCATGGCTCCAACAAACCAACCAAATTCATTTGCCAAACATCCGAATCCGGAATCAAAATCCGAAACAACCACAAAAACACCAGTGCCAGTAAAGCAGTATTTAACAGACAAGCTATGCGGATGCGTTTAGTCATCAAGCTCTAAGCTTTTACAGTGTGTTAGATCACCCCCTTCATTCTTGCTCTCCTCGGCCTGCCCTCGGCACCTCTCCATGTTTAGTTTTTTTTTCTTTTTTTTAACAACGAGGAAAATGAGGGAGGAAGACGCAGTCGCGCAGCTTCCAGGCCTTCCAGGCGCTCTCGTCAGTGCTATTACTCCAGTCGAGAAGTATTTTCCCCGCTTAATGGGGAGAAAGGCGCGGGTGGGTTTGATTAGGAGGGCGGTGCAGTGCACTTTGTTCTGCTGCAGCAGATGCTACAGCGGATGGGTGGAGGGGGTGGTGGTGGTGGTGGCGGGGGTTTGAACCCTGCAGATAATTGGAACAGAGGACTCTCGGTCAGCCAGTTCAGCTGGCATGAGCTGAATGAAGAATGAGGAAGACTTGAGACGTAGGGGGGGTAGGAATGTGCCTGACAGTGGGTCTGACAATGACTCACCCTCCCCAGATCTACACTACTGTTCGTTGTGGGCTTGTTGACTTTGGGCTTATTGACTTTGATTGGGCTTACAAGCAGAACAGCACAAACAATGAAAATTTATTACAGTGTTTTTAGTAGAACAGTGGGGGTTTTCTGTTAGCTTATCATTTCAAAGTCTTCTACTAGAAGCTCCCCACACCCTCAAAGTCCTGTTCTTTGGCAGAGGCACAGGGGTAGAGATGCCTTCAGTCCAAACAGGTGCCTAGCAAGGACTAGCGCGTTCGTGCAAGGATGACCTGAGTAATTGGCAACACTGAGATCCTTAATTGTGTCACTGACTCTGACCCAGTGTTTTGCTGAGATCAGCAGTGTTGCTATTGAAGCGCCGTTGCGCTCTGAGGATAATTGGGACCAGCTCAGACACGTTTGAATAGCGGCACTGATTCACTGTCATCAGTCCAGCCCAGTTCCAGGCGATAACAAGCCGGTTGCACAATGCACGCTAAATTCGTTTTCCTTTTGAGCCCTCATGCCTCACTCAACTTTTTTTGTCTTCCCATTCATACCCCCACCCCGCCTGCACGCCTCTTGTGTGGTGGTGTCCCTACATTTCTTTTCCCATTGCACCCCCAACCCTCACACACAGATTCAGAACCGCCTTGGATCCAGTGCCCCAAAGATGTCGTCACAGAGGCCAGAAAGCACCAGGGCTTGGCTAACGTCAGCTGGAGCCAGCCAATGGCGGGCGACAGCTCCGGAGACGAGGTGAGTTCTCAGTCCCTTCTCCTAAATCCTCCCGCCTCAGACTGGCCCATAACAATATTTGTTTTATGATGAGATAACCACATTGGGCTTCGGCGGGCTCGGGGGGATTATTCCCATTGGCAGAAGCCTCTGGCTTGAATAATCCACTTTGGAGACGATTACGACATATGTTGACTCCTAGTTCACCCCAGCTCTCCACGTCAGCGTTAACTGACGCTGTTATGACCTTTGACCCCCTGCAGGTCACAGTGCAGGTGACGCCCGTCTTAAACTCGCATCAGCTCTTTCCCATCGGAATGGCGGAGATCACCTACACAGCCACTGACCGCGCCGGGAACAAGGCCAACTGCTCTTTCACAGTCACCGTTATTGGTGGGTTCAGCTCAAGACACAGCCCACTGCTATCTAATGGCAAACATGTGTGACCATTAAACTCTAGGGTAGCCTCTGCAGAGAAAGGGGAAAGGTTGATGTATTATTGGCATTATGAGGTATTATTATATACTGTGCATACAAGGTATGTGTGGTAATATTACCTTATTTTCTATCAAGATAAAAAAAACTATCTATCTATCTATATCTATCTATCTATCTATCTATCTATCTATCTATCTATCTATCTATCTATCTATCTATCTATCTATCTATTTATCTATCTATCTATCTATCTATCTATCTATCTATCTATCTATCTATCTATCTATCTATCTATCTATCTATCTATCTATATCTATCTATCTATCTATATCTATCTATCTATCTATCTATCGGTTTTTCAGTCTCTTGTTCATTAACAAGCTGTCTTTATAAGGTATTTACAGTACACACAAGGTGTGTATGGTAAAGTTGCCTTATTTTCCTTCAAGATAAAACAATCTATCTATCTATCTATCTGTCTATCTATCTATCTATCTATCAGTTTCTCAGTCTCTTGTGCATTAGCAAGCTGTCTGCCTATGTTTGTTTTGTTTTGTCATGTATTTAGGTGAGCTTGGCCTTTTTGTCTTTTCGTATGGTAGCAGTAGCGCTGAATACACATACACAAAAAATATAAAATATAAGAATACAGTTGATAATTAATACAAATATAATTGCAATATAATAGGAAGAAATGTGCCAAATAGAAGTATTAAAGATGATATTCAATGAAATGATAATGCAGGTGTGGATGGTTTTAATTTAGTTGACTAAATCCTATGAAACTCTTTATTTCCACAGACACAGAGCCACCGATGATTGACAGGTGCAGGTCTCCACCCACAGTGGAGGCATCAGGCGTGGAGACATCCGTGGCCTGGGAAGAACCGCAGTTTTCCGACAACTCAGGTATCCGCCCGGATAGTACCAAAGCTTCAGGGAGGAGAAGGCTCTTGTCTAGAGCCGTTTTAGGCAGGGCCTGGAAAAACGCACACCAGGGCTGGGCTGCGACTCTGTCACATTCTGGCGAGATGACCATGAGAACCGGGTACCTTCAAGGGGTTTAATGCATTTAAAACATGGTGCGCCGACGCAGGTACTGGAGCGAACGTGTGGTAGACACATTAGTTTTTATTTTGGTGGCTCTTTGTCTCTCCCCCGAGGGACTTGGAAGGTTCAGAGGAATGGACGGGACGGAAAGTAGGCTATCCAAGACCAAGAGGAAGAGGAATTACATAAGCAACAATGGGAAATACCATAAAACTGCAAATGATGACAATAGCAAATGGAAAGGAGAAAGAAATTTCCCATTGTGCTCTTATTGAGTGTTAATGGTAGGGGTCAGGGTAAAGATTGAAGTGAGAATATCAATTCTGACTTACAGTTTTGTCAACGTCATCTTCTCGGTGGTATACATAGAACACGCCTTTATAATCTATGCATTTTAGCCCCACCATTTTGGCATAGTGTTATTTTCATAAGATAGCAGTTGCATGATAGCCACTTTGTGCAAAGCCTCTGGAATCCCTCAAGTGGCGCACATTTCTTTCCTCGTGGGCAGATACTTTCTGTGAACTATGAAAATATTGGTATGCCAGAATCCTCTGTTCACTAACTGCCCAGCCCAGCTGTTGGAAGGAAACCTAAGCTAATGTAATGGAGAGATCCTTGACTGTTTTGTAGCAAAATGTTGAGATGAGTCAAAGCACGAGGTGGCATTAGCCTGGCTATTTGCATGAAGATTGAAATTCAGCAATTCCATAAACTAAAAGCACTGTTTCCCACATCTGCCATAATATTCAGGAGGGACTTTATCTCTGAAACTATATTATTATATTGAGAAACACTTGTTTTTGTCACAACAAAAACTATATACAGTGCTTTTAATGTTCTGGCTATACTGCTAATGCTAGCTTTGGTGTTGTCAGTAGCAGAGCTACTGTGAATGAGGCATGGCCATGGAGCATGCTGGTTCTGGCTGACCACCATCCTCCAACTTTAGGTACTATTGGGTACACATGTGCATGCACGTGCAGACAAAAATGTTTAGTAAACACACACAATCACATACACACACATGCACACAAGGCATTTACACTTAGTGTTTTTCCTGCCAGAGGTCCCTCAGTGCCCCACACAGTCACACAGGAATAGTTTGTGGTTGCTCCACGAACCAAGATGGCAGGCCGACGTCACTCGGGTCGTTCTCCGACGTCAGCGTGTTTTGTTTTTCCATGTCCGCACCCTGAGTGGCGGGCGGCTATATTAAGCAGCCATGGTCAGGGAGACACCGTCTCCCTCCGCCGGGGCCCGCCAGACATGTGTCAGACTGGCTCGGAAACCAGATTTTTTTCTCTCTTTCTTTCTCTCTCTCTCTCAAACTCCCTCTATCTCACTCTCTATTTATCTCTCTCACTCTATTGCTCTATCTTTCTACTCTAATACTCACCTCCTGTCTTCCAAGGATACTCTTTATTTTCTCTCTATCTCTCTCTCTCTCTCTCTCTAGAAGAAGATGTCTTTGTCACTTAATTTCTCTCCTCTGTTGAGAGAGAGGCGTTTATCTGTTTATCTTTTTTCTCCTCCACCCTTATTTTTTCTTCCCCCTGTTTTTTCTCCCAACTGTGGAAACAGTTTGAGGTGAGAGCCATAAAACTGACTACACTGCAGCATTTTGCCTCTCTCATGATTTTTTTTTTGGTTTTGCTCCCCATGTGAGCTTTTGTGTACTTAAGCCGTCCAGACACTAGCAATTACCCCTTCCCCTGGCCAAGGGCAGCATTATTTTGAAGCCATGTAATGACCAGACCAGCCATTCTCTCATGTCGACATGCCCTGCTTTTATTATACACTGTTTAACAGCTCCCCACTCTGACTCATCCAGCATGTAGTTGTGGCTGCAGAGTGATAAAATTGCACCGCATCAGCTACTGGGAGATATGTATGTCATCATCATTCTGAAGAGGTTTATATGTGACAGTATTACAAATCTGATCAGAGTTAGGCTGAGAGGATCGTTTGCAGAGGTGACTTATTATAATGACTATCGCACAATTATATTGATACTATAACATCGACTTTTAGAATATTGACTGACCCCTACTGCCTATAGCTATGGCTAATAAGTGATACAATTGCAACACATCAGCTACTGGAGATATGTCTTCATGCTTCTGAAGAGGTCTATGTTATATTACAAAAGGAAAGTCCATCTGAGAGAGGCTGGGAGGACCACAGATTTTACGCTGTTATTAGGCTAATTTACTAACTTTGTAGTCAATTCCATGGTTAAATGGCTCAGTAAGGGGTGAATGACAGCTCTCTCTTCTCCCCCTACAGCTTCTTAGCACATCCACAGTGCTTGCAAGATGTGGAACGAACCCAAAACTGATTTGTGCTCAACTGGGCGACACTTTAACACACTAATGCACGCATTATTCATTCATTATATTACATTCTGTGAAACATTGCATCCCTGGTGCTACATGCAAACTGCCTACTATTACTAAAGGAATGTCTGACAGTTCTCATTAGTTACAATGGCCCTCATTTACAAAACGATCGCACAACAGAAAACTGAATACAGAGCAAATACACAGATTTACATGCAAAAATTTGTCTAATTTTGGACATACTAAAACTTGCCCTGATTTCCACATTTGTGTCGTAAATGAGGGCCAATGTCTATCTAGTTACTTTAATATTGTTGACACTGTTACATATTTAGATTAAGAGGGAGATAACAGCATTGGACAGATTTGTGATTATAGTGTGACTGTACACCAGTAACAATATTTCTGAGTATGAAATTTGCATTTGTCTTGTCAGAAGCAGAAAAAATGCTCTTTAGATTTAGTTTTTTATTGATGTTTTCTTTTTGTCTAAGGTTTAATTCATGAATGTTCTAATGTTATGGCGTCATTGTTTTATTGTCTGTATATGTAGGTGCTCGTCTCAATATCTCCAGCACTCACAAGCCTGGTTCCCTGTTTCCTGACGGTGAAACGTCAGTCTTCTACACCGCCACGGATGCCTCGGGCAACAACCGCACTTGTGAAATCATCATCACCGTTCAAGGTAGCCTACGTACCAAAACCTACCTTTCAATTACACAAGTGCTTTTACTACCAATTACTTTACATTTTTTGTAAGGTTTTAAGTTTTATAAAAATAACCTTGCTCTACAGTGACCTTCTACAATTCTAATAAAAAAAAAGTTATTGCTGAATAATGATTGATTTTACTGTCGTAAAACACATTACCCGTTTTTATTGTGTTATATTGTGGAAAACATTTAGCCTAATAGTCTCCCATTGAGATTTATAACCCATGATTAGATCATGTTAGCAGAAAGAACAGTTGCAGTTTTCTGACTATTACATCTTTAAATTGCGTATTTTGTCTATCTATCACACCAAAGGGAAGAAGTGTGAGCAGCCATATGTCCCAGTTAATGCAGACTTCACCTGTGTGGAGAAGGAGGAGGGGGTCAACTGCACTCTGCAATGCCAACAGGGCTACAGCTTTACCCAGGATGCCGTGCACAGCTACTTCTGTGCTCACAACGGAGTTTGGGAGCCACCTCGCAGCCCAGACCGACCAGACTGTTCCTGTGAGCCTCTCTCTCTCCCTCTTTCTCTGAATCTCTTTCTTTCTCTCTCTCTCTCTCATGCACACACACACACACACACATACGCACACAATTTATTTATCTATTCCTGTATCTCTCTCTCTTTTCATTTTGTTATTTATGTGAGAATTTAACTTTAGTTGATCATGAATGAGTAGTACATGAGACTACATGAGTCCACTGCACAGTTTGGTGTGTCTAACGGTCATACTGTTCATTACAGTAAACAGAGTGGCCAACAATGGCCTCAAGCCCTTTGAGATGCTCTTCAAAGCCTCCAGGTGTGACGACCTGGACATGATCAAGTCTTTCAGGGGAGAGTTTAACATAGCCCTGAAAGACATGGTGAGAACAATGTAGAATCTACTCACAGACAGACACATACACACACACACACGCACACACATACACACAAACACACACATATAACCAAAATGGTGCATTCATTCAGACGCTTAGTGCTTTTTTATGGGGTGGAAGTTCAAGTTTTGAGAACATGCCTTATTTATGATTTTACAGAGTTAATAACATTAATTTTGCTATGAACCAAAATTGAATTTAAAATCTGCAAGCTGTAACTGCTCTCTCTTTTTGAAGGTCCCAGCATTGTGTGCTGTTGATGATATTGCCTGCAAACTGGAGGTGATGTCACAGGGCCAGTGTCTGGAGTATGACTATTATGAGAATGGATTTGCAATAGGTTAGTCTCATTTTCAATGCTGGCCTCGACCCGCAACTCTTTTTCCATAATTGTTCCTGCAGAGCTATAGGAAATCCTGTACAGGAAATCAGGTGGTATCTAGGTACCAATGACTTTGTAAAAAAAACAAACAAAAAAAAAAACAAATGAAGGTTTATCAGTTGCAAAATTACTGGTAATTCATCTTCATCATCTCTTGATATTTGCCACTAACCTGGTGGGCACACTTTGTGCAAAAAATCTGGACACTCGATAGGCATTCATTTATTTTGTGTGGGCACTTTGTTTGAACTTTAAACCTGTTGGTTCGGCCTTCAATTTCTGTTTGCTGATTGGATGCTAAGAAATCTAGTCAAGGAAACCGAGGCCTTGGGAAACCAAGGGAAAGTACCCTGACTAGTGAAATGCAATACTGAGCAGAGGTAGTAGGCGGCACTATCACCCTACCACTATTTACCACACCCTGGCCTGTGACTGCTCACGTTACATTTGACCACTTCTCCTGGTTCTCCTCTTCCCATTTACCAGGTCCTGGAGGCTGGGGCAACAACTGGAGTTCTCAAAATGGGCAGGACTATGCCTACTTTGATGCCGGCTACGCCACCGACAGCCATGGTCCCCCCATGCAGCAGGATGCACCTGCCAACCCCCGCGCCACTTACCCTCGTGCCAGTTATCCCCGCAGCGGCTACCCCATGAGAGCGAAGAGACATCGAAAGATCATCGGGCCAACACGGGACCAGAAGATCCAGATCAACTTTAACATCACCGGTACGGACAATGTAAAGCTAGCTGTACACATTCAACCTACTCATAGCCACTAGCAGCACAGTTCAGCTAAGCTAGAATCCTAATGTCCCCAGAACTATCAAAGAGACATGAAATGGCTTTGAATTGTTGATCCGTATGACCCTATCCAGTTTTATCTGTCAAGTCAACATCAAGTCAAAGATGATTTCTATTTAGCAGACACTTTGATCTAAAGTGACACAGACTTGGACTGTCGACCAATATTAAGTCATTGATGTTACTACCAACCAAAGGTGCATTTACCAAAACAGTCTCTCTGTCTCTGTCTGCTTAGTTGGTTGCCATTAGATAACTGCATTACAACAGAGTAGCTAACTTGGTACTCCCTCATGGTGGTGGCAGGGCAGGAAACACACAGGCTAATCTCAGGTCACAAGACAGGCAGCAGGTCAGGTTTACCGGGGCAGAAAAGCAGGGATAGCCAGGACGGTCTGCGTCGGTGACGAGCAGTCTGAGAAACAACATAACTTGATATCACCATGGATTCTAGAGAGATTCTAGAGCTGTCATCTGCTTCAGCATCACTTAACTGGATCTCATTTACCCAGCAAGCATCCCACTGCCTCTGCGGAGGAACGACTCAGTGGAGGTGGTCAACCAGCGACGACTGCTAAGAGCTCTGGAGCAACTGACCAACCGGCTGAAGCGTACGCTCAGCAAGCAGCCCTTCACCTCCTTCCATGTCTCCTCCGAGATGATCATGGCTGACCCCAAGTCTCTGGAGAGCAAACGGGCTGCCCTCTACTGCCGTCCGGGGTCTGTCCTCAAGGGCCGCATGTGTGGTAAGTCGCCTCTCTTGCTATGGGTTTGCTCTGGTGGCCATCTTTGTTGTCCATGTTCCCGGACCTCCTTGATGTGAAACTCTAAAGTTCCCTTTGGTATTATTATGTCAATTGTAGTTGTGTATAATATTTGCTTTAAAGGAGAAATCCGGTGTGAATTCATCCATAGTGCTGTTGCCCGCGTACTGTAGGTAGGAAAAAGAACGAGAAAATTTGATACAACATAGGCTAAATAGTGAACCAACAGTTAACACTCACTGAATGGGTCACAGTAGTTGACACTTTGTGTTTTATTTTCCTATGCCCTATTGTGTAAACTTGAGCTGCCAGGTTGCTATTCGGTTTATGTTGTGCTGTTGTTTTGCAGTTTTACTAATTTATGTTTTCTTGAGTTCTTTCCCACTGATATTAGGCAAGATTTATTTTTTTTAATCTGAAGAACTTAAATCATCAGCAGGCAATGTGTCATGATCGATCATCCAATCAGAACATGCCAGAGTTGCCTAGCAACATCACTCCTAAAGTTTCCCAAGGTATCAACACCCTCAGGGGCTGTTGTAGCCTTTACCAGTATGCAAGGCTTAGGCTCTGACCGAGTTGTCCTAATGTGTGTGTGTTTGCATGCGTGTTTGTGTGTGTGTCTGTATGTATGTGTATGTGTCTTAGTCCAGTGTCCCCTGGGCACGTACTTCTCGCTGGAGTACGGCGAGTGTGAGAGCTGCTGGATCGGCTCCTACCAGGACGAGGAGGGCCAGATGGAGTGCAAGCCATGCCCAGCAGGCTTCTCCACCGCCTACCTCCACTCCCGCAGCCAGGCAGAGTGCAAAGGTGAGCTCCATCAGGATAGCCCATCAACGAGAGGTTTGGAAGCCATAAAAGTGAAGTGAAGAACCAGTCATAAAACATGCTAGATCCCAGTCAGAGGAGGAACTCGGAGTAGATTTAGTCTCTTAAAATGCTACCATTTATGGGTAACGACTGGGTCTGGGTATGGGTCGGCTTGTTCAAAACTCCTGAGCAGCTGCAGAATCCATTTCTTAGATATTGCACCGTTTTACTGTTGGTGGTTAGTAGTGTGAAAGTAATAAGATAGATCAATGGCTTAAATTATCATTCAGACTATAGAGTTTTGTTGCACAACTTTTGAACAACATTTTGTTGCATTCATTCACAGCAGCAGAACTGTAGTGGTAAAACTATTCTGCAATTACTGGCATGCTAATGAAGTGCTAGTGTATATGAAAACGTTGGAGTGCAGAAATGAATCTTATTTGATATGGTTCCTGTAGTCTGTTGCTTACTTATATTATTGCCTTGTTCTCTCCTCTTCTGCATGCTTGCAGAACAGTGTAAGCCTGGCACCTCCTCCATCACGGGGCTGGAGACGTGCGAGTCGTGCCCGTTGGGCGAATACCAGCCGGAGTTTGGCACCCGCCGCTGTCTCAAGTGCCCTGAGAACACCTCCACCGTCATTAGAGGAGCCCAGGACGTGAACGAGTGCGGAGGTGAGAAGGAGGAAGAGGGGGATAAGGAGCCACAAGAGCTGTCACTTTTCCCCACTTTCTCTCTCTCTTGCTCTGAGGACTTGCTGATGTTTGGAAAGGCTGGATAAATAATTTGTTGAGTAATGGAGTCTGATAGGATGCCAGCTCATTCTGATCAGGAAAACACACATCCATTATTCTAAAATTGCACAATAAATTTGTTTACGCTGGGAGATTGGTTCGCCTCATTAAACAGAGGGGATGGGGTGTGAAAGACTTTACTTTGTGTGTAGATCTTTACTATTTGTGTAGATCTTTACTTTGTGTGTAGATCTTTACTTTGTGTGCTAAGTAGTTTAAGCAGGGCTGGGGCTAGAAAAACATTACGGGACTGTGAAGTGCAGGAAAAAACACATTAGTTCAGTATTTGTATCATCCATCTTTTGCCTGTTAGAGTAATTATATGGCGTGTATGACTAGTCCATTTTTAGCACCGCTCACTCCTAATGCAGTGGATTAATAAAGCCCAGATTTATGCCACATAATCACAGACACTATAAACATGTTATTCAAACTTAATTCTCTCTTTCTCTCTCTCTCCTTTCTCTCTTCCCTATTCTCTCTCTCTCTGTCTCTCTTTCTCTCTCTCTCTCCCTCTCTGACTTTCTCCTTGTCTGTATCTGTTCCTCTCCACAGTGCCTTGCTCTGCGGGTCACTTCTCCCGTACAGGCCTGGTGCCCTGTTACCCGTGCCCACATGACTACTACCAGCCCGAGGAGGGACGCTCCTTCTGTCTTTCCTGCCCTTTCTACGGCACCACCACCATCAACGGGGCCACGGCCATCCAGCAGTGCTCCAGTGAGTCGGTTCTCCTTCCGCCAGGGCTGCATGCAAGGCCAGATAGCACTCGCTCACTCACCCTAATAAATGGCAATAACGGCACCAGGCTACCTCCCCTCACCCCCCCAACACACACACACACCAACCCCACTTTGAACAGCAGAGGAAAAATATGCCTCAGATGAGAGGGGGAATGATGAATAAGCTCTGAGATAATCTTTTCCAGACTTGACAGCGAGAATTATGTGCTCCCTCTGTCTCTCTTTCTCTATGTCTCTCTCTCTGTTTCCTTCCCTCTTTCTCTCTCTCTCTCTCTTCCTCTCATTTTTCTCATCACGTTTTGTCTTCATCCCTCAACTTTTTTGTTCCACCCTCTCAGGTTTTGGATCCAGTTTCTTGCCAAAGGAAGAGAGTGCAACGTCAGCCCCTGAGGTAGACCCAGGGACTCACTACCAGGCCAGTAGTCAGGTGAATGGCATTCTACTTGTCTGTTTGTCCATGTACAGTATCTGTCTGTCTGTCTGCCTGTTTTGTCTATTTGTTTGTATCCAAAATCTGTTTGTCAGGGTACCTGTCTGTTTCTGTGTGTCCTCTATGTTCTCTCTCTCTTTCTTTCTCTCTCTCTCTCTCTTTCCCCCCTTCTTCTCTCTATCTTGCTGGCTGGAATGTGGGTCGGTGAAGGCTAGCCTGGGTCCTTGGAATGACGACATGGAAACAAATCTGCACTAGCTTTGCCCATTCTGACTCAAACCATCCCTGGGCTTTTGTCCTCCCCTCCTCCCCAGGTGTTTCACGAGTGTTTCCTGAACCCATGTCAAAACAAAGGCATATGTGAGGAGGTGGGGGTGGGCTACGTCTGCACCTGCCAGCCAGGATTCACAGGTACAAAACAGATATTGTCTTCTGTGTTTCTCTCTCTCTCCCTCTCTCTCTGTCTCTCTGTGGCGACTCGAACGTCTCTCTGTTTGTTGGATGACATGAGGTCCAGGTTATTTTGGTTTTGTTAGCCATCTGGATTTGCTAATCAGCGCAAGTCTGCGGCTCAAATCAGGCCTGTAGAAGTGAGTGAGTGAAAACAGCTGGTTCAGCAAAGCCATGGTGCAAAAACACATGAGAGGAACATAAGCTGTCTGATTGGGAGGTGCATTAGCTCTGACAATGCCAGTGATGGGGCTTACTCTTGCCCTGACTTAACCCTCGGGATCAGCAGAACCATTCCACTGAAGTTATTGGAAGACTGGTGTGGTGCTGATGAATCATTCACCCTCATGCTTTAGGTTTATGGAAAGAAAGAAAAAAAACTTTTGTCTGCTCTTCTTTCTTCCACTCTGTCTCTCCCTTTCTCTGTCTCTCTCTTTCTTTCTCTGTCTCTCTCTCTCTCTATGTCTCTCTCTCTTTCTGCACAGGAGCAAAGTGCGAGATCGACATTGACGAATGCGAGTCGGAGCCCTGCCAGAATGGCGGGCACTGCCGCGACGGCATGGGAGACTTCCACTGCCAGTGCCAGCTGGGCTTCGTAGGTATGGCAGCCATCCGCGCCACGCCACGCCACGCCATGCCACACCACACCATGCCACACCACACTGCCAAACGCCTCTGAGTCAGTGGCTCGGCACGTGCCTCAGCTTAGCCCTTTTTTTCCATGCCTGGTGGGGATTGCCTGTGTTCTCAGGCATGACCAGCGGCGGGGGAGGGATGGCGGGGTGATTGGCTGGTTGATGGTGGAGGGGTGGAGGTGTTTGGAGTGTGAAGATGTTAGTGTCTGCCGCCCTGCTAAAGAGACCCGTCAGCAGCGTGCTGTACAGTAAACGTGGCGTGATGGTGGTGGTGGGTTATTATTGTTATTTTTATTTTACAGTTTGATTGTTTTGGATCTGTGGCAGGGTCGCTGTGTGAGGCGGAGGTGAATGAATGCAGCTCCTCACCGTGCCAACACGGGGGCACCTGCGTGGACAAGGTGAACTACTTCACCTGCAGCTGTGCAGACGGCTACACAGGTCAGTCAACTGTGTGTGTGTGTGTGTGTGTGTGTGGAGGGGGGGGTTGGTGGTGAAAGATATTACTTCGTCAGTTATGGCAAAAACAACGTTTTGGTCATACATAACAGTACAGGTTGTGTACAGTATGATTATGCACAGTGACTAATAAATGAAAGACAAATGATAAAGTATGTTTCAACATGTTGATAACAGTCTTTCTTTGAGAATCATCAGTTCCCTGTGAAACTTTATGGGGTTACTAATGACAGGCACTGACTTGATACTTTGTGTGTGTGTGTTTGTGTGTGTGTGTGTGTGTGTGTCCGCCCAGGCTCTCGTTGTGAGTTGGAGATTAATGAGTGCGCCTCCAGCCCCTGTCAGAATGGTGGGGCATGTGAGGACTTGGTGGGAGAGTATGTGTGTGCCTGTATCCGAGGTTACACTGGGGACAACTGTGAGGTCAACATTAATGAGTGCGAGAGCACCCCCTGTCTGAATGGAGGTACCTGTGTGGATGGAGTCAATAACTTCAGGTAAAAATCAATATGACTGAATCATGTCTTCCTCCTCGATGGAAGCGCTCATTTAAACTAGTGTTTGTTGCAAGCATGTCGAGATGTACTGATGCATGAGTTAAAAGTTAAAACAACACTACATAACTTTTCACTACTATTTGAGGTATCCCTTTTACCAGACAATTCCCTTATGTACAATCTCCAAAGTAAGTTCTATGACATTTAGTCGTATGAAGGTGGGATAAACGCAAGTATCATTCCCACCAGTCATCCATGATGCACTGTACAGTTCTGTGTAGGAAACCACCACAGTATATAAAAGAAAACTTTTATAGCATGCCATTCCTTCACATAGTGCCATCAAACAATAATCTGCATTGTCTAACAAAGCCAATAAGGCTCTTGGAAATGTTTGGAAGGTTGTATGTGCCTTTTTTGTGTCGTTTTACACAAAAACTCCACAGTGTTGCTTTAAACAAGGGGGAGTGAATAGGGACATTTTTAGGAGAATGTTTCCATACTCCAGTTCTGACAGTCAGCTACAACAGTCTATTAGCCCTGTAAAATGTCAAACACCCCATACTTTTACTTAGAACAATTTTAGCATTTACAATTTAAACAATATTGATGAGGTACTAGAATTTATTAGTAAGTGCTGATGAGGCACTAGAATTCATTATTATGTGCAAATCTTTATGCAGATAACATTGACATTGTCCTCAGACACACAGTCAATGCCAGCTAATTAAAGTCATAATGCTAACAGCTAATGGCTAATTCACATATTTGGCTGGCTGATGTTTTTGCCTCGTTGTCTCTCAGGTGTGAGTGTGCCAGTGGGTACCAGGGGCAGCTCTGTGAGGTGGACATTGACGAGTGTTACCCCAACCCGTGCGAGAACGGAGCCACCTGCGTGGATGGCCCCGGTGCCTACACCTGCCGATGCCCTCCTGGGTTCAATGGAACCAGGTGTGAGACAGGTATAGACACTTATAGTGAAAGAGAGAAGGAAGGAAAGAGTGAATACAAGGCAGAAATGTTATTAGTAAAAGCTGAGAAAATAAGTTATTACTGTAATTGAGGACAAAAGGGAAACTAACAATCTTTTTTTTATTATTTACAAAAAAGTAACGTGACAGAAACAAAAGCAACAAGAACAATACAAAGTGTAGCAAAAAGATACACAGATAAAGAACCTGAAACACAACTGTTGCAAAGACATTACAAACATTACACCGTACATCTTGACAGACTGAGACAAACGTTCGGCAGAAATGATCAGATTTGGGTGGGGGTTATTGGGTTAGTGCTTGTGTTTATGTCCTTGCATGTGTATGTAGTGTCATCTTAACTGCAGGACAGGAAGATGTAAGCTGGATCACACAGGGTTAAATAGTAGTCATAGTAGTAGTAGCAATGATCATAAAAATAATAAAACTAATAATAGAGTAAAATAATAAGATGGTAGGTTGATAGGTTAATGAAAAAGGCTCAGAAAATTGACAATCCTAGAAAAGGAGAGAGTTCAGTTTCCGAAGGTAATAGTTTCCAAGAGCAGCAGCCGTGACGGACAGAGGAGAATGAACAGAGCTCTCCATCTAAATTCACTTTCCCTTCCTCTCCTCTGTGATGATAATAATAATGTGTCTCAGCGTGGCAGCGACGTCTGGAGTGGGCGTCAGACTTTTTGCTTCGACCTTGTTTCAGTCGTCCTCGAGTAAATTAAACAGCTGCCCCCATAAGTCATTGGAATTCGGGAGGAGGCGAGCCAGACACAAATTCAGTCTAATGATGAAGAACGACTCTGTGAAGTAGTGTTGAACGTCTGCCAGTTGCACTTAACGCAGTCTGGAACGTTGAGTCACCCGTGTGCGCTCGAAAAAGTAGCCGTGTTAATTGTTGTAACTGTTTCACAGCTTGTTTTAAAAGTAAGGGGTTATTATATTTGCTGACTTTCTAAGTTGTTGACTTTTATTTCCGGATGAGAAGGACACTTGCTTATTTATTTATTTCCTCCTCTCTGATGTGTTCAGAAATGACCTCCTCGTTTAACCTGGACTTTGAGGTGTCTGGCATCCACGGATTCGTGATGATTGATGGAGTCATGCCGTCACTGCGGGCAATCACCTGTACGTTCTGGATGAGGTCATCAGACACAATCAACTATGGGACGCCAGTCTCCTATGCCGTGGAGGGCAGTGACAATGCCTTTCTGCTCATCGACTACAACGG
This sequence comes from Tenualosa thibaudeaui, assembly GCA_027481765.1. Taxonomy (NCBI): domain Eukaryota; kingdom Metazoa; phylum Chordata; class Actinopteri; order Clupeiformes; family Clupeidae; genus Tenualosa; species Tenualosa thibaudeaui. The sequence goes on along the minus strand of JAIFZK010000222.1, from coordinate 1,741,376 downwards.
GTGTGTGCAAGTTTAACTTTTTCAAGGGTGTGTCAGCCATCATTTATATTCCATTACAGTTCTCAGTTTTACAGACTCCACAAAATCCTCCATTGTCCTGTCCAATCTGTGTTGGAAAAAATGTGCAAAGTAAGACAAGAACAAAATGGAAAACGGTTCTGACCAAATCATGCATTATTGCTTTGGAAACACATATGGGGAGGGGGGTGTTTGACTGATGATGTTTTGTGTAATTTTTATTGATAAATTGGCCGTCAGCTCTTTCTGAATCAGTCCACTCTTGTCTCTGGTCTCCTGGTCCCTCTGTCTCAGATGGGTGCTATACGTGAATGGCAAGGAGCGTATCACAGACTGCCCAGCGGTGAATGATGGTCACTGGCACCACATCGGCGTGTCGTGGAGCAGTGAAGATGGAGACTGGCGAGTTTATATTGATGGGAGCCCATCGGACGGCGGAAAAGGATTGTCTGTTGGCACGTTTATCCCAGGTGTGATGCCCCTCTTTGCCCAGTTACCAGAGACATACAGTATGCCTCTCTGTCATATACTGTATAAGGGCTTGTTCATATTGACAAGGTTCCAGCTTAGAGTCAATCAATGCCTTAATGATTCTGTGAATATAGGGAGTTAGGTGCTGCTTTCTCTGGAGACAGTTGCAAAGTTGCAAAGACAGTTTTAAAATGATTCTGTAACAGTAATTTAGAAACAGTTACATGACCATGATGACCATGTTTTTGGGAAACACATCCCAGGATCTCTCCATTAATGTGGTTTTTACGTTAAGTTTATGTTTTTGCTGGTTTTTGTCTGTTCGACTGTGTGTACAAAATAACTTGAAAAGTACTGCATGGATTTGGATTAATTTTTCAGACAATGTGGGTATTAGGACAAGGAAGAGATTATTCTATTTTGGTGGTGATCCGGAACACCGCCAGGAATTTGTATGGCATCAGTGACTCTATATTGCCTTGGCAGAGGTCTGCGCTCTCCAAGCGCTTTTGTAGTTTATTACAGAAATTGACCGAAGATTCCCTTTGGGGAATCAGCGTGGATGATGTTGGTAATTTAATGCTGTGGCCTGTGCTTTGTGTAGGTGGAGGTGTCCTGGTGCTTGGACAGGACCAGGACCAGAGGGGCGAGGGTTTTAACCCAGTGGAGTCTTTCGTGGGCTCCCTGAGTCAACTCCACATCTGGAACTATGTCCTCTCGTCACAGCAAGTAATTTCCTCTCTCAGAAGTCAATGTACACATAAACATAAATGCACACACACATGCACATGTACACACATAGTTACACAAGTAAACAAATACTGTCTGCTTTGCTTTAGTCATGCGGATTTAGCCATGACACGCAGTGAAAGGAAGCTGCAAAGCTTCTATGGCTGGATGAGTAGTTACCTAAGCACTCCATATACAACATGATACAGTAGCAAATCCACAAAGTACACATGGTAGTGTTCATTATACACGTGCAGATCATAATTATATAAAATTATTACATTTGTGGGGTATAAGAAATGATATTATTATAGTTATTGTACAATTTACCAATTACCCCGGAGCTTGTTAGACTGAGTCCAAGTTTAAAACTGTTTATACAGTATACAGATTTTTCAAAATGTCAGTGGTGAAAATGAATGGAACATTTTATTCTAGAGTTCTAGCATGTCCCTGATTATTGCTGTTGAGCTCTATTATAAAAAGATTGAGTGGCTATGTGCTTTGACATGTTGCAGTTTGGCACGTGTCTTAGACGCAATGTTGTTGTAATTGTAGATCTTACTGTAAATAATCAGCTGGGCTAGTTTTGAGGGGATATCTATTAAGATTTCTACCCTATTCACCCTTAATGTATCCCTTCATAGGCTTATAACAGTGATAAAAAGGTTGATGACACACAAACAACTACAACCAATGCAATGCTATCATTTATGTTCTAACTCTAGGGTGGTACATGATTCCAAAAATTACTATATGCCTTACTGCCTGCAGATGGTAGCAACCAACCCCTCGGGCTCAAGCACTAAATGTGCTTCAACATGGTGCAGTTTAGTAAGTCTCTTACACTCTGTGCTGTTTGTAATTGTAGATCCGAGCATTGGCCAGCGGCTGCCCGAGCGACCTGAGCAGGGGGAACGTGTTTGCCTGGCCAGACTTCCTGCAGGGGGTCACGGGGAGGGTGAAGATCAACCCAAACTGCATCTTCTGTGCGGGTGAGGCGAACAAAGAGCGACGCTTGTTCCTCTTAAAGCACATGATAGTGTTTCTAATAGCATGATGAGAACCTCCAGTGTTGCTGTGCTCCTTACATTTAAAGAACCCAATAGAACTCCCTACCCTCAGCTCACAGAAGCAAGACTTAAGAAGGGGCCCTTCACTTGGAAAATGTAACCTTCAGCTGCTTTAACTCTTGTTTAGCTTGCTTGTACACTGTACACTTAATAGGTGGACTGTTGTTGTTGTTGTTGTTGTTGTTGTTAATGGTGCTGCTTCCAATGCCTCCAGAGTTAAGACTGTGACCCTGGCCTTCATGGCTGTGTACTGATCATGACCAGTACTGATCAGAATGTTCTATATGCCAAAGACACTGGACAAATGTGGACTTGTTACACGTGCACACACACACGCAAATGCACACACACAAACGCGCACACACACACACACATATACATAACACACACTCACACACACACACGCAGGCATGCACAGACACTCCACCCCAGCACACTTATGCGGCCCACAGAAAAGAGTAGCTCTTTTGTCAAACTGTGGTTGGACTTGACTGTTTGTCATGCTGTTGAGTTGGACAAGTGACATCAATAAAAGCCCTTTTCCAAGAGATGGCTCCAAGTTTGGCTTTTTTTTTTTACCAGCATGTTATTGATTTGCCACTCCCAATGTGCCGTAAGAGTGAAGAGTTAATCCATTAAAAAATGTCCTTTAGATACATGACATTCTTCGTTCACTAGCTAATGCCTCTAAGCACTTACATGTGTGTGTGTGTGTGTGTTTTGTGAATGTTCAGTATTTGCTCAAAAAAAGTTTCACAGCTCAAACACTTACAAAAACAAGTGACAAAAATAGTTTTTTTAAAATATTAAAGTGTACATAGCTTCCCTTTTTGGTCAAAAGTTTTCATACGGCTAAAAGAAGATCATTACAACGTTATGCCCTAGAGCTGAGGGGCTGTCGATGGACTTTTCTCTGATGCAGATTCTTTCTCTGTGTTAGACTGCCCCCTGCTGGAGAAGGCTGTGCCTCACTTGCGTGCCTCCAGCTCTGCTGTGAGCCCCAGCTCCCAGGTGCAACTCTCCTGTGATCCTGGATTTTACTTGGTGGGGGAGCCACTGCAGCATTGTCTGAACAAGGGGGAGTGGAGCCACACCTTGCCTCGCTGTGAAAGTGAGTGAAGTTCACACACACACACACACACACACCTGACAAACACATGTACTGTTTGTTGTGAATGCCTATGCAGTCTCACTTACAGGAACTTATGTGCGCAACAAAAACCCCTCCACCCCAACTCTTGGTCCTATTCATAGGCCCTTACACCTCTATCAAGTATCTAATAGTGTAACAGCAGAATGTCTAGTGAGCATGGAGCATAGAAACTATAGTCTAATGAAAACATAGGGACTGTAGTCTAGTGAGTATTTATCATAGAGTCTATAGTTTAGGGAGTATTTATCATAGAGACTATAGTCTAGTGAGTATTTATCATTGAGCCTATAGTTTAGGGAGTATTTATCATAGAGACTATAGTCTAGTGAGTATTTATCATAGAGACTATAGTTTAGGGAGTATTTATCATAGAGACTATAGTTTAGTGAGTATGGAGCAGAGACTATAGTCTAGTGAGTATTTATCATAGAGACTATAGTTTAGGGAGTATTTATCATAAAGACTATAGTTTAGTGAGTATTTATCATAGAGACTATAGTTTAGTGAGTATGGAGCATAGAGACTATAGTCTAGTGAGGGTAGAAGATAGGAGCTATAGTCTAGTGAGTATTTATCATAGAGACTATAGTCTAGTGAGTATGGAGCATAGAGACTATAGTCTAGTGAGTATCAAGCATGGACACTATAGTCTAGAGAGTTTCAAGCATGGACACTATAGTCTAGTGAGTATTTATCATAGAGATTACAGTGGGTGTAGTAGAACATATAGCCTATAGTCTGTATTGTGAATATAACATAGAGTGTGCTGAGTAACATTCCCATGTGGCCCTTGTCTAGGGGTGAACTGCGGTGCGCCCCCTGCTCTGGAGCATGGCATGTACCAGGGCACGGACTTCAACGCGGGCAGCTCAGTGACCTATCAGTGTAAGCTGGGCTTCTACCTGCTGGGAGAAGCCAAGATGCTCTGTACCAACAGTGGCAAGTGGATGGGCAATCCTCCTGCCTGTCTGGGTATGAGACTAATGCCAATACTGTTACAGTGAATTGCTATGAATGCAAGATTCAGATACAAGATTCAGATGTTCATTTGGTGAAAATGGGATTTTTTTTATAGAGAAGGGTGCAATTACAATTTCAGTTCTCTGTTATTTCTCATATATTCATTTGTAGGTGTGTGTGTGTGCGTGCGTGCGTGTGTCTTTGCATATAATCCGATGTATGTGTAAGTGTGAATGTGTGTTGTATTTGTATTGTTTAATAACTGATGTATTGTTTAATCATTTCGTTTGTGCACCGCAGATGTGGATGAGTGTGCGCTTGGCTCAGACTGTGACGAGCACGCCAGCTGCCAGAACACAGACGGCTCACACATCTGCACCTGTGTTTACCCCTACAGCGGCGACGGGAGAAACTGCACAGGTGGCCCAACTGTCCATCTGGCCACACACACACGCACACACACTCAGCTCACTCTGGGTGACCCCTACTAGGTCTAGTCTAGTCGACAAGATTATCTGTTTACAAGAGGCCAGTACAGGATATACAGTTCTGACCACTAGATTCCAGTGCTGAAGTATTCTATAAATTTAAATGTTTGTGTCTGTGTGTGTTCTCGCATGTGTGATTGTCATTTGGATATACACAATAGAGCTTTCAAAGCATTTCAGAGAATGACTCAGTAGTTTCTGGAAAGGGGAAAAATAGAGAAATCTATCCTTTGCCAGTAGATCAATGAGCTCATGAAATTTGACAATAAGCAAAAGATCTTGTGGTCTGGAAGTATACTTTGGAAGAACACCTGATATTTGTATGTATAGTGAATGGATACCTGGTGTAAGAATGCAAATGTTATTCAGCCGACATTCCCTACTGACTACTTTACATTGCTCTCAGTAGAGGTTTCTTATCTGTGTGTGTGTGTGTCTGTGTGTGTATCTGTTTTTTCTGGGTGTATGTCTGTTTGTCTGTGTGTATGTGTGTGTCTGTGTGTGTATGTTTGTGTGTGTTTCGGTATGTGTGTCTATTTGTTTGTGTGTCTGTATGTGTTGAAACTGCAGAGCCAGTAAAGTGTAAGGACCCGGGCTATCCAGAGTTTGGCCACCGTGACGGGAACACCTTTATCCTGGGTAGTGAGGTGGTGTTCAGCTGTGAGGAAGGCTACGAACTCGTGGGTTCTAACAAGCTCACGTGCAATGAGGACGGGGACTGGAACGGCCACTACCCGTACTGCAGAGGTATACGTGCTACTCGTGCCCTAGTGCTACTGATATGCTGGAGAATGCAACTGGCTTCTTACAGATGTGTGTGTGTGTGTATGTGGATTCAGAAGACTCAAGTGGGGTCTTACAGATGTGTGAGTGTGTGTGTGTGTGTGTGTGTGTGTGTATGTGTGTATGTGGATTCACAAGACTCAAGTGGGGTCTTACAGATGTGTGTGTGTGTGTGTGTGTGTGTATGTGTGTATGTGGATTCACAAGACTCAAGTGGGGTCTTACAGATGTGTGAGTGTGTGTGTGTGTGTGTATGTGTGTATGTGGATTCACAAGACTCAAGTGGGGTCTTACAGATGTGTGAGTGTGTGTGTGTGTGTGTGTATGTGGATTCACAAGACTCAAGTGGGGTCTTACAGATGTGTGAGTGTGTGTGTGTGTGTATGTGTGTATGTGGATTCACAAGACTCAAGTGGCTTCTTATAGATGTGTGTGTGTGTGTATGTGGATTCACAAGACTCAACTGGCTTCTTACAGATGTGTGTGTGTGTGTGTGTGTGTGTGTATGTGGATTCACAAGACTCAAGTGGGGTCTTACAGATGTCCCTTTGTCCCCTGCCACCAGATGGCGATATTGGCATTTTGCATGTACATCAATTTCTGTGTGCTTGCCCTGTGGATGTGTCTATCTGTTTATGATGTGTGTGTGTATGTGGGTCTATGTGCATGTTTTGTTTGTGTGTGTACATATACGGGTGTGTGTGTGTTCATATACGGGTGTGTGTTTGTGTGAATTTTGTGTGTGTGTGTCTGTGTGTGTGAGAATTAATTTCCGCAGTAAAACAAGATATATCTCTTCCAGCGGGCTATAGGCCAGCTCGAGGCGGCAGGACAGAATGGGTTTCCTGTCTCACAGGCCTAAATGAGACTGATCTGGATCAGAGATTATCATTCTCCATATTACACTGCACCATTCAGTCGCTGCTCTGTTGTTTATGGATGCCTCGTGTGCGTGAGTGTGTGCGTGAGTGTGTGTTTGTGTGCGTGAGTGTGTGTTTGCGTCAGCCCTGCTCGCTGCTATTGTCTAGCCCATCCAGAAATACCCAGCGTTTCCCATATTGCTGTCATCATTATGCGGCGCTTACACCAATTGAAAAGTATTCAGGGCCAAAGCATAATGGATGACCGATGTTGGATAACGAGCCCTATCACAAAAACATTTTTTGTTTCCATTAGCGCGGGATCCAGCTCCCTATTCATATGTTTATGAATGACCCAGACCCAATCCACTGTCCTAACCTGCCCCCCCAGTGCTACTGAGGGCTGTTTACTACCCATGGTGCATCGGGGGGGTGGATGGTGGGCATTTGCCATTCCTCCCCTCAGGAGCTGCCGGTCTTTTCCAGTTGGGTGTTTCTGTCAGTGCTGTGATATATATACTGTATATATATATATTTTTTAGATGCACCATCTCATGCCAAGGGACTGGGGACTTTCATGATTGTAAATAAACCTTTCTTAAGGGGGCCTTTGCTGTGATGTACATTAACATGAATGTTCTCAGTCATCAGAGCTTTTTTTATGTTTGGATGTTGTTTACCAGAGTGTTCGCAAAAATGAAAATGCCACCTTACTCTATAGTTAAGTAATGTATGTTCATTTCCTTTTACAAAAACGGAAACCCACATTGTCTGCAACTTGCCAGCAGTTGAACAAGTGGTTTATTCTCCTGCTCATTGTTGTGACAACTCCCATGCAGTGTTGTGATTTATATCCATCTGCTTCCTTTCAGCTCTCTCGTGTAGACCTCCCGCTGTTCCAGAGAATGGAGGCCTGAAAGGGACAAACTTCACGTTCGGAAGCAAGGTGACTTTCAGGTATCACTGTCAGTGCAAGAAGGAATCCTGAAAATCATGTGTGGATGAGCCCTTATTTTGAAGGGTTTGAGTATCACAACCACAAGCCTGAAAAGCCAATAACATTTATGGATACAATTTCACATTAACATTAATAATTAATTTCTTGTAGCTGTCCAAGAATGTCTGTCATAACACACACACACACACACACACACACGTTGTATTTATTTCATTGAAATGTCTGCTTATACAATGGAAGTGATGACACTTTATGTGTTATTCTCTACACACACCAGCTGCAACAAGGGCTATGAGCCCAAAGAGCCAGTGGAGAGCCAGTGTTTGTCCACTCTGAAATGGAGCAGGGCGCCCCCTGTCTGTATGCCTGTGACCTGCGGTGAACCTCCAGCTGTGGACAAAGCCGAATTCACGCTGACCGGGAAAGAGTACCTGTCATCTGTTATGTACATCTGCACAGAGGGGTACAGGTAAGGGTCAATGTCCGCTGTCTTGCATGTGGCTATCCTAACCTAAAAAACTTTACACCAAACCAGCAAAACATTGTAAATAACTTGCAAAAGCACACAACATCCCCCCCCCCCCCGACACACACACACACACACGCACAAATAGGCTGAGAAACAGACACAATTTCACCACATTTTTTACACTCAGTAACCATTTGCATGTGACAATACAATTTCCTCACATGTATTTAATGTAATGTCAGTGAATGGAATGGAATTGTATTCAGCCATGTGTTGACCGTCTGAGTAAAAGGACTTCCTGGTGTTAAGACTACAGGGTCCTGCCGAGCTGCAGTGTGAAGCAAGCGGACAGTGGGCATCTCCCACTCCACTGTGTGCCCAGGTCAATTGTGGGGACCCTCCCCCTTTGCAGGATGCAATGATCATGGGGGAGAACTTCACCCTGGGTGGCCATGTGCACTACGCGTGCAAAGAGGGGTAACTACACCACAGAAGATCTATATGAGGTTATATATTCTGGATCTGACTGTAGTCCCAGATTAAGACAATAATATTTTATACAGCAGTAATAAGCATGTGACATCACAACACAGTTACTTAATCTGTTGTGTTATCGTTGTTCTTTCGTTTTTTTGTTTTTGTTTTACAGATACACACTCTTGGGAGAGAAGACGAGGGAGTGTCTTGCAAGCGGCCAGTGGAGTCCAAGCTCTGCTCAGTGCGCCCCTCGACCCTGCGGGCAGCCTCCCCCTATTGATCACGCCTCGCCTGAAGCGGGTCACACACTTTTTGGCGACACAGCCATTTACTCCTGCAACGATGGATACATAGCCGGCAACAACACCAAGATGTTCTGCAATTCTCAGGGCGAATGGGCGCCCCCTGAAGGCCATGACAAGCCCCACTGCATTGCTAACTTCTGCCAGAGGCCGCCAAAGTTGCCCCATGCCATCTTGGATGCCATGAACAAGCCCAAGTATGCTAGCAACACAGAGGTGACCTACAAGTGTGAGGAGGGCTTCATGCTTAACACCACCGCAACCCTGAAGTGCATTCTGGGTGGCAGGTGGGAGCCCTCACCTCTGGAGATTGGCTGCGTGCCCATTCGCTGCTCCAAGCCAGAGAACATTGAGAGGGGGTCCTTCAGCGGGACAGACTACAGTTTTGGTGCCATGGTTGCCTACACTTGTGAAACGGGGTATTTTATCCGGGGAGAGAAGAGGAGGACCTGCAGCGCCAATGGGGAGTGGGGTGGTGTCCTGCCAACCTGCCAGCCTGTAATGTGCAACTACCCTCCTCTTCTTGCAAATGGTTTCATAAGGGTAACTATAACCTTTTTATTGACTTACTCTTTTAAACCGTGTGTGAATCAATCAATAGCCCTGTTTTTCACTGAATGCTCTGCAATGAATGCACCAGAAAATTTGATGCCGCATAGACCGAATAATGAACCAATAACTAATGTTAACTGAATGGGGCACAGTGAAATTAAAGTAAGTTACTATGTCCCAATCACTTAGTGTTAGTTGCCAGTTCACTATTCGGTCTGTGTTGTATCAAATTTTCTCAGCATTTAGTGACCTGGAACTATAGGGCCATAGGGTCATACTGGATTTCTCCTTTAAATAAGCTACAGGAATACTGTTGTGTTTTAAATTGATCAGGTCTTTCTGTTCTGTTTCTCTTCTGTTTTCAAAGAACCCTCAGAAGAGAAGTCAGTATGTCTTCAACAGTAAGGTCACCTATGCCTGCAGTGCTGGTTACAGTCTCAAGGGAACAGCTGAGCGTGTGTGCCAAGCCAATCGGCAGTGGTCCAACAGCGATCCTCCATCCTGTGTGCTCATGACGTGTCCATCCCCTCCAGACATCAAGCAAGGATACTACAAAGGTTCTACTTTCCAAGTGGGCAGCAAGGTGGAGTACATCTGCCATGAAGGTTATGAGCTAACTGGAGATGCTATCTGGACCTGCACAAAGTACGGGAGGTGGGACAAGGCCAGGGCTCCCCGATGCTCCCCGGTCCAGTGCCCTGAACCCCCTCTGGAGGAGAACCACCTGGTCCTGAAGAACTTGGACTCGGACACAGGAACCGTGGAGCTGACCTGTGAGGAAGGCTATGTGCTTCGCGGTTCTCGCACGCTCCGCTGCACCCCGTCTCAAGAGTGGAATGCCTCGTTTCCCTTCTGCGAGCAGGTCTTCTGTGGTCCACCCCCCGACGTTCCCTTTGGGGACCGCTCCTCTGCCCTCACGCATTATGGCAGCATGGTGACCTACTCCTGCATGGACGGGTTCAACCTCAAGAAGGGCTCTTCTGTGGTCTGCCAGGCCGACGGTCGGTGGAGTACCCCGACACCCGAGTGTAGTCCAGTGGAATGCCCTCAGCCAGAAGAGGTTCCCAATGGGATCGTAGACGTGCAGGGACTCATGTATCTCAGCACAGCAGTCTATAGCTGCAAACCTGGCTACAATCTGTCAGGCAATGCCACCCTCATTTGTGGCCAAAGTGGCATCTGGATTGGTGGAGTGCCAGCATGCCACCCTGTTGAGTGCCCTGCGCCGAAGGACATTGCCAATGGCAAGGCGTCTTATGCCCAGCTCCAGTTCAGTCGGTCTGTTACCTACTCTTGCCAGCAGGGGTATCGTCTCCAAGGCTCAGAAACACTTGCGTGTCTCGAAACTGGTGAATGGGACCAGGAAGCACCCACTTGTGAACAGGTGTACTGTACACCTCCTGAGCCAATCAATAATGGCTTTGTCGAAGGATTAGACCACAAATTTGGAGTCACCATCTTCTACAGCTGTTTTCCTGGTTACCAACTAGTTGGACAGAACTATCTCACCTGTGAGGAGAGTGGCTGGTCTAGTTCTGTACCTGCCTGTGTGGCAACCGACTGTGGCCTGCCACCTCACATCGACTTTGGTGACTACAAGAAGCTGGCGGACCCCAGCTCTGAACTGTCAGGAGAAGGTAGCCAGGATGACAAGCTTACTGTTGGAGCTTTGTCGGGTGACATTAGCTTCTTCCATGGGACCTCTATTGTTTACCGCTGCCATGCAGGCTATGAGATGTCCGGGGTGGTGGTGCTGGTCTGCCAAGAGGATGGCTCTTGGAATGGCACGGCCCCTACTTGCATCCCTGCCGAGTGTAGCATACCTCCAAGCCCAGAGCATGGGACAGTGACCATCACAGACACAGCTCAAGAGAGTCTTGTGGAGTACAGCTGTGATGAAGGCTATGAGTTGGAGGGCCAGAGTGTCAGGCAGTGTGTCGCCGGCCGACGGTGGAGCGACGCACCACCGGTTTGCAAACTAGTCTCTTGTGGCAATCCAAGGGACATCAGTGGTGGAACAATCAAGGGAGACTCTTACTCGTATTTGTCAGTTATCCACTATGAGTGCCATTCTGGGTACAACCTGCAGGGCGGCGCCACCAGGACGTGCCAGGCTGATGGAAAGTGGGATGGTGAGGAGCCACAGTGTTCTGCTGTTTCCTGCGGTGCGCCTTCCATTCCAAGTGGAGTCATTGTACAAGGAATGGAGTACACCTTCAACAAAAAGCTTGAGCTCAGCTGTAAGCCTGGTTTCATGCTAAAGGGAACGTCTTTCATCACCTGTCTGGCAAATGGCACCTGGAGTCATGCCACACCAGCATGCTTCCCCGCAGACTGTGGTCAGCCTCCAGCGATCGCTCACGGTCGAGTCACAGGAAATGACTACGGCTACCTGAGTGAGGTTAGGTATGAGTGCAATGAGGGTTACAGTCTCACAGGAAGCCCTTTACGGGTGTGCAAGGATGATGCATTGTGGGATAGGCCTCCACCTCGATGTGAGATGGTCACGTGTGATCCACCTGAGGATATCAGCCATGGGTACCTCAATGGTTCCAGTTTTAACTTTGAGGATGTGGTGGAGTACATTTGTTTCCAAGGCTACCAGATTGTGGGCAACCCGTTCCTGCGCTGTGGGGCAGATGGCTTTTGGGTCGGATCGGTACCGGAATGCCGCCCTTGCGTTTGCACCCCACCGACTCTGAAGTCAGGAGCTGTGCTGGGTCGGGACCACAACTGTGGGGATCGAGTGCGGTACCTCTGCGACGACGGGTATAGGACTCTGGGGCCCGTCGAGGCCGTGTGTGAGAAAGGTGCCATCTGGAGCCCTGGGGTGCCCATCTGCTCACGGGGCAGATGCCCACCGACGCCACCCAGTGTCCCAAACACAGTAATACAGGGCGGCAGTGCCATTCCTCCAGAAACTCTCACCTATGCATGCGTGCCGGGGTTTCAGCTCCAAGGCTATCCTCACATTACATGTGAAAGGGGCAAGTGGACAGACCCTCAGCTTATGTGTGAGCCAGTGTCATGTGGAGCTCCTCCGTACATCCCAAACACCATAACGGTGGGGGATGCATTCACTTTTGGAAGCCATGTTCAATACAGGTACATCCCAAACAATGATAATGTGAAAACAAAGGTGGTTGTCAAAAGTTATGGTTGGACAGTGTTGTAGCAGCCACATATAATGTTAAAGTCAAGGAGTGAGATTGATCAAGAGGGTAACATTTGTAGGGTCCATTTTCACAGTGCCATTGTGAGGAGGGGTCAGTCGCAGGGTCTCTAGGAAGGAGAAATTGGCCCTGGCATGGGTGTCTAGGAAGGGCCTCTCGGAAGGAGAGTCGGTCTTGGCAAGTACATCCTGAGTAGTGTGAAAATGAGAACAAATATGGTTGAGGGAAAATTAGCAAGCTATGTTCAATACAGGCACATCTCAAATACTGTGAAAATGAGAACAAAGATAGTTGAGGAAAAGAATAATAGCCAAACTAAAGAGCCCTAATTTAGTCCAAAGTGTTACTGAATCTAATTTAATTTAACTGCTAATTTAATACCAGGAGCAAGAACATTGGTACATTAGAGAAATGTTCCAAGTGTATTTAGAAATCTTTAGTTCATGCGTGAGACAGTTTACTCAATGGCTGAATCCCAGTATCCTCCCTAAATTACCTCCCTGAATTAACCAATCACGAGGTTGATTTGGATCAGTTAAGTCTGAGGGCTCAGTGTTTAGGGCATAGATGGGACATTGGGATTCACCCATTGAGTGTCTTTGCACTTTGCCCTCCACTAAGTTGCTGAGTTAAGATGGCCCTTAGCTGACAAACTTAGTGGAGGGCAATGTTTCCTTAAGCTCTTTTGTTGTGAGGCCATAAGGGTTAACACAGAAAAGCTTCCTTCATTCAAGAATATAGATACTCTGATAACCACTAATTTTTTATTCTAGAATAAGAATGAATGCCTAAAAATACATAAAGAAGAGGGCCCCAGTTATGTTAGAATAACCTAATTATTTAGAGTGCTCCTTTGAGAACAAGCACCATTTGATTTGGTAAAGCAATGTGACAGCTATCTCTACATTATCCTCTGGTCTGTGATATTGATTAGGCAAGCCTGATCAATAAACCATGGATGCAAGCCCAGCAGATTAGCTTTATCATGCTTTTTTAAAAATTTATTTATTTTTTAAGACAGACACACTTTGCATGTCCAATTGAGGTAAACTATTTGCAATAGTAAGCAGACATTAAAATCATGAATGAAGCTAAAAAGGATTAAATTGGTTTGTCTCACATATATCATACCCGTCCGTAGCCAAAACCCTGTATGGGTTTGCAAACCATTCAGGATGGCCATCACTTAATGTATTTGTAAGTTTGTTTGTGTTAGTTGTCTCAATAGCATATTTGATGACCAGTTAAGCTTTCTATATTTATGCCTCACTTATAATTATTATTAGTGATGTTTTAAAACTTACACTGTACATGTATTTTAGAACATTTTAATTGGATTAAAAAAAAAAAAATTATCTTAGTTATCTTTTTCATGGGTTGGTGAAGCAACCCATGTGACTTTCAAGTTCTAAGATGGCCTGTTTGGTGCCACAGGTGTTTGGATGGCTTCGAGTTGGCCACTCAGACCAACACACTCTTCTGCCAGAGTGATGCCACCTGGTCCAAACACAGCGTGCGCTGCCGCCCAAAGCCCTGCCACCTCCCTGCCAACCTCACCCACCTGGTGGCCACAGGGGAACACCCAACGCCCTTAGGTAGCACCGTCACCCTGTCCTGCAAGACTGGATTCTACCTGGAGGGACCAAAGGTTGCCAAATGTGAAGTGAGTCACTAGTAATGTTGTGTGAACTTTATACTGCTATTAACAGTATTGTATATATTAAAGAACTTACACTCAAGTATTGGTGTGACAAATATTCTGGATGTCCAAAGCGCAAAGTCTTTTCACCTAATATTTTATACCTAGCCTAATATTGGGCTAAAGTTTTATTGTGTTTGTCTTAGTTTAACACTAAGAGCTACTAAAGCTGCAAAACTGCCAGTAAGTAATTAACTTGATAAGAGTGATAAAAGCGAGTAAATCATATGCCAATGGTCACGTCATGAGCTATTACACTGGTGACATGAGCGAACACAGATATTTTAGCAGCGATTTTTTTATAAGTGACAAAAGTGGTTTTAGTGACTTTAGTAGCTCTTGGTGTGAAGTTAGACTAATTGCTGTTTACTGATAATTTTCCTAATTTTCCTTTTTTTGGTGGGTGCAGCTTGGAGGGATTTGGACTCCTGTTTTCTCCTCCAACTCCTGTCTGCCTATCACCTGTGGAGAGCCCCCTGCTATTCTCCATGGCAGCATAGAGGGCAAAGGTCATGACTATGGCGATATGGTTATATACAGCTGTCTCCCTGGTTTCATACTCAAGGTACAAATCTACCTGTGGTTAAAGTGATAGTCTAGAGTGCTTCCAATCATAGCCCTGTTGTTCAAACTCACTGAATGCTGTTAGAAAGAAGAATGAGAGCAAACTGCATCAGCACTCGATGAGCGCAAACAAAAGGACTATAGTTGGAAGCACTATTATTTTAATGTCACTTTGCAGTTCATTTGGTTGGTTCATGTCTCCCTGAGTGCTGGCTTCATGACTTTGCTCATGACACGAGCAATGGTTGTACTTGTTGTTGGTTGTAGTTGTGTTACAGAAACATCTAGTATCATCTTACTGTAATCCTTTTTTCCGTTTTAGTGTTAAGGGCATCAGACTACATTTGTCCATTAATAATGCAATGCAATGCAAGAGCTGCTGCATCTGTCACATAATCTCAAGTCTGGATGTGTTCGATAGACATGAGGTTTGCTGTGCCGGATCAATACTTGCGCTGCCAGGAAATTGTCCTGATTTCTCGGAGGCAGGATGATGGAGAATGAGTTTGCATTTTCTTGCAATATGACCCTGTGGCTCTGTTCCAGGGGGATTCTGTTTTGACATGCCAGCGAGACCGAACGTGGAGTGGGACCTCTCCTGAGTGTCTTGGTATGAATAAAGTCTTAGAACCTGACCAAGAGACAGCTGTCACAGTCATTCCTGCAGAAAGAAATCCAGCTAAAAATAAGATTATATAAGAATTTTGTTGGTTTATCTGGTTTGTCCATTCTAGCCAACTTCCATACCAGCATAATTAGATTACTCCAGCAATGTCCAGTTTGACAGGCTTGGACATGCAGGTGCAACCTGCTTGGTTGATCAGCATAAGGTGAATTTGCATGATTTTTGATGGTTTGACCATCTACCAGCATAAACACCTACCAGCATTAGCTGTTTTTTTAGCTGGACTTTTCTGCAGGGATGTGTTAGAATGTTTTTACTGCATCCGTCTCTTGGCAGTCTCTTCCTGACCGAACTAACCTGGCCTGAATGACATACAATATCTTGACACATACAGTATTTGATGATTGATGTTATTGTTTTTCTTTGTCAGTCATCTCTTGTGGGAAGCCCCCAGAGGTTGACGATGCAGTTGCACATGTGATGGAAAACAAAGTCAGCTATGAATGCCATTCAGGGCTGCAGTTAGTCGGCCCAAAGAATCTAACTTGCTTACCTGATGGCCAGTGGAGCTTCCCAGTACCATCTTGTGAAGGTATGACGTAAAGTACATCACTGTTTTTCTGTATGATCTTGCCTTCAGTTGCACCTTACCTAACAGCAATAACATAGCAGTAAGCCTGAAATGTGAATGGCAATGCACTTTTCGCAATTCACATTTTTTGTTGTCTTTTCTGCATGGTTTCTCTTGCTATGCCTAATTTTTCTCCTCCTGGTTGTCTCTCCTGTCTTTTCTGTGCTCTCTCAATTTCTAGCGAGCTCTGAAGGATGTGAGGGTCCTGAGGAGCTGTTGAATGGGAGGGTGCTGGATCACAGTCTGGCCAGTGGCCGTGCTCTGGGCTTCCGCTGCGATAAGGGCTACGACCTGCAGGGGGAGCCGCTGGTCGTCTGCATGGGCAACGGCTCCTGGAGTGCTCCCTTTCCTGTCTGCAAACGTAAGCGTCTGCAAACGGCTGCTCCTCTGCTGGTTTTTAGATACTTCCTTGATAGAAGTAACTCACAATCTGTAATTTGGTGGTTCGGTGGGTGTGAATGACTTTTTCGGTTTGACTTAAGTCAAACTTTTCATTCACATCCACCAAACCACCAAATTACAGATACAGATAGCGCTTTTCTACTCCAACTTTGAGTACTCAAAGCGCTTTACATTGTATGCCTCACATTCACCCATTCACACACATGCACTCACACACCGGTGGCGGAGGCTGCCATGCAAGGTGGCAACCTGCCACCGGGAGCAATTTGGAGTTTAGTATCTTGCTCAAGGACACTTGGATGGGGTCAGCCAGAGGGGAGCACGAACCTGCAACCCTCCGGTTGCCGAACGGCACCTCTACCACCTGCGTCACCTTAGATACAAGGAAGTATCTAAGGTAAAAGTCCCAAACTTTTATCAGCCACAGCTGGGATAGTGGTCATGTTTGCAAGTTTTACATATGTGTATATCGAGGGTAAGACCAGAATTCTTAAAGCTCCTTTAAGACTATTTGCTGCCAGACTTGTAGAAGTCTGGGTTCAGAATGTAAAATTGTAGATGATACCAGTAATTAGCTGTTCACCTCCCTGAAAAGCTGTGTTAATTCAAATAAAATTTATTTCGTGAGTTCCTGAAACTCACTGTGGTAAGTGTTTTACTTTCTGAAGCCAGACGTTTACAAATGAGATAGCCATGCAGTTGTAGGCAACTGGACTTCTGAAAGCTCAAGCTAAACAAAACGAGTAACTTAGCACTCATGTCTACCCTGACATGGGTGAATGAGTACTTTCACTGACAAATGCAAATAAAGACAATATATATTTTTGAACATGAAGATTGCCTTAGATTTCCCTCTTTTTACAGTTGCATTCTTGGACCGCAAGAGCTTTTTTGACTTTTCTTTTTTTTTTATCCAGACTTTTACAGCTCTACTTGCTGCTATTTCAGGTCTACCTCACGTGCACTGTCCAGTTGCCCAACTTAGCTCTGATTACTACCATGATCTGGATGAATGAGAACCTTCACAGACACACGCACATAATATTCTTGCACATATATATATATATATATATATATATAGAAATTCTTGAATATATATTTATGAACATGAAGATTCCCTTAGATTTCCCTCTTTCTTATTACATATGCATTCCCGACCTCAAAGAACACTTTTTTCTCTCTTTTATCCAGACTTTTACAACTCTGCTTGCCTGATTTGAATTCTACTTCATCTGCACGATAAACTGTCATGTTCTTCCATGTCTGTCCTGTCCTACCGGACATTAATAATTTCTCCATGTATCTAAACAGCCAAGTCCTGCCCCCCTCCCCCGGCCGGGTCTGAAATTAGTGCCAACGCCTCACAAGTTGACTTCCTGGTGGGGCAGACTGTGCCTGTCACCTGTCCTAAGGGCCAACAGGCCAAGGGTACGGCCACCCTGACCTGTAGAACGGACCAGACATGGAGCCCCATCAACGCTGTCTGTGAAAGTGAGTGAAACTACTGGGCTGCAGTGCTATCAGGATGTGGTTGCAACTGTGCAACTTCTTCAAAATGCAGTTTCATTTTTCATTTTGTGTTGTGTGCGTGTGTGTTGTGTGATAATTTCTTTAACAACTATATAACCAAACCAGTCCACTGGTCCTTTGCTCATCGGTTCTCTGGCGGTCCACCCCTATCTGCCATATATGGTATTTTTATTTTATGTGCCGATGGTGGTTCAACAGTGACTCAGAAATGGTGTACTACTGATGGCTGGCCACCAGCGTATCAACAGCAGCAAGTCTGATTTTACTGTCTGGGCTTTCATATTGTTATTGTTCCACCTTCTTTCTCTCTCTCAAACTTCTTCAAACTGCTTCTTATTACATTCTGTGAGACTAAAACAGGAACCCAAATGCAGATCAGCACAGTTTATTTCACAATGGCCATAAACTGTACACAATAGCACGCAGTGGGAGAAAGCTCAGGAGATCTTGGTAATTTCACAGTGACAAAAACAGTACGCAGTGGGAGAAAGCTCAGGAGATCTTGGTAAAGCAAAAACATGCAAGTAATCCAACAGGGGGTTTCCAGAAACAGATATCAATATGCAGGGGTTGGGAAAACTGAGAAAACTCGATACATCCAAAAGGTATCAAGAAAAAAATCCAAGACTCATCAAAAGGTTCAGGAAAAAGCAAAAAAAACTCCAAAGACTTCTACTAGACAGACACAAGAGACAAGAGCAGGTAAAAACACAGGAAACAGAACTCACAGGTCGGTGAGTAGACTAGAAACAGACTTACAATAGGCAGAGAACGAGGTCAGATGATCAGACAAGGGACAGAGGAAAGACTGGGGTTTATATAGGGGACAGGAGCACTAGGACAAACAGGGGGCAGCTGAAACTCATTATGGGGAAAACAGAATCATGAGGAGCAGGTGTAGAGCAGGGGAGGAGAAAGGGGCAGGGCAAGTGAACAAAACAGAAACACATGGTAGACAGAAACAAACACAAGGGCTGCAGTGCATAGATAGTCCAGTGGGGGGCCAAGGTCTCAGGAGGGGAATCGTGGTGGTAAGCCATGGTAGACGAGGACAAACAGAGGTGCAGTGCCGTGGTAGTCCAGTGGGGGGGCCAAGGTATCAGGAAGCAGGATCATGACACTTCTCTCTTCAGTCAGTTTCAGCGTAGCTCCGTGTTGTGCATCACGTAGTCATGGCAAACTTGCTTGCTATAAAAACACCCATGGTTTTGTGTTAACAGTGCAACTGTGTTAACTGTCACATACACAGCAATTTCAATTTGAAAAGAAAGTAAGCATTTATCAAGCCAAGTAGTTTTTTGTTTTTGTGTTGCAATGTTTTTTTTTAATTACAACACAGATCTTTTGCATATACTGATTGTTCAGTCTAAAACAAACATGGATGTAGAGCTTAGCTTACAGGTAATAAGGCCACAGATTTGCAAAACAGAACTAATAGCTTGGTTTTTGTTTATACAATTATGTAACTTTTGTAAATGATAATGAAATGAAAAGATAGTAAATGACCAAATTTCACCAAATGCACTATGACTTTGTAGTAACAGATACTGCTACATGCATACACACCTTTGCCCATTGTTAGATCTCTATAATATATTATTTATGATAATTGAAGTGATTTTGTTTCACATCTTGCTGATGGCCAGGCAACCTTTTAACACTTTGCTCTGTGGAAGTCAAGCCAGTTTTGATGTGAACCACCACACAAAGCCACAGATGATTACACCAGAGGGTATTTGAAAAGTTCAGATGCAAAACCCTCTAAGTCCACTTGCGATGAATGTACAGAAATATATTTATATAATTTTGATAAACTTTATTATCAGTCCACCTCCAATTGGATTGTTTTGGCTTGATTTGTTTTTACTTGATAATATTTAAATTGCAGTTTGAAAGAGATTACTTGGAAATTATTGTTAAAGCAACTTAACTTTTGCATATTTCTGAAGTGTGAATGTGTGAAGAACATCTGTTTTGCTTCATGGTTGGAGGCTTTTCTAACACCGCTGTATGGTTCAGCTTCCTGTATTCAGTTGGTCCAAGCAACTCTTTTCTGATCTTATCTTCTCTACAGAATTCAGAACTGCAGAGGGGGGGGGGGGGTTATCTTGAACTCATCATTAATCTCATATCATATTCAGACACTGTGCCAGAATCAACATCAGCAGTTTAAATTGCATCACTCTGAGGAGATTGATTGTATTGATGTAGTCTCAGATCTACATGGTTTGATAATATGCACAGAAGTACAGGCCCTTACGTTGAAGATGGATTGGATGCACACGTTTTTTATTACTTTCAATATTGCCAGATCATTTCAATATTCACCAGCATTCATTCTTGATGCCAAAGATATTATAAAATCTGACATACAGTATGTCTCAATTAGTGGCTCTACACTGAAGCCAGTTTTTGTTTCAGGGTGCTATATTGTAAAGCAGGCCATTTTTCTGTTTTCCATTTATCTGTGTAAAAAGACACATTTCATTCATTTCTTTCAGAGTGGATTAACAAAACTAGCAGAATTAACAGAACCTTTCTCAAATATGTTTATACATTTGGAACACATCAAAGCTTTTGAAATGTTATGGGACTGGAAATATAACCAACTAAATATAGAGAACATCAGAGATAATAGCATGAGAAGTGGAACAAGGGTAAAAGCAGCATTGTATTGAACAAGAGGGCCCAGGAGGAGTCCAAAAAAATCTTTTTATTTGATTATTATTTGATTATTTATTGTATCTGTTTAATTCCTGTTTGTGTTTATCATACCTGCTTTGGTCATAAAATAGGCATATCTGCTAATACGACATGAAAATGAAACAAACACAAACGAGAGCTGTTCATGGTCCCCTGTGGCCTCTGCTGAGGCTGAGGTGGTCTAACTAGATGCCTGTGTGCAGGGGTGTCGTGTGGCCCCCCTCTCCACGTGGCCAATGGGGTGGTGCGGGGGGCGGTCTTCCAGTTTGGCGATGTGGCGATGTACACGTGCTTCTCTGGCTATGCTATGGAGGGCCGCAGCCGGAGTAGGTGCCTGGAGAACGGAACCTGGACCCCTCCCCCCACCTGTCGAGGTGATCAACCACCCACCCACACCGCCCTTCCCCCCGTTCGTTTTCCTCTCGTCGTCTCTCCTCTCGACGAGTCATCCTGTCTTCTTACTGCCAGCGCCTGAAATGAGATCTGCTTTTTTCTGTCGCTTCGCTTGTGTTGTGTTCTTGTGGTGAACTTGAGAACACACGAATTTCACTTTCCTTCTTGACTTTCAAGCATTGACATGTGCTCACACAACCTCAAGCACACACACCCTTGCATACACAAAGGCACACAGACACAGACACAAACACCCTTGTATATGAACACAGACATAGACTACTCTTACACAGACTTTTTCTATCCTCTCGTTTCTAGCCCTGAAATGCATGTGGACTCATGCACACATGCACACGCGCACACACACACACACACACACCCTTTCTTACCCGTGTGCTTGTAATTCAATCAGAATGACTCTCTCTCACAAACTGTGATGCTTATGCTGATCCACAAAAGCAGGGAGAATCCTAGCGACACATAGTGTTCTGTATAACATTCTTCAGTATTTCAACAGTCTTCTGTCACAAAGCATGCCTTTTTATACCAATTTCCTGTAATGAAAGATGGGGGTCTTTCACTGGTATGTCACTTTCAGACATATTGTTGCTGTGACAAGATGTGTTGTTATCTCAGGCCTCCTACAGAAGGAGTGTTTCCATGGGTCTGAATGTAGCTTTTTTACTGCAACTGTCTTCTCCTCCAAACATTAATGTTGAACTCTAAATGAAAACAGCATGGCGCTCTAAACGTTTTTTTTTTTGTTTGTTTGGTTTTATTGCTTGCCTTTTTTAACCTTTTGGTATATTCTCTGTCCACTGTCAGGGTTGTCAGCCTAATGTGGAGCTTTATGTTTTGGCAGCAGCTCTGATCCAGCTTGGGCATATGCAATGAGTTCCTACCCCACCCCCATTCCTACCCCCCATTCACCCCAACTCCCAGCCCCTCACAAATTTAGCTACGCTGTCTAGGGTCCTCAACACGGCTGTAAGAGTGACTGAAGTGTGTCTGTCGCCCCTCTGCAGCTAGATGTTGGCTCCAGTGTCAAAACGGGGGGGTGTGCCAGAGGCCCAACACCTGCACCTGTCCAGAGGGATGGATGGGGCGACTCTGTGAAGAGCGTACGTGTCCTCGCCTTGACCTAACCTCTCTCTGTCGCTCCTCTCTCCTCTTCTGTCCTTGCTCGCCAAGACTCAGCATGGCAGCTGGGCTGTTAGTTTGTTAGTTGCTTGTTTGTTGTTGTTATTATTGTTTGCTTCACCATGTAACATGCTATGAGTTTTCTCAACTAACTTCTTCCCTCTGGGGGTGCATGGCCTTGCATGGATATGGTGTTGTTCTCCATCCTCACCAACCACCAACTACTTTTTCAGATTACCAGTATTACATTTATTTTTCAGTTGACAACATGTTTATACACCAACACTCAGGCTACGGAGACCATAGAGTAAGAATTAATGGGTAGTTTCACAAGTTTTGGGTAGTTTTGGGGTTGTTTTGGATAAGCACATTAACCACATTTTTAAGCACATTAACCACAGTTTTGAAATAGCTGACCTTGTAAATATATTTAGAGCAGGATATCAGATAAGCATTAAAAGTAGTAACAGTCTACCAACAAAATGTCTAAGTTTCTCACCATAATTGGGGTTGCGTATAGTTATAAAAGTTAACCATGAAAAAAAAGAAAAGAGAGGGCAGTCTTGTGAAATACAGTACTTCCCGTTATTTTGAGGCTACCCACATTCTGCATACAATACAACACACTGCCAAGCAGAGTGGATCTACCTGTACACTTAACAGAGGTGATTTAGAGGGAAACAAGAAAATAAACCAGATACCAAACCAGATGCTAAAACTAACCAGTGGAGGCAAGGAGATGGCGATGAGTAGTAGTAGAAAAGCGCCACAATTTGCACGCAAGTTGAAGCAGATTAAGCTCCAAGCTCCATAGGATATCATTCTGCGTTTTCCCCTCTCACTGGTACACAGTTCTAACACAGTGATGTCATCACATCCCTCTGTCTCTGATGTGGTCACCCAACCCACTGCTGCCTGACAGTCTGTTCTGTTGTTGCTGTATAGCCTACCTTTTGCCAGCTACATATCTTGGATAAAAGCTTTATATGGGGGTGGTAGCATACCAGTTGAAATACCTGGCTAGCATGCTAGTAACCTGGAAATTGTGAGTTCGTATTTCGGCTGCCACTGTTGTGCCCTTGAGCAACTAAATCTACAGGGAAAAATGTAAATGTCAGTTAAATTTGTTCCTCCATAACTGTGTGGTGTGTTCTGTTCTCATGCAGCCTTAACACCCACACACACTCATACTCGCACACACTTACCCTCACAACACATGCTCACGCATATACACACACACACAGACCTTATCATTTTTTGAACTCACCTAGTCTCACCTCTCCAGCAAGTGCTGTGATACTATAAAGAATCCCATTTAATAACTGTAAGCAGCACCATGCCCTCATCTCCCCTCTCCACACACACACAGACACAAACACAGATAATCCTGCCCTCTCCTCAGGCCATCTCTGCCATGGCCTTAGCTCTACCTTGGCTTGGACCTTGGCTTACCTCTAACTCTCATGACTGGCTTTGGCCCTGATGTTCTGTTAATGATTGATGGAGTGGTCAGTCTATGTATGTAGGGAGGAATAATGAGTGGAAGAGGGTAGGGGAGTGAAAGTGGACAAGAAGGTAGAGCTGAATTAGAATACACCCTGTGATGAGACAGGGTGGAGGAGGAGGTATATTGCAGGTAGGACTGCATTTGGCCACACAAACAAATTTGCAGGGAATGGGAGATGATACAAATTTAGGGCTAAATTTGGATGAATGCTTAGGCAACGAGGAGACTTGCAGGAAGGGGATAATTAAGCTGCACTCTAAGATGAAGAGAAAACAAACAGGTGGGTCTGAAACAGGATGCGTTCTGAGATGAGCAGGAGACAAGAAAGTAGGATTGAATTAAGATGCACCCTGAGATGTGGGAGAGACAAGCAGGGTTGAATTACAATGCATCCTGAAATAAGGTGAATATGAACAGGGGTGAATAAGGATGCACCCTGACATAAGGAAGAGACAAACAGGCTGAATTAGGTTGCACCCTTAGATGAGGAGGAGACAAATATACTGAATTAGGATGCACCCTTACATAAGGAGGAGACAAACAGACTGAATTTGGATGCTCCCTGAGATGAGGAGGCTTATCAGGCACTCTCAGCCAGTCGTGTGTCAGCTGAAAGGCCTTTCAGTTGCCCCTCCATGCAGGTGCACTCTTCAGCTGCAGAGAGGATAGAAGGGGGGAGAGAGATGAAAGGGTGAGGCAGAATGAAGGAAGATGAAAAGAAGGCGGTGTGGAAGGACAGAAAACAGGAAAACAATATTTTCTCTTTTTTTAAACATGTTTTTCTGTCATTTATTGGCATTTATTTTTTTAAACATGTTTTTCTGTCATTGGCTTTGAATGGCAATGGTAATAAAATTGCTCAGAATTGATTTGAAATGAAAAAAGAGATATGGGTGTGAGGCGAAAGAGTGAGATAAACAAAAGGGTGAGCTGGAGTGAGACATGAGAGACAAAGAGAGAGAGAGCCCTTCAGATATGGAGAAGAGAGAGTGATAAAGGAAGAAGGAAATGAAATGGGTGAGAGGAGGAGGGGAGTGGAGAGATTACAGGAGACAGGAAGGGAGGGGAGAGAGAAAGAGAAAGCAAGATCAAGGGAACCAGAAAAAGGGAGAGAGTGCACTCAGAGACGAAAGCATGAGTGCGATAAAGGGGAGAGCGGCATTAGGGGTGGGAGAGGAAGTTATAAACGGATAGAGAAACACAGAGAGAATGGGCGGGTGTGGTGGGTGGGGTCACTTGCTGTAGCAAACAGAAATTTGATGCAGCAAGCCTAAAAGCATGAAGGAGGAGTTGTGGAACAAGGATTCTTTGTTAAACTTTAGCAGCCTTTACTGGTTTACTGAAGACATTTTCTCAATGTCAATGTTCCTAGAGAAATATTCAGTGTGTTCTAAAGGAATGAGTCATCACTCAACACTTGGCTTACTATTTAATACCTAGTTCTAATTTCTAGTTCCTCTTGGCACAAAGGGACACTTTATGAACAACATTTCTGACTAATGCATCAGATTGTCATTGTTCTGGGTCGAAACAGCCAATAGGGTGTAGTGGTTGTTGGGTAAGAGGCACGGAAGTAACTAATGTGGTGTGTGTGTGTGTGTGTTTGTGTTTGTGTGTGTGTGTCTCCACAGCTATCTGTATTCTTCCCTGTCTGAATGGGGGCCGATGTGTAGCACCTTACCAGTGTGAGTGTCCCACAGGATGGACAGGCACACGCTGCCACACAGGTAATTGTACGTGTGTGTGTGTGTGTGTGTGTGTGTGTGTGTGTGGATCATTTATCATATATGCAGGGTGCGATTTGTCAAAAAACAGAGGGGGGATATTTTTTGTTATTGTTTTTTAATCATGAAAAAATAAGCAATCAACAGGTTTAATTCTTTTTTTAGGTTAATGGACTCTATGTGCCTAAATTATGAACAGATGAGCATTGATCTTCAAGGCAAACTTAAAAAGACATGAAACATTTCATTTTCTGTGCCGGCCACGATGTGATGGCTTATTTGGGCTTCAGAACCATGGATAAGGTCCGATCACGCGAGGATTGGCAGATGAACATTAGCCTAATGGGATCGGTCTGTAAAACGTAACAATGATGATTTCACGTGTCATAAAATATGATTTCACACGTTATGTCAAAGTAACTAATTATAAAACGAAATAAACAGTTTGCTCTGATGTCGGATTTCATGTGGCCTTTTCGGTTTTCCTGTTGGCGCGTCATCTGCAGCATGTAGTCCTTCTTTTATCCACATCTCTGCGAACCTCTGCGCAGGGAACGAACACTGGTCGAATAATAACAATTTATGACTTAGTTGGATGTTGACTTAGTGCTGGTCTTGTGAAGTAGGACGATATGCTGCTCTGAACGCGTTTCATTTTCCCTCGTTTTTTATTAGTTCCGCGTAGAATACAGAAACAGTGCATTTATGTGCATGGGCACGTTCGCGAACAACAAGATTACCGACAGTTAGGGGCAGGTTGAAAGTTAGTAGGCTACCAGCAATGTAGATTATAGCTGTGTAAGAAACTGTCACAACCTGATTTCAAACAATTTCAATGTTTTTTTGTTTATTATTATTGACGGGGTTTTATCCCCCGAGGATAAAATTCATTCAGCAGAGGTAAAAACCAGAGGGGGGGGGGGGGGGGGGTGATCCCCACCATGCCCCCCTACAAATCGCACCCTGCATATATGTATCATCCAGTATAATGTATAGTTTGTGCTTTATCTTTCACACGTGTCTGTCTGTGGATGCCTGCCATTGTTTTGATTTCAATCTACTTCATCTTGGTGAAGGGTGCATCGATTTACCCCCACTTTACTACTAGGATTTCCCACTTCACGTGGCCTTCCAGTGCAATTTTCTTGGTTGGAAGTCTGAAACCTCCGACCTCCCAGCTTTAGCTTTTTTTCTTTACCTTTTTCAGCATTAGCACCTCAAAGAAGAATCTAAAAGCAGCTGTATGGGCCTTACAAAATCACATTTATTACCTTGTTGGATAAACATAATAAAAAACAATGTTATATTGGAAAAGATCAGAAGAATCTGAAGGGCACATACAGGTGTATTACACAGGTATACAGACCAACATAATACAACATAATACAGGTGTATTACACAGGTATACAGACCAGACTACTGTTACTAGAGGAAAGGGCCTGTAGGTAAACATCAGTGAGCATATATAGGTATTGTTCTCATGTGAAGATGCATACAAACCATACAACAGTGAGAGTTTTGTTTATTTGGTTGTAACCAAGGCGAGAGACATTGTTTCCCTTTCAGACACCCCCCACATTATCACTCTGTGGTTCGTGTTATCAGATTTTGTGATGCAATGAATTATCATGCCCAACAGAATGTTAAGTCATTAACTGCAGGTGGGGTGGGTAGTTTGGGGGTGGTGGGGCACTGGGATTATTAGGTGTGTCATATGTAAAGCAGAGGTCCCCACTCATGCCTCATTTAGGGTCCTGTTTTTTCATGCGTTTTACTCTGGGTCAAAGTTATTCCGATTTGGAAATCCTGTTTTGCCGTCTGTGAACAGTTAGTACTTTTACCCACCCCTCACTTTTACACTTTTACAACCCCAGTGATGTGTCTGCCCCAGCCTCTTCAACGACAACAACTTAGAAGCAAAGTGTAAATCTCTCAGGTAAGCTGTCAGGTGTGAATTTGACTCTGGGATAACGACGACCTGCAAGCACCTTGAATTGCTATCATGTGCTGTGTAACTGAAATCTTGACCAACTGAGCCCTGATCCCAGATAGCAAAACACTGGATTACCAAATCTGAAGCACTTTGATCCAGATTAAACGGTTTGGAATAATAACTGGATCCAGGTGCCTAGGAAAACATATCGGCTGCCAAGTAATGTAGGTAGTTGCACTGTTTTCTTGCCTTCTCGTCTTTCCAAACAAGTAGAAAGTTACAGGGACACAATGCAACAAAACACATGGACATGACACAGAACAAAGACACTAACACATTAACAACCGTTACAGAGGGCCCAGCCCCCACACTCGCCACATTCTGATACCCACCCCTCACACCCTTCACCCCTCTCACGAAGCACACCAGACTTGTCTGTATGGGCCTTACAAAATCACATTTATTACCTTGTTGGATAAACATAATGAAAAACAATGTTCCCTTCACCCCTCTCACGAAGCACACCAGACTTGTCCTGTGTTTGAATGGATATGACAACATGTTTTCAAGCATAGCATGCTTAGCACCTTCAGAAATGGGAGTGTTGAGGAGGAGATTTGGGACCAGATGCCTCACAAAAAATGAGCCGTAGTAAAGAAAGACTACAGGAGATTTGCAAGGGGCACTTTATTATCTCTTCCTTCTGAGTCATATGGGCTGTGTTTGCTGTAGTGACCCTGCATACCCTCCCCTTCTGTGCTTGGAGTGCTTGGAGGAATTC
The DNA here is from genome assembly GCA_027481765.1 of Tenualosa thibaudeaui. NCBI lineage: Eukaryota > Metazoa > Chordata > Actinopteri > Clupeiformes > Clupeidae > Tenualosa > Tenualosa thibaudeaui. The sequence continues at coordinate 1,713,278 of JAIFZK010000222.1, read as the reverse complement.
TTGGAATGTCAGAATTACACACACACAAATATGCCCCCCCCCCCCACACACACACACACACAAGCACAAACAGAAAATACAATATATGTTTTGTAAAATAAAGCTGTATTTTTCCAGTCACACCTGACACCCCGCCCCCCCCCCCACACACACCACCACCACACACTCACACACTAAGTGTCCATGGGTGAGGTCCGAGGCTCTTGTATTGTCCCAAGGCTCTCTTATTGTTTGCCATGATGTAAACAAATGTTTGTGCTTTTTTTTGTTTGTCTTTGTGTCTGCAGCCGTGTGTTCCTCCCCGTGTCTGAATGGGGGCAGATGCATCCGGCCAAACAGGTGTCACTGCAGTCCAGGTTGGGGGGGGTATGACTGCTCCAGGTGAGAGACTACACACACAGACACACACACACGCACACATTCATACCCATGAACATGCACACACACACATGCCATGATACCTATATCAGACAACTGCATGCGGTGTAGTATTGGCATCAAAATCAGTATGCTTTCTTCAGTCAGTTAACCAGTCCACAAATGAAGTACTGTAGTTTTGTCTTTGTGATTATCATAAGTATTTCTATATTAAATGTTACCGACAGTGGGGTTGTACAGTAACAGTAACAGTAAATCTGAATCATCCAAGAAACCCACAGATGGCTGTGGACTCATCCAGTAAAAAACGTTCATAATTAAACTGAAACAACCACTATTGTTGTGACTAAACTTTATTTAGTACAAAGTCTGATTTCAACTTCTGGCTTACAGTTACTGCAGCAATGTTTCATTCATTGGCATGTCCTACCCTTTGTTCACACACATTAAACACTGATCCATGCACTTTGTACAGTATGTACTGTGTTTTCATAGTTATGACCACACCCCATAGGCATGCACACACCTTAAAAGACAATCAGTCATATCTATAGGGCATACACATATTGACAAGAAGACACACACACACACACTAACAAATACTGGTGTGATGCATATACAAAAAACATTATTTGCATTCTCCCCATGTTCACGGCATGTATATGGGATAATGCAAAGGAAAACCTGAAAGCACCCAGAGCATTTCATACGCTTAGTTTCTAAAGGCCGATGACTCAGCCCTGTAAGCTACCTCACAAGGAGACCAGCTATAACGAATTGGGATTTTACACCAATCACATTGCCACAGTCCTCTCTCTCAGCCAATAGAGAGCACTGAGAGGTTGGCTTTGACTTAACATTCTGGCAACCAGCCATGTTGCAGGGACATCCATTGTGATATCATCTGGCCTGGTGGGTGAGTTGGACATATGCCCAGATCAACCCTTTCATTTTAGCCTGTCGATGCAAAACAGCTGACTGTATACATGGGCAGGAGTGCAATGGACCTGCTGCCTCAAGTGGGGTCCTGGCAGGGCTTCCCGCAACTCTTACTGAGGAAGTCGTGTAATATCTCATCAGATCACGTACTCAGCTGGCAAACCACTAACAAGTGTAGTCCAAAAGAACACACACGTACACAATGCGAAAAATCCCATGCACTCACAATTCCCTGAAGGCCTTTTTGGCTGAAATGTGCAAGCATGTTTGAATAACTCAAGATAAAAGAGTCCTTTTTAAATGCATCCTTTTTTGAGTGCCTTTGAGAGATTGTTTTATTTTATTACTTAAATATCTGGAATTCCCAAGCTGAAGAGCACCAACCAATCTACACCCAAACAGCTCTCCAAAAGACTATTTATTGGCCCTATAACTGTGCAATGTCCTGTATAATACTGCCCAAAAATATGCAAAAGTTAAAGACTATTTACATGCTTTCTATGATTTTTTCCCCTTGCATCAGGAAAAGAAAATCAGGATATTTTCATTTTTAAAGATGCCACTCGCCATTATGTTGAACCCCTCCGCCAGCATCATCTTGGGACCATTATTTCAGACCTGAAAGCTACATTCTCTTTCTTCCCACTACAGAAAATCCAATACATGTTTTGTAAAATAAAGCTGTATTTTTTCATATAGAAAATAAACAGTATTAATTATATATGCTGCTATACACTTTTACTTGTATGATGTGTAAAAACGTTGATGTGATTGTCCAGTGTATATGTGTATAGACTATTCTCACATTTTTATTAAAGCATAAAACACAATTATACATATACAAGCGATACCACCAATTACGAATATGTCTTCATTTATAAGATGAATAGTACTCTCCAGTTGTCATTAGATGCATCACCTTGATCTCGATTCAATTTGATTCAATTTGCCTTATCTCTGAAATACCACAAGTCTCCTTTCCTAAATTTCTGCCCATTTAGCCTGTGGGCATTCTTGCTTTCACATGGCCACCTAACCATCTCAAAACCCTTACTCAGCACAAAAGTATGTTTACAGTAACTTTGTTGTTTACCAAAACAAATGACAAGTGAGATCTTGTGTGGCTACCCATCAGGGGTGGGAATAGCAGGTACTGAACCCTCATGAGCTACACAACAGTGTTTGTATTTTTAGTTTTAGAGGTTTAATCTCTTGATAATATCACCTTTAACACTTCACTGTCAGTCTGCATCCATAAAAATATTACACATTCATGAAGGGTTAGGAAATATTCATAATGCCTTATAATAATTAACATAAGTAGACATAACTATTCAAGTCATGGAATAGTTGTTATGATGCTGTAACAAAAGATAAGCTGAGCCTGGTGTATCACAATGCATTATAACACTTTTAAGTGTCATCATAACTCTTTTGAATGGTTATAGTCACATATGTCAATCATTATACAACATTCTGAATACTTAATAACCCTTTGTTGGTGTGTTTATGATGCTTTATAGATAAAGACTTCAAGTAAAATGTTTTGTTTTAGTGTAAACAGAAAGGGAACAGGCATGTCTTCTTTCATGACCTGACCTCTGTTCTGTTGGCTTAATAAGACTGAGGTTAATACATTGATTTTGTAGAATTTCTTCATCTGTTAATACATGGTTGAGGGTATATACAGGATTGCATTTCTTTTCATCATTTTAGTTGATCTGATCTGATTGTAATTCAATAGGGAATACTTAATACATGGGTGAGGTTAACACAAGGGTTAGGACAATACATGTTTTTTTAGTTTGCATAAAACACTGACCTGAGGTTTATATGTTGTGCGGCTTATATTCGGGAAATGACTGTACCTGTACTGTACCATTTGAGTAACAGAATCCAGGAGATTTTTTTTTCAAGGGACGGGGAACGATTGGAAACATATTAATTTGATTGAAGTTGGGGTTCTGTAAAGTATGGGAGAAATGACAAAACGGGTGGCAGATGGATCTTAAATACAGGAGAAACCTGGAAGAAAACTGCTGTAGCCATGCTGTAAAGTGGCTCACCTCTGATGTTAGATCAAATGGTAACAATGAGGTTCTTTGATATCATTTCACTTCTTCCTGAAAGAAATGATGACAGGCTGTTGTGTTTAATTTCATCATTAATTTATTGAATCAATTGATTAAAAACATGATATATAACATGCATCCCAATCAGCTGCCCAAAAGATAAAAACAGAGGCATCCAATCAGTCCCCAGTTTTTAAACCACAGACAGTAATGCACTTGTTACATGCACTTGTTGGTTGAAATAATGGTTGATGATGTTGCAGCTGTTTATGTAAACAAAATGTTTATTGTACATGTGTTGGATCATTTTCACAGGAGATGGGGTAGGGAGGAGATACAGTTGTGTATACAGTGTTGTGACTGTCGTCTCAATTGTTTTTATGTGTCTGGACCTTCTCCTCCAGCTTTTCTCGGTTGGAACCAGAAAATTCATCCACCTGGAAAAGGATATGAATCATTAAGTCATATAATTTTTAATCACATCATCATATCACCTATACCCAGCATACATTAACTTGGAGTCCATCTAGAGAAGAAATGTATGTTAGTAGTGCAACAAGTGTGTGTAATAACTATAAAAGTGAAGTACTGTATATCTGATTTGGGTTAAATGTTCATGATTTATTTAGAATCATGCAACATATGACTTGGCCATAGCTGATTTCAACATGAAAAGATTACAATATGGTTACAACAACTGAGGCACAGCACCTTCCATTGCAACTAATTTGCACTGGTCTCATTCAAGTGATAGTGGAGGATAATTATCTTGTTTAGATAGCTAATTATATTGTTTAGACTGGGAGGATCAGAAAAGAAAAAAAAATATATTGCATGAGTCTCTGGGATGGACTCATGGTGGTGTCCCAGTAATAGCTTGTCTGCAAGAATTTCCCCTGCCTGTTCTAGGCTACCTGTTTAATCACCAAGCTACTTTACACATTGTGATCAACTGCCAGTAGAGAATAGATATTGTTTGGGTGTCTGAATGTTTCCAACAATTTCTATTGGTGGAGTACAGTGGCAGTTACACTATGACAAGCCATCTTTGCTTGTTTCCAACTCTTTAGGCCATCAGGCCATCGGACCATCTGTGTGTTATCAAGTATACCATAGCAAAAAATAACTGAGATTTCACTGGTGTTCATGTGAATCATTGGATTACAGATTCAATTGCTGGGCCATTTTTGGAGCCAAGTTTTTAGGCCTGTATGAGATAAAATTATAAATGAGATTTTAATAGAATAGCAACCCAATCAAGTTCATATTCATGTTAAAATCATGTTTGGCTGTGCCTGCCTATTAGGACTATGCTTTTAAAATGTCTTAATGGGGACCTAACCTGATGACCATGTTGATGCAAAACTGACAAAGATTTACTTCCTGTCTACAAAAACTCACCTTCTTTTCATTCTTGTAGAAGTGGAATGTTGGCATGCATTTGATGTCACACTCCTGTGCTACATCCTGAATGAAGACATGTAAACATGTTATTAGCGGTCTCAGTAAAATGTATGCATTGCATTCCATGTAGTATACTTAGTATCTTAAGTAACTTTAACTCCACACCACTCTAAGGAGAATGGTGCACAGCACCTATTCACAGCAGCCATTTTTCCAAGAAGTCGCAGTGTAAGCACAGGTGTCAATAACATCCACTAAAGATCTGTTTTTGCTACACTGAATCAAAATCTTAGCTCACTAGTCACTAAATGGCTGCTGTGAAATGGGCCCATTAACCTGCTTTCCTACACTAAGGGAAAGTGGAAGTAACAAACTATCCTTGCAGTGATGCGTCACTCAACATCCTGTTGACTCAACATCCAGTCTACCAAATCCCTACTGACAGGGTGCTTGATTACTATGCCTGACCACAAGGACAAGAGCCACACCCAGTAACCATGGGAATGAGACTGATTTTAATATGTCAAACACAAAGCAACTGCTGGATAACCAGAGTTCTGAGAAGCTGTACTCTAGTAAGCTATCTCTTCAGTAAAACAAAACTGTAACCGTAACTGCTACAGAGCATCTAGTTGGAACAGAGTTAGTTGTATATACACAAATGAATACCAGTTACTTAACAGCATCTGTAGTGACACACTTTCAAATTCTCTCAAAGCCTACATCACATGAAACACTCCAGTAAGGCTAAAAGCAACACTACAGAGTTGTTGAAGTAAAACAAGTGAACTACACCTAAAAGGCACACAAAACATTTTTCAGTCTTACTGGCATTGCTAGAAGATTCTTTTTGCTGTTTGATGGAAATACAGTCAGCATGCAATGTCATGCTGTAACTGGGTTTACATTTATTTTGTGGTGGTGCCCTACACTCCACCCAGAACAACACAGTACATATTCTGGATGGCTGGTAATAACAGTTTCTCCATGTTTCCCCACTCTTCATATGACTATATGTCGTTCAATTTGATTTGGAGATGGCACCAGAACAAACTGTCTGATAAAAAGGATACCTCAAATAGTGGCGAAAAGTTACAAACTGTTGCTTTAAGGGAAAGCTACAGAGGGCTGCTTGACCTAGGGTCAAGCCCTGGTGTAACTGCATGGTAATAAAGGATTACAGGGTCATATTTACATACTTACAACATATTTATTCCAAACACATTTGAACCCTCAATTAGAAATGGCTCACCTGGGCATCATCTACATCAACCTTGAGAAACACCACATCCTTGAATTTTTCAGACAATTCCTATTGGGAGAGGAAGAGGGAAAGACGCCAATTCACATATGTTAATAAAAAAGAATCACAAATAAATCCCACTCGAAAACTCACACTGTTATACTTCTCATACTTAATAGACCATTCATTTATAAACTTAAATGAAGTTGTGAACACAGGTCATGTCTAGTTTGTGTCAAGCACAACTCATTCAGTGGGCATACCTGCTTTAACTGTATAAACAATCAAAACTATACACCATAAAGCAACAAGTGGCCACTTCCTCAATAATCCAACTCTCTTTCTTTGAGGTCTGTCAGGGTGCTTGCTTGGTGGTTTTCAATAACATTATTGCAAATAGACTGTGCCTGGAGGGAAGGACTTCCCTCATGGTTGCTATGTCAACCACTGAAAACAACAAAGCTGAATGAGGCCACACCATCCCCAGACCCATCCACTTAAATCCTAACATCATGACAGCCCCAGCTGCTGTGATAATGGAGGTTATGAGATGCAACAGTATCCAACATTTGCAATTTGCACAGTGAATAAATGTCGAGCACCTAGGTCATGTTTCATCAGAATGGTACGAGTTAAGATAAGATGCACTTTATTATCCCCTAGATTCCGCTTTCCTTAATTTGTCTTGGACTTCATTGAAACTACAAAGTCTAAGCTGAGACCACACTAAAGAAGTTTCTAATACTCACTTTGAAAAAGGGTGCGATGCTTTGACAAGGGCCGCACCAGGTGGCGGTGAAGTCCACCACTACCAGCTTGTTGCCTGCATCCTTCAAGGCCGCATGGAATGCGTCCTAGAACAGAGACAGGTTGATGGGGAAGGATGATAACAGGATGGAACGTAGGCTTCTAGCCCATTTGCGTCCAACAATACGACTGGTTAAAACTGGCTACATTTTATAATAATAATAATAATAATAATAATAATAATACATTTAAATGAATGTATATAAATGCATATGTAATAATAAGTAATGAAACTGTCATGAAAGATAAAAATAAATCGATTTGAATAGAAAACAAAACAAAAAAATGCAAGCTAATCACTACACCTCCTGTACCCTATTTCGCTTCACTAAAATCTGGAAGAGTTTCTAAGTATCCTAACAGGTTAAGCAAAGCTTGTTATCAGCTGTCTGACATCAACCGCAAATTCCACATAAACTGGGACAAATTATAGTCTAAACCTGCGGCCACGTGATTACTTTCCTGAACCAAAGACGGTTGACGGGTTGACTGTTTTTAAACTCAGTTCGTCCAATGGAACACTGCGATAAAAGTAAACAACCTAGACTACTAGGAGCCTCAAGACAGCTGTATCACCACTACCATTTCCTAGGGAGCTGAAGTCCTCATTCATATTAGCAAAAGAAGTAGGTGGAGGATCGGAGCAAACTTGAATTCCCCATACTCTTTGTGACAACAGTGCACTCCTTTCGACAAATAGGCTAGTGATTTTCGGAAGATAGCTTAGTGGTCTTTTATTTTTTAAAATAGTCTATACTTCGTAATCATAGCTTGTTGTTGACTTAAATTTAAAATCCCTGGAATTTGGTAAATGAAAAAAAAAACATTTAAAACAAACTCCACTAAAGCTGCTACACAAGTACCCTGCGTTAGAAACAGACTTAGCAATGAACATCTTAGCCTACCTTATCTTCGATAATGACAACCATAGTTTTGGTTTGTAAAAAACAATCCGTTCCGATCTCGTGTGACAGCAGTAGTCCACAACTGCGCAACAGAGAGCTTCGAAGTGGTTGATTTTATAGCCTAAACAGCGAAGTAGCCCTGCCCATCACACCTACGAGTCAGCATAAACTGGAAAATGGTGAGTAGCCTAGTAGCCGAACGTTGCTTAAAACTGCGATAAACAGGAGCCTGTGAAATTTAGGGTATTAAGGAAAGAAACGTCTCCAAACAGGATTCAGGATGTGTAAGGAAGTGTAAACTAAATTCATGTATTTGTTGGAGTGGATAATGTCATTTGTGCGATGTAATTTTAAGTAGGCTTACTCCTTGAAATTATACCAATTTCCGTGGCTTAATATAATATTACAAGTCACAATGACTTGTCAAAAATACCCGTCTGCGACAGCCGTGACGTTCATTTCCGCGTTAAGAAGCCTTTAGGTTTTCCGACCTCCCATTTCGTGGAGACAGAGATGGTAATTTCCAGGACCAATTTGAAATGTTTAAGTTCTGTTATTAGAGTGTGGATTACAACAGCTGTACAAGTATTTTAAGGTATGGGATTGGGGGTATCACTCAGTTTATTATTTGAGAGGAGCAACTACCACAAACTTTGAAATTTAAAAATCTGTCCGCCCACTCTAATGTCCCCAGCCCCAATCAAACTAATAGGCATATGCACACTGACGGCTTCAATAAAGGGATCTTTCCCTCTGTGCTGTAAATGTCTTTCCATATAAACAGGGCTCTTCCCATTCAGAAATAATGACATTCTAATCAAGGTCTAAAAATACAGCTCTTCTTTCAGATGGAACAAAAGCATCTGTGTAGCAGAGCTGGCCCCTGGGTCGCTCGCTGTTGTCCTACACCATTTGATAAAATGACATGGAGATGTGCATGGGTTTCTCAAAATACTGCTGTCGTTCTAGTGTGTGTTTCAAGAGGCACTCACTGATTAGGCTACTCTACGTTAACAGAGGTGGCTGGCTAATGTCTTTGCCATTCCTTCTCCTTGTTGAGAGGGATGGAAAGGTTAGAATGATCCTAAGGGCCTGGCACTGACAGGGGGCCCCAGAGAACATTTTAATATTATATACTCAGTGTTTGGTGGGCCCAAAATTATTTTCTGTCATAGGGCTCAGAATTGCTAGCTAGTCCCTGGCCAAGATGTGACTTGCCACTGTGCCAAGTCTGACCCAAGTTCAACATGCTTCTGAGAATCAGCTGCAGCTATGGGTTTCATTTGTATCAGGGTCAGCTGCTATACAAATGGTTCATATGTCTTGTCTTACCTCCAAGATTTCTTTTTTTGTTATGAAATAAACATGACACAGATGTAGATATTCCAAAATGAAGTGGTCAGACTAATTTAGGTTCTTAGTGCAGTTTTCATTAGGCTTTACCATGTGTGACCATTTGTTGAGGCTGTCTCATTTGGTAATGTCAAAAATCTACATTTTGAGTCACATTCTAAGGGCCTTCTTTGCACTGCTGGGTTTAAACAAAGGGTCACATATGTCAGACAGTAATAGGTCTCTACAATTTTTAAACAAGCTGTTGTGAGAACAAGGGTTATTATTAATGTTGAACAATTTGCTAGCCTAATATGTAATTATAATTACTGTAGTTGTTAATCAGAAGTTAGTTACTGTGGCCTCTCAAGAGTGATAAAATCTATGTGAAGAGAAGAAATGTCTCAGCTGTCTAGTGTTTCTTAGGTTATTCTTAATTTTCAATAGTCACGTTTGACTACTATCTCATTGTCATTTATTTAATGCAGATAGGCCTACAACTGTAGTTGTGAATGGAATGACAATTCCAACAGTCAGGAGAATGGCCAGCAAAGGTGACAGAGGTCAATCGAATGAATCCATTCAACAGTCTGCAAACATAAGTGGCAAAGGAGGAAGTAACAGCAAATGTAAATCTAATGACACTTACTGTAATCCAGTAAATGGTTAGACTGGACAGCTGAAAGTTAAAGGTAATACAGTCTGTCTATGTCTATACATTACAGTGCTGGATTGAAACATGTCTCAACTGAGAGTGATCAGACTCTTTTCCAGCCCAAAGTAAGAGCTGTGTGAGCTTCTCATCCAGGCTTAGAAAACACTGGTGAAAGAATCAATAGTAGGCTATACACATTTACACATGTGACCGCCTGTCTTGCTGTAATATCATGTTTCATGAGAGATTTCTGTTATGCTCTGTTTGTTCTGTCTTTTAATTTATATTTTTATTATTAATATGATCACTTTGAGATAATTTTATTTATATTGATTTAAAACCTGCTGTGTGTCTAAAATAAAGATTAAATTCAATAGAATGTTCATGAAGTGAATGATGCTCGTTCAAACCAGGCTATGTTTTCAACTCTCAATACCCCAATCACAGGACACTCTGACAGGTAGTATGTGTTGCATCTAGTGGATCTAGTTGCACACAAACGGCAACCCAGTATCTGAGGCTGGTAAATGGTGCCCCCTATTGTTTTACTACAGTTTAATTGGGCCCAGTTGTTCAAAAGTTATCTGATCAAATTTCAGTTAATGGATTGGATCAAATCTTGAAAAAGAATCCCATTGCATTTGAACAACACATTTTAGAGATATGATCCAGATTGGATTATGTGATCTAATCCTATTTCACAATGCTATCTTTTCCTTTAAAGAACCCATTTTGGAAGACTTTATCCAATCAGTTATCCGAAATCCGATCAGGTAACTTTTGAACAGCTGGACCCTTGTGGACTCAACTCATTCACACCATCCAAAGAGTCTGGAGTTTACTAAGTGATAGGTGTGCACTTTGTGTTTGAACTTTAAACCCATTCATTTTGCCGTCAGTTTCTGTTCGCTCACTGTTTGCGGATTGTTTATTTAAATTGTTTGCTAGAATTTCTTGTTGCGGAATCTGAAACCTCTAGGCAGTTCCCCCGACGTAGCACTATAGTGAAATACAATACTGAGTAAAGGTAGGAAGGTGGTGCTAACCTGGCCAACGTTTTAATTCCACATAAACTCAAGATAAAATGTAAAATGTAATGGTTCCTGGTATTGTCTGTATCCTGACATCGTGGCATTAACTGCAATCCAAGACATACATACAGTTTCATGCATGCATAACAGTTTACAAAATTTCAGACACATGTAACAGTTTCCGAAGCTGTGTTTATGGTCATGTTGTTTGTCATGTATGTGTGCCAAAGGAAAAGCAATCTAAGGCAATATGAAGATAGTCTATCAATAAGCTGTTTATGTATGGTACTATAATCAGTAAATCAGTGTGGACTACATTGCTGCCTCTTGCACAGTGAATATAAATTAAAAAATGCAAAAAAAGAAACACAACTTCACAGGAATAAAACATGACTACATGCACGTACACACACTAGGGTAGGTGTTACAAATAATGTAATTTCCTGATTATTAACCGAGGTTAATACATTGATTTTGGAAAATGTCTTCATCTATGAGGTTAATACATGGGTGAGGGCTATATACAGGATTGCATTTCTTTTCATCATTCTACTTGATCTGATCTAATTCTGATTCAATAAATAATGTTTAGTAAACTGAGGTGAATACATGGGTAAGGTCAATACATGTTTTTGTTTTTTAAGTTTGCATAAAACACTGACTTGAGGTTTATACATGGTGCGGCATGTATTGCATATATATATGCTTATTAATTTAATATTATATGCAGCTTATATTTGATATATTATGCTTATATTCGATATTATATGCATCTTATATTATGTGTTACTGCCCATAAAATGCAGTGCAATACTGCACAAAAAGATCAAATCAGATTAATCTCTGAAAACACATTAGTTTTAGTTAGCTGTACGTGATTAAGTAATACCATGTTGACTGAAGCATTAGCTCTACTTTGATATGTAAACAGACATGTTTTTGAGGCATTTTCACTGTATAAATGCTAAAGTTTATTGCCTATGTGTGTCTATATGTGTGCTCTTGCTAAATAGTGCCCCCTATTGTTCTATTGCAATGGTACATTTGACTCCAACATCCCACATCCCTGTTTGTCATAGACCATGCCAGTCGAAAGGCAGCCCAATGTGCTTTTAGTAACTTAATCTGACACAAAATTAAAATAAATGTTAATATTCTGTAGCCTACACTGGTGCCTCTTGCACACTACAGATCAACAACTAAAACAATATTCATACTTTGATATGTCACCAGATATATGTTTTATTTTATTTGTTTTATTATTATAAAATTTTACTAAATAAATGTTAAAGGCCTGTGTGTGTGTGTGTGTGTATGTGTATATATAAATGATATATATACATGGTTTCAAGAATTTAAGCAATTATTTACAGACTTAGTGAGGAAGGTCAGCTGATATAAATAACATTATGAAATCTAAATAATATATCAAATAACAAATATTAGTAAATATAAATGTGAAAAATGCCATATGAGTCTTTTTTTTTATCTTGAGCCCACAGAATGATATAGTATTAAACCAGCCATTTGGCATTAAACCATCAGAGGATGCCAACTGCCAGACAGAAATGTCTAAAAAAAACATGCTATTCAAGGTTTGAGAGGAAACTGAGTGTGTGGCTTGTATGGAATTCATAATGTCAACTTTTACGATGGAGTAAGACCTTTGAGCTGAACATTTTAAGATATTTGAGTGGAGACTGCTCATCATAGATAGGACTGATAGGACTTAAATGCCATTCTTGATGTATCTAAAATGTCAAACATAAAATGTTATGCATAGCAAAGTCCTTGGAAGAAGAGGTGAACAACATATGCATAGAAATCCTCTATGTTTGTGTAATTCAGTGTTCTACACAGGTTGTTAAAGCCATTTATTTAAAGGCATTCAGTCAACCCAGATGGAAGAGAATGGAGTCAATAAACGTGTGCTCCCACTCGCTTTTGCTAGTCTGCCCTGGAGGCTAAGAGGGCCAGATATCAAGAAAATCCAGTGCCATTGCAGAGAGTCCAGTGCCATTTGAGTTAATGGCCTTGAGGCAAAACCAGATGATTTTTGGTCAAATTGATTGGTTTGAGTCTTGTTTAGTCACATGATCACTGCAGGCATGTGAGGGTATCTACTATATTAGACCCAACAGTGGTTCTAAATATAAAAAAGCTGTATGTCTGTCTGAGAGTTCTGCTGAAATGTGCGGGTTTTAATGTTCTGGAATTTTACGGGCGGGTATGTGGACGGGTTATTAATTACATATGAAGCAAAACAGTATTGTAGCCAGCAAAAATAACATATTAGCCGAAATATCTATGTAGCTTATGTAAAGACCTCCAAACTGCCAATGACCGCACAGAGCATAGCCTACTCCCAAACCCTGACTCTCAATCACTTTGATATAATCACGGGTGAATGGGCGGGTGTGGTGCTGTAGGCTACAGTCTCCAAAAGTTGACCCGTTCAGCACTGATCTATCTATCTGTCTGACTATCTGTCTGTTGCTTGTCTGTACCCCTATGGCAAACTCCCGAATATCCTTTCTCCCTAAAGATACTACTTAGATTTAGATTTAGATTATAAATATATGATTTCCTTATTAAATTACAAGTTACCGTGTAAGTCATTTGATATCAATGACATTTAAGATTTGTAATTGCTTTAAGGTAGAGGTGGGATAATGCCATTGTTTAGCAAGTAATAAGTAGGCTAAGTCTCAAATCAGTGATAACACCTAGTTACCAGTCTGTGTACCAGTCAATACAGACCAGGTCCCAAGTTGGCTAAGCCTCAATTAAGGTTTATGGAGTCTAAAACAGTCTAAAACACCAAAAGGTCTTTCCTGAAATAAGAGAGGTCATTGTGCCTTCCGAGTGCTTCTTTAATTGAATACAATTCTGAGTTTTAAGTTAGTTCTCCAAATTAAGACAAATAGAGAGGACCTTGTAAGTGAATGATGAATTTCTTCTGACTAAATAATTACTACTCCCTAAACCCATTTTGAGATGTTTCTCTCTGACATACTTTGTGACTTTTGCTGACTTCACACAAATGCCATTGTTCCTCCCTCTGCACTACCCAATGTGTCTTGAAACCAGGTGCTGGTGGGTTGCAGGTTCATTGTAGATAAACAAAGTGGAAGTAGTGGTCACCCTTGCGTTGGTGACCTTTGTTTATCTGCCATTGTTCCTCATGTTTGATTTACACTGCACTGGCAGTCCTGACATTGTCCTATTCTATTATGCATATAGTGATTTTGCCAGTGGGAGCCAAACTGGCGCTGTGGTGTTGGGAGCATGCCAACCAAGACATGCAGTAGATATAGCCTGAGTCAGCAGCTGTTTTGACTCAGCGGAACTGGGACAAAGGGAACAGGGGAGCTGTACTAACACAGAGCAGCATGACTGAGAGTATAGCCCAGACATCCCGCCTTTCCCTTGCTCAATCTCACCACAGCCACCTCTTTTCATGTATACCACTGCAGTATATATGACTCAGAGAGAGAACTGAATTGGGAAAACATTACATAAAACATACAATCAAAACAATAAACTACTTCACTCCATTGCTCAACTTGAATAGAGATGATCAAAATCCAAAGCTCTGGATAATGTTCTATTGTGTAATTAGAGGCCCTTGAGGTAATTCAGGTATTATTCTGCCCAATACTGAATGATATGACACAAAAATGAGTGTCCATACCAAGTCTTCCAGACTCAAGATCCCAGCTGCCACCATTGTGTCCTTGGGTAAGGCACTTAACCCTACGTTGCGCGAGGGGAGACTGGCCCTGAAGTTATTGACAGTTGACAAAAGTAAGTCGCTTTAGATAAAAAAATCTGCTGAATGCAAACATAAATGTACAATATATAAATGTAAATGACTGAAGGTAACTATAAAGGTAGCTTGTTCACATTTCATTTTGCACATTAAAGTTGATCCATTTCACAAGGAGGGAGCACATTAGGAGTAGTAATAGTAGGCTATGCAGTTACTCAGTTTTATAGCTGTTATCAGGAATAAAACAACAAGCGGAGTTTAATATCTTGCAATCACAGTTGATGCTGCTGGATGGTGATAAGACCCAGTATCTGTCCGTGGTGCTGAAATTTCATGTGGTGTAGAGTGGCTCTCCAAGGTCCTGAAAATTTCCTTTAACATTTTCTTCATTAATACCATGAAGTCTTGTAGAGTGTTACCTTGTAAATCTCAGAGATCTTTATGATAACTCTAAACTATGTGTATAAACTCAGTTTCTAGTAAATCTGGACCAACAACAGTGCACACTAACATCACTCTCCTGCCAACAATTCAAATGTGACGTCCATTTGTACTCAGTGGAAAGGAACTGGAGAACTCCTGAAGTATTTAGAACCAATACATTTACTGTAGACCTTTCAGTAATACTTTCTATGAACCCAGTGTTGATAAAGCATTATAGACACATTTATAAATGGTTATAATGTATTCATAAAGTCTAGCCTAGGGTTAGTATTCATAACTATGTTTACATTGTCATGACTGCACTCATAAGGCATTATAATTTTATCATAAGCCTTTTCAACTTGAAGGGTCATAAAGCATTATAAAGCTTCTTCAGTTTTGACACCAGGAACACATACCACTTTACTTCTTGTCTGTAATTGTGCCGATTTGAGTAATTATACATTCATCTAACTTTACTTGGATTATGCAGTGTTTGTTACCCTTCATTATTTGGCATGAAGAGTTAGGCATATAAAAGGACAGTTAGGCTAACAAATTGAAGCTTTGTAATGCATTGTGACACTTCAAGTTGCAAAGGCTCATAATAAGATAACATAGTAGTGCTTTATCTGCACAGTCATAATAACGTGTAATGACATTAGTTATATTTATATATTTATATATTTATATTTATGCATTTAGCAGACACTTTTATCCAAAGCGACTTACAACTTGTCAACTATCAATTGTTCAGGGCCAGTCTCCCCTAGAGCTACTTAGGGTTAAGTGCCTTGCTCAAGGGCACAATGGTGGCAGCTGGGATTCGAACCCACAACTCTTCAGGCTACTTGCAGGTTCCTTAAGCACTACACTACCACCGCCCATAGTTATAAGGCTTTATGAATACATCATGACTATTTATAAATGTGTTTATAATGCTTTATGAATACCACTGGAAAATTTCACCCAACTTTCCTATTCCCTGTTTAAGTGGCATTACTATCAACAATATATCAATAATTTGATTCAGTAGGTATTACTGAGTGGATTGGGACTGCATGATATTCACTGCTGCCTGTTAATAAAATCATTTTGAAATCAGTGCAAGCCACTGAGAGTTCTTGTCAGATAATATTATGATATTTAATCTCACTTGCGACTATTGGAGTTCCACCTTCAATAATTTAACGTAAACCACTACTCTCCCATGCTACTACTGTAACAAGACCATCTCCATCTCATCAGGAATTCATTCCATGGTGTTGTTCTTCTGTCAGCCACTGGGTGGCGGTACCACTCTATTTCACATCAAGCACTAGCTCATCTCCTCAGAGTTTTGAGACTGATGTCACACTTGTCTGTGCATATATACTGCACAGTATATGGACAGAAGTTGGAGTGGCATCTCTTCATATGGGCCTAGTTCTATCTTCTTTGCCTGGGTTAGCTCCAACTTTAAGTTGCATCTGCTTGTCTGAATGAGTTGTCACTCACGCACTGGCAACTGGATGTATTCAATTCATTTTTCAATTCAATTCAGTTTTATTTATACAGTGCCTTTTACAATAGTATTGTCTCGTGGCAAGGAAAGGGGCAAGGAAAAACTCCCTTATGTTCAGTTAATCTAGGAAGAAACCTTGGGCAGATCCACGACTCAAGGGGCTAACCCAAGTGCCAGGGGTCATGGAGAAAAATTACAATCAGTAGTAACCTTGACAGACTATAAGTTGCCTATGGTTTTAGCTAAGGTTCATAATAGTTCATAATAGAGTATTATCCCACTCTTACATTACATGGTACTCAGTCTGTAGGTGGTTATCAGGAATTATGGCTGGACAATGTAGCAGTGGCCAGGCATAGTGACAAACTCAAAGGAATGAGATGGGTCATGGGGGTAAGGGTCCATTTGACAGTGCCATTGTGAGGGGGGGTCAATCACAAAGCCCCAGGAAGGGGAGTCGGACCCAGCATCGGCGTCCAGGAAGGTCCTCTGTGATGGGGAGTCGGTCCTGACATGGGCCTCCCGTAGTGATGGTTGTAGTCCACTCAGGAGGGGAGGGTGAGAGGAGTCCACCGGAATGAGGCAGGGATGACACTCAGCAAAGATAATCGTGGACAGAGGAAAATAGTGAATTAGGCCAGGCTCACATATCAGAAAGCAAAAAGCAGAAAGCAGTAATTTGGGCATACCTATATATATATATATAGAGAGAGAGAGAGAGCTGAAAGAGAGAGAGAGAGAGTTGTACGGCATGACACATGAAGGTTGTGTGGCGGCACTAGGCTATAACAGCATAACTAAGGTATGATGCATGGTAACCCAGCACCACTACAGGGATGGTCAGTGGCTGCCATGCCTCGCAAGTGGGGGCAACAGCAGAGGCAGTCCCTTCCAAAAGACCCATGAGAAGTGATGATTTGCCATGCACCATCCCTAACTATGGGAAACAGTAAAGAGGAAGGTTTTAAGTCTAGACTTAAAGGTATTGAGAGTGTCCGCTTGTCGAATGTGGGGGGAGACTATTCCACAGGAGGGGTGCACGGTAACAGAAGGCTCTTCCTCCTATCGTAGATTTTGATATTCTTGGGATTACAAGGAGACCAGCATTTTGGGATCTTAGGGTTCTAGGAGGGTAGTAAGGGACAAGTAAGTCTTTAATATATGTTGGTGCATCGCCCTTGAGGGCTTTGTAGGTTAGGAGGAGTATTTTAAAATCAATTTGACTTTTAATAGGGAGCCAATGTAGGGAAGCAAGAATAGGAGAGATATGTTCATATTTTTTAGTCCTGGTGAGTGTTCGGGCCGCAACATTTTGTATTAGTTGTTGCTGCAAGTATTGTTACACCCAGAGAACAGAGCATTGCAATAATCGAGCCTGGAAGTAATAAATGCGTGTATTAATTTTTCAGCATCCTCAAAGGATAGGAACTTTCTAACCATAGCAATATTTCGTAGGTGGAAAAAAGACGTTTTTGAAATGTGTTTTACATGACTATTTAGAGAGAGGTCCTGGTCAATAATTACCCCGAGGTCTTTAACTTTTGCATTACATGACAGTGACAGGCCACTGAGTAAGTTTTGGTGATGGGGTAGAGTGTTGGTCAGCTGTTTAGGGCCAATCATCATAACTTCAGTTTTATCAGAATTTAAACAAAGGAAATTATTAGTCATCCAGGTTTTGATGTCTAGGAAGTTTAGTCATTGGCATATAGTCATTAGGCTTCATAGAAAGGTAAAGCTGGATATCATCAGCATAGGAGTGGAAAGTAATACCATGTTTCCTTATAACAGATCCTAAAGGTAACATGTACAGGGAGAACAGCAGGGGACCTAGCACTGAGCCTTGGGGTACACCAAACTTTACTTTGGTATGGGTTGATGACTCATTATGAGCGTGTACAAACTGGTAGCGACCAGAGAGGTATGATTTGAACCAGGCTAATGCAGTGTCTTTGATGCCTATCATGTGTTCAAGTCTGTGTAGTAGGATACCATGGTCAATAGTGTCAAAGGCAGCACTAAGATCCAGTAGGATTAATATTGATATATATCCATTATCAGATGCGATAAGGAGGTCATTGAAGACTTTAACTAGGGCTGATTCTGTGCTATGACTGTGCTAAAACCTGACTGGAAGGTTTCCTGGATATTATTGTCATTTAAGAAGCTTGCTTAGACACTATTGTCTCAAGTATTTTTGAAACAAATGGGAGGTTAGATATGGGTCTGTAATTAGCAAGGACATCAGGATTAAGGTTTGGTTTTTTAATTGATGGTTTAATAACAGATGTCTTGAAAGATTTTGGGACATGCCCAGCTATGAGTGAGTCATTTATAATTTTAAGAATCGTCTCAGCCAATAGAGGAAGAGCTGCCTGAAGAAGATCAGTTGGGATAGGGTCCAATAAGCATGTTGAGGCTTTAGCTGAAGAGATCAAAGACGTAATTTCTGATATATTGGTGGGTGTGAATGAATCAAAGTATGCTACAGGTTGACTAGAGCTAGCTGTAACCATTACATGTGGTCCAACTGGATTTGAGGTTACAAGGGAGTTGTTTATTTTAAGTCTAATAGATTCAATTTTGTCATTAAAATAGTCCATGAAGTCCTTGCTGCTTAGACTTATTGGAATGGAATGGGACACCTCAATCCTGCTTTTTGTTAAATGGGATATAGTGTTAAAAAGGAATTTTGGATTATCTTTATTATTGTGTATAAGTGAGGAATAATATATAATATGATTTGGCATTGTTAAGTGCTGTCTTGTACTCTTTTAAGCTCTTAAGTGTACGAGCAGATTGTTTCAGTAAGTGAGTCTGTGTGGTATACCATTGGGCAATTTTTTCTTGTTTCCTAGTTTTTGTGTTGAATGTGGAGTATAGTACATTTACAACACTGTCAGTTAATTGATCAACTTGGGTTGGGCTTGGCATAGAGCCTTCTAATACAGGGCTATATTGGCTCAGCAGAGACTCAAGGAGAGATGGAATTTTTGCTATGAAGTCATCTGTAGTTTTGGGAGTTATGTTTCTAGTGTAGTAGTAGACTGAGTTAGGTGCTACATAGTCTAATGTGATTTTTAAAGTTAATAAGTAGTGGTCAGTTAGTGTAGAGTGTTGAGGTAGGGTTGTAAGTTGTTCTATTTGTACTCCATGTGTCAGAACAAGATCAAGGGTGTGGTTACCTTGATGTGTAGGTGTGTTTACATTTTGGCAGAAGCCAATGTGATCAAGCAGAGATTGGAAACTAATTGCCAGGCTATCGTTTGCAACATCGATGTGGATATTAAAATCACCTAATATGATTATGTTTTGTATTGATGTATTGACACCAAAGAGGCAGAAAGAAATACTTTTTCCACAAATATAAAAAGTTAAAATGACACGTTCGAATATATCAGAAAACAATGTACTTAAAGGTGTAACGGCCACTCCACCCCATACCCCCTTGAATGTGCATTATTTCCTGGTATACAATTGTCATTCATTATCTCCTTGTTGGCAGCTGTTTTGGCATGTTATCGGGTATGTTACAGGCTTGACAATGCCTCAGCACACCTAATGGTCTTTGTTTGGACTCTGCTTATATGGCCTTTGTGGGCTTGGAGGGTGTCAGGCTGAATCAATTGTGTGGCAAAGACAATCCTTAGGAGAGTTCTGGGGTGCCTTCTTTGAAGTTTGTTTTTTGGGATTCTGATTCTGGGATTCTGATTTAGGGATTCTGATTTAGGGATTTGGACTCTGATGACAGTTAGGAGTGACAGGGGGCAAATGTGGGGGGAGAGAGAGAGAGAGAGAGAGAGAGAGAGAGATTGGCGTTGAATTGAGAAATTACTGTGAGTTGGATATGATTGCTAAAAGACACATTGGCCACTTGCACCACATCTCCCATGTAAAGTAACCTTTTTTTCTTTTGCATATTTGGGTGTATCTGAAGACCAGTAGAAAATTATTTGAGTGGACAAGACAAGTGATCTTAGGTCATTTTTTTTCAAACATATGTCATTACATTTTGACAGTAGCCTAAACTCTCCCAGTTTGCTAATGTTTGACATAAGCACTTCCTCTGTTTATGTCAAACATCCTCTACTTCCTAAACTTCCTCTGACTGTCTCCAAGGCAATGCAGATTTGTTTTTGTTTGTTTGAGTTTTCATACCCTCAGTTCCAATTTTCTATCAGTGGGGGTGGAGGCATCTATGTTAAGTGTCATCAAAGATCAGAGTGAACACAATTACACACACACACACACACACACACACACACACACACACACACAAATTCATACACACAGAGTGAATGAGTTTTTTTTTTGTGTGTGTATGAGTGTGTATTTGTGTTTATTTTTGTATTTGTGTGAGGGAGAGGAAAGAGAGGGAGAGCAAGAAAGAGAGAGAGACAGAGACAGAGAGAATTTAAAGACCCAATATGAATTTACCAATATCTTGAAGCAAGCTGTAATTATGCACTAATAACTCAATTATTGACTATACTCTGAGAGTGTAAACTCAGTACCCACACTGCTGAATGCATTCATGAAAAAAATAAGCCAGTCACACACCAGCAGACACAAGGATGTTCTTCAGCAAATAAATCATTTGTCCCCTTCGTAGAACCACAAAGGACTGTTGCAAGGTAGGTCAGCTATCATCATGACTTGTTTTTGTCATATCAAGGAGACTCTAGCCAAACTCTGAAGACCAGGAAGGCTCTGTTATAAAGCTTAGAGACAGGAGACAAGGCTGTACACTGCCATGATTTTCTAATGAGCTTGTGTAATGGGAAGGGGAGCACCACAGAACACAACACTCGGAGGAGGAGACCAGTATGTTTGAGAATCTATGCCATATGCCAAAAAAGCTGCAATTCTCCTTCTTGTGACCGAGAGCATGTAATTGTTATCTGGTCATTTGTCAAAGCTCAATTACTGATCATGTAGAGACATTTTATCAATGTGTATCTGTCGCACACTCACATACTTCTCATCAGAGATATGATCCAACACTAATGGTAATTCATTTTGGTCATGCAATCTTACTTACTTAAGAGATGTGAAGATGGAAATGATGATTGAATACATGCTATAATAAATTAATATAGACTGAAACTAAAACTATTGGTTTTAGAGGTAGCATTCAAAGACTTGGAAAGAACACACAAACACACAGACACACACACATACACAAACATGTGTGCACACTAACACACACACACACAAGTACAAATATGGAGAGTACTTTTGTCCTCTGCTGATTGGTGTTCCTGCATAAGTACTCCCCTCATTACACTACAGCAATCAGCTTGTGGCTCAAGGCTACCTCAAACCCTGATGCACACGCCACACAATTCCCACCTGTTCCCAAACAGCCCCCCCCCCAAGGGCCGTAGTCATGACAACGAGCAGGGACATGCGAGCCGTAGACTAACTAGAAGGACCATGCTGACGTAGAACAGTGTCATTTAGTAATAATATTCTGCTGTTGTCAAGGAGTTAGCAAGATGTTCATTTTCAGCGATTATGCTTTCCAGAAAGAAATATGTCACAAATACCAAGAACCCTTGCACTCTCGTTCTTTCTTTGCTTCACGACGCATACACAATTTCTCTCTATCTCTCCCTCTCTCTTTCTCTTTCTCTCCCCCCACACACGCGCACATACACACACACTCACATGTACAGACACACACTCGTAGACATGCCTCATATGTAGGTTGCATATGCTGCGAAGCCCATTCTTTTATAAAGCTGGGTTTTAATTAAATTAGTCAAATGCTGCAGTGTCTGTGATTAACGACTATAACAAAGTGACTCCTGATGATAACCACAGTGGAAATGCACAGAGGAGTCCTGCCTGCATGACTACAGGCTAGGGAGGTCTATGTTTGTGTGTGTGCCTGGGTGTGTGTGCGTGTGTGTGTGTTGGGGGGTTATTTTTTTTTATCTTTGTATATTTTAATAGCTGAATGTTATATTTATGCATAAACATGTAATCTACATATGAGGCATGTGTATGAGAGTGTGTCTGTACATGCATGTATGTGTATGTGTGCGCATGTGTGTGTGTGGTGTAGGGGGGGGGGGGGGCATGAGAAAGATGATTTCAAAAAAGGCAATATTCATTGAGTTCATTTCTTCCTTCCTCTTGTGAATGTTTCTACTCAAGAACTCAACTCATTATTGATCACTGAACGCTTATCGAAACATCAAAGATAAAAGACAGCAAGACAAGAAAAGAAAGAAATTATAAAAATAAATACTCTCAGAGCCTTTTTTAAACTGCACCAGATATGTTACATTTATACATTTATTCACAAATAAAGCAGACAAAACAGCTTTGTTTCTAAATATACCTCTCTGACTCAACATCATACAGGCTAAAATGGCAGATGAAGGGCCTAGGATGTGTGTCCAGTCAAAAAACAAACAAACAAAAAAGCCAATGTGTGCAGTCTGTATCTTTAGCGTGAGCAGAGATTAGGCTATATGCTATGTGTGTGAAATTGCTTTTCTCTCTCTCTCTCTCTCTTTACATCACCACCTCTGGGTTCCAAATGTATGTGTGTGTGTGTGTGTGTGTGTGATATTGCATCTCTCTCTTTATTTCTCTCTCTCTCTCTCTCTCTCTTCCTAATGCCACCACCACCAGCAGCGTGCTTAGCTATATATACAGTATGTATGTGTATGTATGTGTGGTCATATGTGTACTATAGGTAACTGTACGGGTGGGGGCAGGGATACGGTGCATTACAGTGCACCAGCCTGAATGAAATACACACAGTTCAGGGTCACTTGCACCAGGCCATAGGAAAAAAAAATATTCCAGTCCCAATACGCCTCCCCGAGATGAATCATCCTGCCCAGGGCTGCATCTCCTCCCCTGCCAAATAAATCAGCTCTCCGCACACAGGCCCCCAACCCCCCTTGCAGTCAGCCTAGGTCACATGACCCACAGCTTTAAAAGCTGCATCACATCAGCAGGGGGTTTCTCTCTCTCTCTCTCTCTCTCGCCGTACACTCTGAAATATAAACAGAGGGGGTTTGATTTAAGTGTTGATTTGTCACTGATTCTAGATCTGAGATTAGGCTTGCCAAGTTGGCTTGTATAATCATTTTACAAGTGCCTCTACACCAAAACCAAAATATCCCAAAAAAGTGATTTCCTGTCTTCTTTCATGTGCTACACAGTACACACTGATTCTAGGACTGGCTCACGTCCAAGAGGAGGGACAATCACTTGAAGTTAGCATTCACCAAAACATAATTTACACTGCATGGGTCCGACAGCTTGGGAGTTTATCTCAATATCGCATCAAGACCAAAGAAATCATCTTCAATAAACCGTGAATGCTTTGTGCTTTTAGAAAACATTCAATTAAAAAAAGTAATTAGTGTGCGTGCACCCTCACAGCATTTGACAGGAATGAAGAGTCAAACATAAATGCATTCTGTGTGTGTTTGCATTTAAGAGAGCCTTTACCTGCAACTGCAGGATGCATGACTGCATGATGTGTAGTTGTTTGCAAAATGGGATGCCAGTTTTCTAATGATTTCTTATACTACAAATAATTGGCCATGAATAAATTAATAAATATTTAGAGCTCTGTGGAAACACAAATACCATAATTTCAAATCTAGGCTGGAGATGGATGATTTCGTTAGAAATCATTAAAATGCATATTACTCTGTTCGCCTGTTAGAGTGTTTCTATATACACATTCAGATGATAAAGGTCTTCCTTACTCTCTACCCATGTCCCTGCACACTCATCTACCCTGTTATTACGAGACCTGCTGGGTGGCTGCTGTTTACGCCTACAGTATGGTATTGTGTTTGTACGGTGCCGTGGATCCGGTCGTACGGTAAGCAGGCAGCTGTTGAGAAGAGGCATCAATAATGCACCCAGCCCACGGTGGGACCCTGCAGAGAGCTGGCAGACGAGGGCTGGCACTGTTTCATCCTGTTGCTCGCTCCCATTGTCTCCTGGCGAATGGGGTACGTGGCGCTGCATTACTGATGCGCATCTAAGCCGCGCCGGTACCAGACTTCAAAAAGTGCTTCTTCTTACCTGCATACAGAGGCAGTCATTTCCTGCTGAATTCGCTATGAAGAAAGAGGTACTAGGCTTAGCTGTCTGTTGATTTTTTTTGTTTGATTTTCCAATTTTTTATTTTTGACTCATATGAGACTTGTTTAAAGGTCTGTTCACACCTGGAATGATAACTATAAAGATAAGTGTAACTATAACGATATTTCGTAAGTCTATTCTCATGTGAATGAGCTAATGTCAAAAATTCCATGGTTTCTGATATGAAACTTTTTACATAATCATTCAATCATACAAATACCATGGCATTTTGTTTGCATTAAGGGTGTGATGAACTGTGTGGAACTGCTCTTATCATTCTTGGTGTGGTGTTTTTTTTAGCATTTTCAAGCACGGGGAGAAGAACAGAACCAATACAGACTATTAAAAAGTTTACTTAGTATAGGAGGCCTGTGACACACACCCACACACACACAGACACACACACACATGCAAGCACGCACGCACACACATATACACACACACTCACACAAACACACACATGCACATATACAGACACAAACACACACACACACATACAAACATGCTTGATGAATTTTGTACAGTACAATGTCTTAGAAATTTTTGTTCCTGAAGAATTCTTAAGTTCCTTAATTAGCCTTGTGTTTATTTTGGTTAGTTTGCATATGTTCTTTTTTTATTAAGTGAAGGGTGTTAGAGTATTCCTTGATATTTGTGGATGAATACTCTAGACTGTTGGTTTCCAAGGCTTTGAAATTAGTAATGAAACATTAAAGCAGTTGATTCTGTTGATGTTCAGTTGATGTGTCCAGAGACACACAGATGTGCATATCCCCAGGACAGACACTGAATCTTAAGTGGGTGCATCAAAGAAACCACTGGATACTGTATTGACAGCTTCCCAGAAACCCCACAAAAAAAAATCACATTTGTACAAGCTCACATACACACACTCTCTCTCTCTCTCTCTCACACACACACACACACACACATCTACACATTCACAGAGACAGAGAGAAAGAAAGAGTGAAAGAGAGAGAGGAGTGGGGTGGAAAGTGGGGGATGGGGTTGAGGTGGGGTTAAAATAAAGCATAAAATCAAAATCTACTCAGAATCAGAAACTTTATGTGTAGCCTCCCCTCCCCCTTCAGAAAATATCAGAGGCATACATCATTGCCAGTACCATCACTGAGAGGGTTTTACAATTATTCTTTCAGTGGCTCAAAATAATTGCTAAACATTTTATGGTAAACTCTGCCTTCCTAGATTCATTATACAGTGCATGGATATCTTACTGTAGGAACCTGCGTGACAAGCAGAGGAAATACTGTACCTGATCAGGCCCAGGCTAAGACCTGATGGAAAATCCCTGGTCTGGACAGGCTGGTAAATACAGGGTTTTTTTCCGATCTAGTTTGTGGCCGTGAGCTATCTGATAACAAGGAATGCAGAAACCTAGAGTGTCATAAAAAGGAACTCCACAAAATGGATATGATTTAAAGCCTCCCTATGCATGATTTGCCATTCTTTTCCTGTTTTCTTGGTTAGAGCTTGCATTTCTTTTCTACAGAGCTCCCCCTACAGCTTCAGATTAGATATTTTAAAACACTGCCATTTCATTTTTCTCTTTTCCTCCGACATCGTTTTTTTTTCATTGGCTGCTCCATGATGAATGTGTGTCCCCTTCGCTACGTTGTGTTTATAGCTAGCCGCTGTCTATCTGGGAGTGTGTTTGTGTGTACTGCAGTAATCCTATTTGTTACTTTGTGAGACCTGAGACTAGGCTCGTCGGCCGAACCTTGCACGTTCCCTATCTCTGCCCAGATAAGGTAGGGGAGACCGATGAAGTGTTACAGAGCCACCACAATGTCTCTTAGCCTGTTAAATTAAGGAAAATTAAGTTAAAATAGTTGCATACTGCCTCTTTAAACCTGCCTGATGGTAGAATATGGCAGAACCAAAAAAAAAAAGCGCCAGCGGAATGTGTTCACATTTTGGAGTGATGTAGAACGGACATTAACTTGCAGTACCACTGAAGTGACAAAATAATTTAGTGCATAATTATTTCTCAAACCACTGTTCCTTATAAAGCCAGAGATTTATACAATAGATTTCAACTTAGCCCTGGGATGTTTTCAGGTTGGTTTTGTCACCTTTTAGTTTCGTCTTCAAATAGGAAGTGTGTGTGTTTGTGTGTGTGTGTGTGTATTTGTTTGTGCCTCTGTGTGTGTGAAATGTACTAGCCTACGTGAACATAGTGTAACTCTACACCGTGGTGACTGCTTTCCATGTTTGGTTTCACACCGCTTTTCACAGAGCCAGAGACATTTGTGCTGTCAGATATTTCCTCCCTTCAGTAGACAGCTTACACCCCGGCAGGCAGATCTGTAAAAGCAGGCTATCATTTGCACCTGATGCCAAAGGCAGCAATAACAGAATTGGGTAATCCGATCCTACCACTAGCAGTTTCCCCAATAATACTCAAAATCTCATGACATGCCCCTACACATCATTGCCCTCCCATATTTAATCAATGAATCAAGCTATTCTCTTTGGCCCTGTTGCTTCAACAGAGGTTTGTGAAGTTGAATCACTGTTGGTGTGTGGAATGCTTATAAACAGCTGTCTGATTCAAAATCAGTTTCTGCCTGAATGAGCAGAACTGCTCTGTTACAAACCTAAAAATGTATGGATATTTACAGAAACTGGAGAATAATAGGCCATGCAGACATTTGCTGTAATTCTTGCTGGATCAGGCTACTTAATTGTACCTGAATTCAGATGATGTTCTCCTGCTTTCTTTTTGATATATGGTTCATTATGTGTTGAGTTTTCATTAAGAAATTTAACGTGTATTGAAAGTTAATTTTCTCACAAACCATATCACAGCAACTAGTGCCTAGCAAAGTCCTTTTAAGGCCTCCTATATAAGTGTCTTTGTGCCTAGTATCATCGGAAAGCTGAGAAAGCTGAGTAGTTTCATGTGTTATGTGGATGGTATTTGTGTGACTGAAACTCCGCAAGCAATTCAACTGAGATGAACAGATATACATTTCTATGCACTTAGGTGAATCAGGCCAGCGTTTGGGCGTTTCAGCCTCCCTAAAATGGACCTAACAATCTCCATGATTTCCAGGCTACAACAGGCTTAAAGTTCAAAGTGTCCATCCACTGGCAAAGTAACAAAGTGAGGCGAAGTGAAGGAGTCTGGTCCACCATGCTAGGGAACAACAAAGCAACAGAGATAAATTATGTTAATGAGGTAGTGAGAACACCATTCGCCTTTGGCCAATGACACATTCTGGCATTTTTGCCACTCTGTACGTATTCCGTGCACGTGCTATGTTAACTGACTGACTAAAGGCCCACTTATAGACGTTTTGGGGGGGGGGTCAAATCCCCCCTTTGACCTCCCTCTCACAACCCCTGTCACCATGGTGACAGATTGGGCATGCTAGTAGCATACCCTATAAACACCTCCCGCTCCCATGGAAACCAACAATGCAATTGCTTCCTGCTTTGTCTTTTGCTGGAAACTAATCTGTCACCAACGGGTCATTAGTCACCCCTGCACAAAGAGAAAGGGCTGACAGGGGTCACAAAGGGGTCACTGGCATGTATGACGAACAGCTACCACAAGGGCTTCAGAGCCACCGTCTGACTGTGTTAGTCTCAAGAAAAATTCCACAATTCTTCTTGCCTTTGGTATGCTATCTTTTGTTTCGATGCTTCGAAGAGTTGTTAGATAACACCAGCCCCTCGGCTGCCTCGAAAAATGAAACAGAGAAGGTGTGAATGAGAGCCTGACAGGCAAAAAGGAAGACACAGAGAGCCACACTGCATTTGAAATGCATGAGAGCAGAGCAAAGAGGATGGGGGAGAAGAGAGAAGAGTGAGAGCGCTGCATTGATCCACTCTGCCTCTGTTACCTTCTATTTGCCACAGAGAAATTCATTAGGGGCGGCAGAGAAACTGACAAACAACAGGAGAGGAAGAGGAAGGACAGGAGGAGAAGAAAACAGGGAAACTTGACAGATAGAGAGACAGGAGAGAGAGGAGAGGCAGATAGAGTGTGAGAAGGAAAGAAACGAAAGATTGAATTGAATGAATGCGTAATGGAATTAAACAACCTCCCTCCCACCTTCGCCAACTGTCTTCGTTGCCACGGAACTTGACCAGCCATCCTGACAGATGGCAAAGGGAATGACACCAACACCCCACTCCAAAACACACACACACACACACACAATGGCAATCACATTTTTAAATGCTGCTTAATCATCTTCATGTGTCAAACAGCCACCAGAAGCCAATCTCAGACACCACAGCGGGTCGATAATGTGTCTTAAATGAGAGAATGAATGGCTTCAACTAGCAGGTACACGCCACAGATACCCGAACACATCTGTTGTATCATTTTTCTTATATTCTAAATGACTAAGTGCGCGCTCACAGCATAATGACCGCATGCATAATTTATGTAATGAATAAGCTACATGACCATACATAATGCAAACATGGGATCTAAGTAAAATGTCAGGATTCATTTCCTGTAATGTGTAATGGGGGAATATATATGTGGAGGGAGGCGTATGGTATAAATGAGGAAGGGATGGATGATGTATGTTGTATGTGTGAGGCTGTGTATGTTGGGAATGGGACATTATTCATACTGCTGTACATGCTATGATGTACATGTTATTTTAAGTGTTTTTGTTAAACACTTGTCGGGTCATAAAACCAGACCCTTGTTCTACACTTTTGTTTCATACAGAGGGTCTGGACATTTGATAATGAGATTCAATTGCATTTGTTTGCTTATTGGACAGGTTAAAATGCCTCCTGAAACAACAAGCGCAATGGGATCAAATCCAGACTAGCACTGTAGGGAGATGATAATCAAGCAGAAGTGCTAGGAAGGCATGGCCAGGCTAGCTGCTTGGAGTATCAGGTGACGTGTGAAAAAGATTATCCTTATGGGACAATAAACACTCTCTTTGTCTCTCTCTCTCTCTCTCTCTCTCTCGATGCATGGCTGTGATTGGCTGGGGTTTGAGACAGATTATCTACTACAGGCTTCTGCTGGGCCAGGCGGTTTCTCAAAGATGTCAACAGGTGGTCTGGTTAGTTCCCAAGGGTCTGGGCCTGGGGGGTAGTCCAAGAAGGTTGTTAAAATCTGGATAAGTTTAGCAAGAGGTAGTGGTAAAACTGATAATACTGATAGCGTGCGTGTTCTCTGAACTAAAATCCAGATGGCTACTCTATTAGCAGGTTTTCTCTAGGTTAACTAAGCCAGTTTTGTCACTTGACCACCTTCTTGGCATACCCCCATAGGCAGCCTGCAGATGGTAGTGGTACACGACTGACTGGCAATACATTTTCACTGTGTACACAAACCTTGCTTGAAATTTTGTTTACTAAGCAGCCTCCATTATTTTGTCCCAACATGTTGGCATCCAAATCACACAACCCCCATGGCAACTTGAAGAAATAGTGAGGTTTCACTAATAGCTTATTTTCAAAAATAGGCGTTGACGCTCAGAGGCCACAAACACTTACTTTCTTTCTTTAGATTTCCTGTTTTCATCTCAGAGTTACTGACTCGGAGTTCCCCTAAAAGTTATGAAG
This sequence comes from Tenualosa thibaudeaui, assembly GCA_027481765.1. Classification (NCBI taxonomy): domain Eukaryota; kingdom Metazoa; phylum Chordata; class Actinopteri; order Clupeiformes; family Clupeidae; genus Tenualosa; species Tenualosa thibaudeaui. The sequence continues at coordinate 1,683,121 of JAIFZK010000222.1, read as the reverse complement.
AATGGGCTCCTTTACTAATGCTGACAAACAAACTCCCTTTCTAACACTCTCAGAATACTTGTTTTGACATTCAATTGAAATACAAAAACAAGACATACTCTTTTAACAAGTCAAGGATGTGCTTTCACAGTTCTTTGTGTGCATTTCTCAGGAACACTCAGGTTTGACATCTTCAGAGAAACTGTATGCTGAAAATGTGCTTTAGCAGTTGCGAAGAGACACAAACATTGGAAATAAGAAAAAAGCAAGGGAGGTTTCACAAGTGGGTCGTTTGATGCTTGTAAAAGTTGAAGGACAGTACTTGAGATCACACTATCAAAACAACTCGCGCTCATCTTTAGTTTCACAATGAGATCAAGAATGAAGAATTAATAGACACGTTATAATGAGTAAATCAGTCAATGACTTCTACTAGAGACACGTCTGTACACTTCACTTCACTGCACTTCTTATCCAAAACATTCCCCACACAGTCTTTGCAAATTTGTTCGCTGAACACAAATTATTTGGTAGGCTTGTATTGAGAAATATTGGTAATTTTAGAAGCACACTATCCTATTGCTCATCAGCTTCTGACAGCAGTAGTATAACTGGTATGACTGTTGTTCCCTGGCCTTAGGCTAGGAGGTCTTATTAGAAAGGCATGTTTTGAAGGGGGGGGGGTGTCGATATTCTTCTTGACATGTTCCAACTCATCTGGTGTCTGAAAAACTTCTCCCATTACGCACCTGTGGTGTTCTGAGGGACTAATAATTGCAAACAATTTAGTTCAGTTTCCCATCAATCTAGCCCCCTCGCTGGGGCACTTTGGAACGCTTCAACATTTAAAGACAGAGAAGTTTATCTCAGATCATGTTGCTGGAACATTCCTCCATTTTTAAAAAATTTTGCTTAAGTGTATAAATGTACAGCTTGGGTACAATTTCCAGATATTCTGGAATGTAATATGTCTAACACCTGGTAACACACAAGCTATTGAGTTCATAAAGCTACTGTGTCTTAAGGGGGTATTTCACATCTCCTCAAGGGCTATCTTGAATTTTTCAAAAACATGACAGGAAAAAAAGGTAAGAGAAAGAACACATGTAATAAATCAATTTATTTTTTGCAGTCCTTCAGAATTTCGGCTGCAATCTACGTTCAGCAACTTCAGACGGGAGGCCAGAAAAAGAACATTAAAGAACGCCTGCTGTGCACTGTTGTTTTCACAACGGAACACTTGAGCATTCCTTGTGCTGTTTACTTGCTTTCATAGTGCTTGTGCACTTCCTCTATAAAACACGTACTCTTAAGATGAGCGCACAGGGTTGATGTGGCCGGTGTTCGTGCGATCTACGCAGCCAGGGTGACCCTTCTGCCTGGTTAGCTGGTCTTCCCTGTGGGCATGTACAAGCCATTCTCCATATTTATCTTTGCAATGGAACAACTACTTTAAGACACCCCTTTTCACCCCGAGTTTTCTGAGATTTGGTCTTTTCTTGCACTGAAACCCTACAAAGCACACGTAAGGTTAATATACATTTTGATGAGTGATAATGATCAAACCTTCACAGTACAGGATGACAACACAGCTGTAAATAAATGAATTTCTTCAAAAAAAAAAAAAAAAAAAAAAAAAGTGATGAGGTGAGTTTTTTTAAAGGCTGTTGCCTCATATATATTTTTTCATGCCCTAACCCACCCCCATAAGAAGCAATATTCATATTCTCTTTAGAAAACAATTTACATCCGTTTCAGTATGTTTTTACTTTATACAATATTTACCATTTCGCGACAAAACGTCTGTATGTTTTTTCTCTCTCTCATTTTCTTGTGGACTAATTTTGTACAGCAGTCTTTCCACAGCCTGGGTTGGCATTTAATGTCTCTTGAAGAAGCCATACATTCACCACCGTACCTTATACTCACATTCCCCACGTCGCTGAACCAGGCTGTTTTGGAGATCTATGAGTTTCTGTGCAATACATCTCCACACCAGTGGGGGGAGATGGAGTTAATGGAGGCAATTCCCTCTTGCTCAAACTCCTGCTAGAAGAGTTTAGAGTTAAAGAGAAAGGGTGTGGTGAGGGGGGAGTCATTTTATAGAGGCAACACAATTTGGAGGTTGCATTTACAAAGCAGTTCTTAAAACATTTTTTTTAAATCTGTTGAGAGGATCACTGGCTTTGATAAACAGGTTTCCTCCATCATTCAACGCCAATGTTAATCTGATGTGTTATTTTACTTACAGACCATTGACCAATTCATCCCACTCCTTCACAGGGGACAGAAAAGAAAGCATTACCCATCTTTGTAAATGAAAAAAAATCATTCTGTTTTCAATCTCGCTAATGCCATTTATTATAGTGTCCTGCCAATTCCACAAATCCATTTCATAGCAGAGGGCCAGAGGATGGTCTAGGACTTGCACTGTCAGAAATGTCTTGTACAGAATTATAGCTGCAGCCCATAATATGTCTGTGCCTCTCAATGGGGCCCTGCATATCTGACTGAAGCACATCTATTAGCTCAGGCAGCAAAAGAGGCGTCAGATGAATTTTCTGGCACAGGGCAGCGTTTTTATCGATCAAAACTACTTGAATACCTGGCCAAGTGAAAATGTCATTATTGATGCCAACAACAAACTTTCATACAAATTGATCAGATTGATTGATCAGGAGTTGGTGTTTAGAGTTTTTGTTTAGAGTGGAGGAATAGGATTTTTAAGGCTGATGGAAACATTTCCTTAAGTTATCTTCATTAAACAACACACCAAGACAACAGATTTGAAAAATGATACCGCACATTTTATTGCACTTTTTAATTTATAAGAAAATAATGACAATGATTAAAAAATGTAATGGATCAAATGATAAGATGATCCTTTTTTTTCTCTAAACCCCCGTTTTGAATGAAACGTCAAGCCAAACTAATCTGATTTTACAAACCAGAGCGGAACATAAACCAGTATGAAGGGGAGGTAGGGATGGAGGAGGAAAAAAAAGAAAGAAAGAAAAAGGTTGTGAAGGACAGCAATGCGCAATTACATCATGTCACAGTTTAGTTTTGACTGGTGTATGGCGATTAACATGGAGAGTGGCCAATGTGAATGGCCAGCTTAGCTAAAAATGCTTGCTTTCACTGACGTCATAAGATCAGACACTTGGGAAAGCAAAACACAGTCACCGCACAACAGTGGGCATATACAACAATAAATTAAAAAAAAAAAAAAAAAAAACCCAATCATGAAAGCAATGTTATTACATCATTCTTATGTTTCATATAGGCAGAAACGGAACGCAAGATGCATTCCCCCCCCCCCTCTTCCACAACCCATTCACTCGCTCGCTCACTTTCATCCGACGAGAACAAACACATCCAGCCACAGGCATGCACACCAGCTGTCAATCACCATTAGCCTCTTAGAGGCACATTTGGCTTCAGTATCAATGGCACAAGAAAAAAGGAAGAAAGAAAGAAAGAGATAAGTAAACTACAAGGTCAACAGCAAGTTCTGGTTTTGGGAGGTTATTCATCCTGGGACTAAAACGTCACAGTCATGAAAACAGCATTGATTAAAAAACAAAAAACAAAAAAACCCTCAAAACAAAACAAAAAATAATAATAATAAAAAAAAAAAAAAAACACAAGGTCTTCTAAGTAGCAGCAGACCATTTCAGCGGGTTTGGCAGCCAGAGGATAGAAGTACGGTTCCACAAACTTGACCAAGTAAATACAGAAAGGGAGAGAGAGAAAGAGAATGAGAGAAAGGATGAGTGTGAGGGAGCAGGAGAGAGGACTGGGGTAGTAACACTGTGAACCACTGTGAGTCTCTTGGCAAGTTTTGTAGAACAGGATGAGTTTTGTGGCATGGATTCTTTTCTTCTTTGTCATTTTGATGAGTGATAATGATCAAACCTTCACAGTACAGGATGACAACACAGCTGTAAATAAATGAATTTCTTCAAAAAAAAAAAAAAAAAAAAAAAAAGTGATGAGGTGAGTTTTTTTAAAGGCTGTTGCCTCATATATATTTTTTCATGCCCTAACCCACCCCCATAAGAAGCAATATTCATATTCTCTTTAGAAAACAATTTACATCCGTTTCAGTATGTTTTTACTTTATACAATATTTACCATTTCGCGACAAAACGTCTGTATGTTGGTTTTTTTTTCTCTCTCTCATTTTCTTGTGGACTAATTTTGTACAGCAGTCTTTCCACAGCCTGGGTTGGCATTTAATGTCTCTTGAAGAAGCCATACATTCACCACCGTACCTTATACTCACATTCCCCACGTCGCTGAACCAGGCTGTTTTGGAGATCTATGAGTTTCTGTGCAATACATCTCCACACCAGTGGGGGGAGATGGAGAACATTTTGGCCTTTGTATCAGTTTTAAGTCAGTGCTTCAGCTCTTGCCAACCATCCCTTTTTTTCTTTCTTTTTTTTTTGATTAGGTCTTAGTCCAAAGGGAGGTGACAGCCAAGGAGAGGGAGGGGTGAGGGGACTGGAGATGATGTGAAAACGGACTATTAGAACATTCTGGCATCATCTGTTGCCTCTTGCCACATTCTTAAAGGTGATCTTGAAGCGGTAAATGAAAATCGATATTTCAGTTGTGGCTGGCTGCGAGTGGAAAACCCCTCTCAACATCCCCCCCCGGCTGCGTGACCAGGTCAACCCTTTTCACTTCATGTCCACGTCGAAGTCTAGCACGAGCAACTTGGTCTCCTCGGTGCCGTTGCGGCTGCCCACGGCACACACCAGCTTGGTGTTGGAGGCTCGGATGCGCCACACCACGCCTCCGCTGCCGCCGCTCTCCAGGCTCACCAGGTCGCGGACGAACTCGCCCGTGCGCAGGTCCCACAGCTTGACCGTACCGTCGTCCGAACTGGTCACCACGAAGCTCTTGTTAAACTGGAGGCACGTGACGGCGCTCTGGTGTTTGTGAGGCCCTGGGGAAAAGGGAACGAATCGGAACAGAAAACCATTAGCATTAGCTGTTTGGGTCATACTTGATACACACCACCAATGGACTAGCCTGAGACGCATTTCCCTAAACCATAGTTGCTAACTACGTAACCAGTTAGCCATTGCCCACCAATTAGGTTTTTGGGAAGGTTAGGTTTTTGGGAAACATACCCCTGTACAGTACATTTAAAAATGCTAGTTAGCGCCACATATTGTTAGCCGCATGTCTACCTTCTAAATGTTAACCTGCCCCAGTGAGGCATTTTATCAGCTGACAACTGGCCATCATCTTTTGCTGTTATCAGGCTCTGAACTAGAAGCTGATGAAGCGGATTTGTATGGATTATCCTACATTCAGTGAACGGACATTCAATTCCCCAACATCTCTGCAACTGGCAAACATCGGACTACTCCGACGCCAGAATGGAGACGCTAAACAACATTTTCACAGTGAAATCTAACCACATAGAATCAGATAACCACAAACTCCCTGATGGCTACCACTTGTTATGAAGAGTGTGTTGCTTTTTTCTTTATGAATGGCTGCTTGTCTGCTTTTCCTGGCTCTGTGTTTTGCTTTTGTAGTGTAATTGTGAAAGAGACAAACACAGAGAATCGAGCCTGGTCTCGCTCGGCTGAGTAAATCGGCCAGGAATGCGGGGACCATTGTAGTCCCTTTCCGTCACCTTTGTTTGTGTGAGTGACTGGAAATACCCACTGACCCCATTGCTGGCCCGACCTACTGAGTCCCCATTTTAAACAGCCCTGCTGCCGCATCCACTAATTACAGTACACTGATGACCGCATGCACACTTGTGAACCCAGATCAGCCTTCTCTCTCTTCTCGTTATTTCTCTTTGTCTTTATTCTTTCACCTGATGCTCCCTTCCCTTTCTCTCCCTCCCTCCCTCCCTCTCTCTCTCCCCCTACTTTCATCCTCCATTTTTATCTTACCTTGTAGAGTCTGTAGGCACTGTCCGGTTTTAATGTCCCAGATCTTGACAGTGGAGTCGGCGTTTCCTGACACCAGGGTGTTGTCCTTGAGCTCCATGCCGCTGGTCAGGGACTGGTGCCCGGTGAGCGTGTGCACGCAGTTGCCCGTCTCCACGTCCCACACGCGGATGGATGTGTCCAGAGAGCCACTTACCACGTGGATGCCATCAAACTGGGGTAGAGTGGGGTGGGGATGGGGGAGAGAGAGATGACCGAGATGAGACTTCAGTAAGAAATAACTTCAGGCATCAGGCATTTACCGACTAGTGCATTTGTGATCATGGATACATGGCTGAAGAGCTTCAATCAATAGTTTATTGTGGTTGGTGTATATGAATAATATGTGTTTGTCTATCCACTTCAGTAAATGAAAAGACATAACCAACTGCCCTTATGTGAAATCAATTAGCAATGATTAGTCGGCAGTCAATAATGTCTACAAAGCCAGGTATATGTATGTAGGTAGAGGTGAGTGTGTGTGTCGGTGTGCTCACCTGCAGCGAGTAGACACGGTTGGTGTGCCCCTGCAGCGTGTGCAGGCACGTCTCCGTCTCGGGGTCCCACACCTTTACCATGAAGTCGTAGGCGCCGCTGACCACACGTCGGCCGTCATACTGGACGCAGCGCACGGCTGCCACGTGGCCCATCAGCACGTGCAGGCACTGTCCCGTCTCCACGTCCCACACACGGAGCGTGGCGTCCCGGGAGCCGCTCACCACCCTGTGAGGAAAGAGAGGGGGAGGAGAAGAATAAGGAGGAGGAGAGGAAGAGAAGAAAGAGGCAGCACCACTTCATTAGGTGGGAGGAACGAGAGAGGAAATCACAGGCGGCAGTAGAGCTTCTTTCTCTGAAGGAGCTGCTTCCACCTCATAAGTGTTGTCCTGCCTCTGCAATTTATTACCACTATTTACTTCCAAATCTGATAAGCGCAGTTAGAAAAGAGACACTGGAACTTAGAAACAGAGGCAGTGCATAAATAGCCTGCAAGCGTACAAACACACACACACACACACACACACACACACACACACACACACGAGTATTACCCTTTAGTTAAAACAATTGCCATGTTGAAGCCCACACCAATCCACATAGGAATCCCACAAGGACACACTGTCAACACACACTCACTCACACACAAACACACACACACACTGACCTCTTGCCGTGCAGGTGCATGCAGCGCACCGTGGACGTGTGGCCATAGAGCGTGTGCACGCACTCGCCCGTCTCGGCGTTCCACACCTTGAGCGTGCGGTCCGTCGAGCCGCTGATAATGGTGCTCTCATGCATCTGTGACGACCACACTCCGCCCGTATGGCCCACCAGCGTTCGCAGACACTGTGGAGTGGAAGGAGGGAGAGAGGGAGAGAAAGAGTGAAGGAGAGAGAGAGAGAGAATAAGAGAGTGAGTTATTAATGGCTTTATAATTACATCATTACAGTCACTGCTTTAACAATCACTGTTGTGCTTTTCCAATTTAATCGAGCATTTCATTTTTTTTGCCTGGAGAGACATGGGGTGAGGGTGGCAGAGGGCTGCTGATACGGGGGGAGAGGGGAGAGGGGGAACTGAGTGAAGAGAAATGAGATTGTGCGCCACCCCAATACCCCCCCCCCCCCCGAGATTATTTACAAACATAACATCTCCACCGAAGCGACAGCAAAATATCCCCTTTCAGAGTGCCATATGCCTTTACCGTACACGCTCTAGTGTTACCTCCACCCCTCCCTCTCTCCTCTCACATCAATCCTTTCAGCCACATAAAAACAAACGTCCCCCCCCCCCATTCCCTAACATCTGTGACAGAACACAAAGGCAGGATATGGAGAGGGAGGGAGGGAGAGACAGAGAGAGAGAGCGCACACATGAACACAAGTCACGCAGAATCGCATTGATGAAACCTCGGAAGTCGGCCTCATCAGAGACGCTTAATGGGATATTGATGGCGGCAGCCCGCCTGGGTGCTCATTTTGGCGCGTCTTAACGTAACTGGGCGTATTTAAGTTGATGCGATTAATTCCGTCGGATGACGGAAAATGCTGCCGCGAAGCGCAAATGAATTAGAGCCCCCTGTTGATCTATGGAGAAGAGATGGGAGGGATGACTGGAGCGAGAATGCAGGGAGAAAGGGAAGAACTGAGCTGGGAGTGAGGGTGGAGAGAGAGAAAAGTCGAGACCTCCCCTGTTTTAAACTGAGGTGCATGCTTGAGAAATTCACTGCAAAAACACTGCGTGATACATAAGTACATAGTAGAGAGTGAGTGTGTGTGTGTGTATATACACAGTATGTATGTATGTGTACTGCAACCTCCCTGTGTGTGTGTGTCTTTCGCTCACTCTATCTCTCTGTGGATATATGTGTGCTGAGGTGTGCATTTCTGATCCTGGGAGTCTCCCACGGCCTGGCTATGCGGACAGGGAATAAATCTAGTCAGAGCAGCTGTACTGTTCTTCCGAGAACAGTGTTGGTGCAAACACACCCAGATACACACACCCAGATACACACACACACACACACACACAAAAGTGCTAAGATCTGACAATTTTCTGGAAGAAGCTAAAGGCGTGAAAAACACAAAGACAAATATTTAAGCTCATCAACTCACATCTATGCTCCAAAAACACAACCTTCCCTCCCTACCTCTCTCTCTCTTTCTCTCCTCCACCCTTCACATCTCTCTCTCTTCCCCTAACTTCTGTCATTTCCTTTCTCTCCCCTTCTTTATCTTTCTGACGGTTGGTTTCCAAGGCGATGTATGTAAATATTGAGGCAGTTGCCAAGGTGGACTAGCGGTCTGACGCTCATACCTGAGATTCTGTACATACCCCCAATCATCCGGCAGCTGAAACCCCCCCCCAAATAGACTCTTGGGATATCCCAAGCAGAAGCCACCTCTGCCAGGGCACACACAAGACAGAGACCCCCCCGCCCGCCCCCCCGATGCAAGATCTTGGAAGCTGTAGATGAATCAGATTAAAACAGCCTCAAATCTCCCAGTCCTACAGACTCTGCCAGCTTCTGCATCTGTGAAGCTAGACAGGATAGGCAGACTCCGGTGAATGTGCGTCACGTCATGTCGGAGAGAGAGAGAGAGAGAGAGAGAGAGAGAGAGAGAGTGTGTGTGTGTGTGTGTGTGTGTCAATATCATGCACCACACCAAGCCACACCGGGCATCAGTGGATTCTGCAATGCAGCTTTTTTTTTGGTTCCTGTGTGTGCTGCTGCCACGCCTGTGATTGTTCACTCTCTGCCACGCTCTCGCTTCGCCGGCACATACTGTACACACACACACACACACACACACACACACAGTCAAAGGGCAAGGCAGGTCCAGACAGGAGAGCAGAAGGTGGGGCAATCTCTGTTTGCAGAAGGAATGTACACCGAAACTGTGCTGACACGGAGGGAAAAAGAGGGGGGGTGGGGTGGGGGGGGAATGCTCTTCACACAAAACAGCAGCTCCAGGCTCTCTCTCTATATGTGGATATCCAAAAACAGAGAGCGTGAGAGAGAGAGAGAGAGAGAGAGAGAGAGAGAGAGAGAGAGAGAGAGAGAGAGAGAGAGACAGACAAGGTGGGTAGCTGTCGTATTCCTGTTCGCTGCTGGTTTTGGCTATAGACATTTGTGATTTCATTAGCCACAGACTGTGATGAAATCACCTAATTTTTCTGTAATTACAGAAATAAACATCATCTAAAGTTCTGTAACGAGAGTTTCAGTCAATGTGAATTTCATTTCACCCCTCACATCGAGTCACACATTCAGCTCTGCGTACAAAAAATGGCAGAGGGGTTTCGAACCCACAACCTTGTCATGTTCCGTAATCACTAATCACCTACCACCGGCGTCTCTCAACAGACTCGGATAGCGATCACATTGGGCGGGCTGTCGGGAGTGTTTAAGATCACACGGCTGTTCAAGTCTGGAGGCTCGAGGAGCGCTGCCTGACCACTAAGCGTGCACAGCAAGACCCCACAGCCTCACCATGTGTGTGTGTGTGTGTGTGTGTGTGTGTGTGTGTGTGTGTGAGGGGGTGGGGGGTTATCACAGGTAGGCTATCAGCAGCCATCATCCACACAGCACACACATTGCAGTAGATATAAAGATTATCTTGTGAGAGATAGAGGGAGAAAGGGATGAGATAGAGAGAGGGAGTGAGAGAGGTTGAGAGGTAGAAGATATGGAGGGGAAAGGAGACCAAAGAAAGACAGAGGATGAGTGAAAAAACAAGCAAAGGTAAGAGGAAGAAGAGAGAAAGAATGTGTGTGCAGATGAGAGAGAGAGAGAGTGAGAGAGAGAAAAGAGTGCTCTAACTATGTGAGTACCATATGTGGCTGTAATCCTGGAGATTCAAGCAGCTAAGAAGCTGATTTGGAGAGAGGTGTTACTGGGCGTTACTACATGAAAGTGAGCACATTTCTTCACAATCAGACGGACCAAAATCCAAGACTGAATTTATTCATTCGAACAGGAAAAATCCCCAAGAACTTGTTGACAGACTCCCAGTTCTACAGATCCCCCCCACTCCCCCCCCCTTCATCCCCTCTCTTTCGGTCCCTTTTCCCCTCTCTCTCTGAGCCATCTCTTAGGGATTGCAATCGTCACAAACAGATGGACAGATTAGAAATTCCCTTTCTCACCCTCCAGTTCAGTTAAGGACCAAGGCCAAATCCTTAGGGCATTAGAGAGAGAGCGAGAGAGAGTAAGAGTGTGTGTGAGAGAGAGAGAGGGGGGGGAGAGGGAGGGGTAGGGGGTTAAGGGCATAACTTTCACAATTAATCTGTAAATCTGGATTTAATCGATTAGGGATTCAGATGACCATACACTCCAGTAAAGCAGACAGCTTTCTACTAACCACAACAACTATCCACAACTAACTATCTAGCTGTGTGTATACAGACACCAACCTAAAACAGGCCTTCAGTCCTGCTGCAACATAACACACATCCTCACAGAACTCCACTTACGCAGTTGTGTGAGGAAACAGACGTGCGACTGGGGGCACATGAAAGATCCGAAACCAAAGGGAGCAGGAATTCCAAACTGTCTATGTCAATTGTCTATGACAATTACATCCCCCCCTCCCACTCCCAACACACACACACACCCCCGCCCATCATCTTCACCAAGGGATGAGATAAATGGCAGTTAATGATTACAGAGCAACTGAGGTCTCTTGTTTTTTAAAAAGCTTTTGGTTAACCAAAAAAAAAAAAACTGCACCACTGTTCATATACACACATTAATACACAAAGTGTCAGAAACAACATCACGCTGTGACCTACTTGTAACCTGCACCCACACCCCACCATAACCATTACACAGGAAGCATCCATTTCCTGCTTTTAACGCAGATAGATAATGATTGGATAGTGGAGATCACGAGTGCCAACCTATCCCCATGGCTCTGGCAATCTTAGGGCCGCCGAGAGTCCAAGTATGAATTACGGCTGACCACGAAGCCGCCCAAGGTCAAATGTTTTTAGCGGAGCAGTGATCTTGCGGTAGGTCACCATCTCCACCAACCCAGGAAGAAAACAATGGGCTCTCCCCCATTTATTAATTCATAATGGGGAGTGCTTCCAGTGTGGTCTGTGGGGTTGGGTTGGTGAGGGGTGCGGGGGTGTAAATGTGTTTAGGAGGAGGGTCATTTAGCCTGTATGTGGACTGACCCTTGGTCCAATAAATAAGACCATTGTGCTCAGTTACTCTATGTGGCCATTTTGGTTCAAGCACGGCTCTCTTCAGTGTAAGGGTGGGATGCCTGTGGTCTCTATGCATCTCAAAAGGACCCATCATTAAAGGACAATCCCTACTGATTCATGATGGCCAATCATCTGCCACCACCCCCACCCCCACCCCCACCGACGTCCTCTCTGCCTGAGTCTGTCCGGACTACCAGTGCTTTGGCCTAAACCTTTAGCCATTGGCTGATTTTTATCAGCCATCCCTCGGCAGGACACTTTAATTGGCCAATTTTCCAGTCAGTCTGGAGACGGGGGTGGGGGGGAGGTGTAATTACATTTGAGTGTGTCCGTGTTGTCCTTCGGCTCAGGAAAAGAAGTGAACGGACTCTTTCCGTGTGTGTGTGTATGTGTGGGGGTGGGTGCTTGTGTGTGTGTGGTTGGGAGTGCTCTATAAAATCTGGAGGGTTTCATTAGTGATGGTGAGTGGCTGGCAGGTTGAGCAGAGAGGACACCCAATCTCAGCAGTGAAATATGGCCGTCGTCCCCCCCCCCTCGCCCTCCTCCAATCTCACTCTGGTCTCTCCATTTCTCCCCTGCTCCATTCTGTGCAGTAGCTTCTCTTTCCTTCCGCCAGGTTTAATCACTGTATCCACCACTCCCGATTTTTTTCTTACTGTTCATCCAATCTCCCAGCTACTACTCTCTCCTCTACTCCCCCCCCCCCTCTCTCGCCAAGATGGGGAAAGACCTTTTAAAAAGGAAAGAACAGCTCCAATGACTGCCTCTTAAGGACTGAAAGGATCAGAACGCCAATGAATGCGGCAATATCCACCCATCTGAAACAGCACCGAGGCAAAGGATCTTATGACACATAATTTAACCAGTAAGAGGACCAGTAGAGGAATATCTACACAGCATTTAAGTCGTCAGTGAGTGTACGCGAGTGTGTGTGTGTGTGTGTGTGTGTGCACGCCTTACCTTCCCATTAATGGCTGACCACACTTTGAGGGTGTTGTCGTCTGAGCCGCTGACTATCCGGTTTCCGCAGAACTGCAGGCAGGTGATCACGTGATCGTCATGACCTTTCAGCACCTGGGGGTTGAAGGAGAGTGAAAGGTTGGAAAGGTCACTAATGTCATTAGAAGTCAAGTGCTGAACTGGGTGCTTTATAGCACCTTACGACAGCTTACAGGCAGGTCACAGCACCCAGCTTAGCACTGGCTTTAAAATGACTAATATGGAGGCAAGTTTTGATCTGTTAAGCACCCTGAACACAATTCTGTGTGGGTGTGCGTGTGTATACTTAAGGGGTGTGTACATTCAAACATGCCTCAGCACGAGATATTTTATATGACTCATGATTGTGTGCAAGTGAAATGTTTGTGGGTGTTTTTGAGTATGAGTGTACACACACACACACACACACACACACACACACACACACACACACACACACACACACACACACACACACACACACACACACAGGAGCGCGCACAAAACCACAAGAGCCAGCTATTCAAATGCAGAACTCACAATTGTCTGCATATTTGTCTGAATTGGCAGGGGGACAAGTGTGTGGTGGTGGTATGTAATGTTAAGGGCCGGTACCTTGGGTGAGCGCAGGTCTCCTCTCCTCCAGTTGGTGTCTATCCGGTGCTGGCGGATGTAGGCGGTCTTCCAGGGGCTGTGGATGAAGCAGAGCTTCAGTTCTCGTTGGTTCAGTTGCAGGGGCTCATCAATGCCTAGAGAACAGAACAGAACAGAATGGAATAAAACAGAATGGAACAGAACGGAACAGAACAGACCGGAACGTAACAGAACAGAATGGAACGGAACAGATCAGACAGGGAGGGAGTGGGGGAGAGAAGAGAGGATCAGAGAGATCGAGAAGTGGGGGAGGAGAGAGAGAGAGAAATAAATATTAATGACCAGTGTTTCTCAGCAGTGCGTTGGATCAGAAACATGTTTCCATGAGAATATGTGTGCGTGTGTGTGTGTGTGTGTGCGTATATATGTGGGCATTCAGGATGCTTGCGCACCTGCTTGTGAGTGAGGATAGAAAAGGTGTGTGTGTTTGCGTGTGTGTGGGCACTCAGGATGCCAATGCTCCTGCTCGTTCTGAGTGAGGTTAGGACAACGAATACTGTGTGTGTGTGTGTGTGTTTGCATGAGCGTAGGCTCATTGGGGTGCCGACTTGTTTGTGTGCGAGTAAGCAAGGCAGTGAGCGTGATGGCGTGCATGTGTGTGTGCTTACGTGAGCGCTCATTGATATGGAGGTGTTGTTGTAGAGGCTCACTGGAGTGGCTGGCATATGGCCCAAAGCTACTAATACTGCTGCACTGCACTGCAGAGCTCCAGGCAGAGAGGAGGAGTAGGAGGAGAAGGAGGAGGAGGAGGGAGAGATGAGCCAGGAGTGGAGGGGTGTGCCTGTATTAAAGCAATATAGTCAAAGTGTGTGGGCATGCGTGCGTGCGAGTGTGTGTGTGTGCGTGTGTGTGAACAGCGTGAGTGAGAGTCACTATTGTATTTGCTTGAATGGATGGGGGATACCAAAGAGACAGGGTGTGTGTGTGTGTGTCCACTCACCTATATGGGTATAAAACAATCCTCAGCCCATCTCAACATTTTGATGAAATTCTACCATATACCCCCCCCCCCCTCCCCGATTCCTTGTGCACAGTCAGTGCCAATTAATCTGTGATAGACTGTGTGCGTGTGTGTGTATGAGAGAGAGAGAGAGTGAGAGAACGAGAAAGAGAAAGAGACAGTGTGTGTGTGTCTCCTTACCCTCCTCTCGACATTTCTCCCGCCACAGCAGGTTGTCCTCTGCCAGGATCCTCCAGTACCTGCAGGTCTGAGCTGCCTGCAACAGGGCGCGGGGCTCCAGGAATGACAGCACATACAGAGCCAGCTGGAGGGAGCCAAAACACACACACAAAGAATTTCAATGAATGATGTATACTGTGTGTACTTTCCAAATGTGTTGTTGATTAATGTGTGTGTGTGTGTGTGTGTGTGTGTGTACGGACCTCTTTGGGCAGCAGTGAGATGAAGTCTCTCTGGAACTGTGGCTCGATCACCTGCATCATGTGCTTCACCTGAGACGGCTCGCAGCTGTCAATCAACTCATCCAGAGCCAACAGCCTCTCAGGACCGGACCATGTCTGAGGGAGGGGGGGAAAAGAGAGAGAGAGAGAGAAGGAAAAAGAAAGATAGAAGAAAGGAAGGAAAGAAAGAAAGAAGGTGGAGAGGAGTGAAAGATAGATGGAGAAAGGGAGAAAGAAAGATAGATGGATCTGATTAATAATGATTTGATAAAATCTTTTAAAGATAAACAATCCTGCTGCATCAGATAAATCAGATGCCATACATCACTGCGGAGGCGACTGCATCAAACCCACATGTCTGTACACGAAAAGGGAGGATCATAGAATCTGTATGTGGATTTAACAGGACCACAGGGGACCTCCCAGAGCAGATAGAAAGGGAATAGAACATTGATAACCCTACAAACACACACGGGTGGATGGAAAGATAGAGAGGAAAAAAGGCCTAGTGTGATCCTTATATAACATGGCCTTGAGGAGAGAGAAGGGAAAACTCATCACCAACACACACACACACACACTAGTGCGTGCTCGGCATACACACGCTTGTGGGGCACGCTCATGAACAAACACGCACACGTGCACACAGTCACAGCATCCCTGAGGAACTGAACAGGCAACAAGAGTAACTAATTACCTCCTCACTCTACAGAATAACAACAATTGCAGACCTATACCATACCGGCATGAGGAGAAACGGAAGAACGAATAAAATGCAGGAAGGATGGGAGGCAGGAGAACAAATGAAGGTGAAAAGATGTGTGCGTGCGCGTGCACACACACAACTACACAGCCCAAACCTCCTTCACTTCTTCATACTGTGCTATACTCTCCTGTCTGCATATCACTCTTCATAAAGAACCAGCCAGTGTTCTGTGCTGCGCTCACGACTGAGGTTCTTGATTAGGAACAGCTTTGGCCCGTCGCTGCCGTTGCACGGCTGCGAGAGCGTGGAACAGGTACTCCTCTCACGCTCCGCAGAACACGGTTCCCAGAACCCACCCGAGCCTCTTCCTCCAGATTAGAGGAGGGAATTTGGCAGAGGAGTAATTACAGGAAGAAGGGAGGGAGGGAGGAGAGAGAGAGAGGAGGAAGAAAAAACAAATGAAGGATGGAAAGAAGTGCTTAATTACGTAATTAGTCAGTGGGCTGCTGTTGACTCCCCTGATATAATCACATCAGAGCGGTGCCCTCTGTGCACACACGCCAGCCTGCCCACACACATACATGTCAGCCTGCCCACAGACACACACACACACACACAGGTCAGGAGTACACACACACAGAGAGCGAGAGGGCAGATGCATACACATAAGCCAGTATTGGGCACTGGCAGTGGAGGGTCATTACAGAGGAGCCTTGGAAGGTAAACAACAGACAGAGAGAGAGAGAGCTTGATTAAATAGGCAAAGATAACGATCATTTCCTTTGCAAATCAGATTGCTCTGTGACCCCTAGAGGAAGCGGCTGGAAAAACTGAACATTTTGTTTCTGCGTTGGAAAGGTTACGTGCATCTGCACTTGCAAATGAGGGTATATGGGTTAACTGTCTGTATGTGTGTGTGTGTGTGTGTGTGCGCTTATGATGTAATCAGTTTTGACCGACCTCCTGAAAGGCAGCTGGGTTACAAAGCCATCTCTGAAGGGGCCAGGAAGTTTTGTAAACTACCCAACTGTGGGGAGATTTTGCGTAAGAGGGACTAAAAGGCGTAAAAAACGAGAGAGAGAGAGAAAAATAAAAGAGAGAAGCCGATTAACTACAGCACTAGTTACAGAATCATCTAGAAAAAAAAGCACAGTGTGTAATCCTTCACTGTATTCCAGGACACAAATGCACACGCACACACACAAGTGTGCGCACACACGCGCACGCATGCACAGTAGACACACCAGCCAGGGGGAAAGCTCAGAGAAGAGGTAATGCCGGATGCTGGCACTAATGCCAGATGGTAAGCCGGCACAAATCTACCCATAGCAGAATTAGATTTCCACCACAGCCCCGAGAACAAATGAAACTATGAGCTGCTGGTTTGCACAAAAGTGACCTCATTAGCTACTGCTGCCGCCTTCAGAACCGGAACCCCCCCCCCCTCCAAAGAAACAACTTAAAAATGAGAAGCGATCTCACTGCCACCTGTGTGAGGAAGAGAAAAGGTTGCATTCACACTTTTTAAAAGTCACCCTAAGCCTGCTTTTCAGAGTTGCAAACAGACAGTGGAGAGGACCTTTCAGGCGCTCAGTGGTGACAAAGCCAAATTTGTCTGAGAGACGTCAATGAAAAGGCTCATTTCACATGTTTGACGCAAGAGTGGTGGGGGCGAGTGGGGGCTTGCAGAGACAGGAATCCAAGGCCCCTTTCTTTACCTGAGGATGGGATTATTATTTGAGGACAGACAGTTACACACACACACCTGTACCTGCAGGGTTGGAAAACACCTGTGACGATAGACCTGAAAGAGCAATGCCTGCATTAAAGCATACTATGTGTGTATGTGTAGGGGGCTCTGCGTATAAAGATCTGTCTGTTAATAGAGGAGAGAGAAAGATGGAGAGAGTGGGAGTAAGAAAGATGGCAGGGAGGGAGGGAGAGAGAGAGAGGAAAGGGAGACTAGAGGAAGAGAGGGAGAGAGAGAGAAAGACTGAGAAGGGGTGGGGCATGGGGAAAGCGAGCAAGTGAATATGTGTGGCTGTGGAGTATGTGCGAAGGCAGACATAAGCTCTCTGCAGATGTGCATGAGGGGAAAGCTAATTACGTTAAAACACTAGCCCTGAATCAACCTGCAGCAAGCAGGTATGAGCTGCACTCTCATTCTCTCTCACACACACACTCTCTGCTTCTTCCCAGTTTCCCCCCCTTCACCCCCAGAGGAGCAGCTCATACCTGCAGAGACGGACGCTTGCCACCAGCACAGCAAAAATGAACTGGATATAAAGACCCAAGCAGAAATGCCTCTCAAAAATAATCAAACTCACTCCTTCCTCTGCACCTGCTACTTCAGTAAGCTTATTAAGGCAGCGGGAATCAGCACATCTATCTTATCTATCCATCCATCTCTCCCTCCCTCCATATCTGGGATGTGTGTGTGTGTGTGTGTGTGTGTAGAATGTCTCCAAATACAAGAATTCAGGTCTCAAAGTGCCAATAAAAGTGTGTGGTATCATAATACACTATTGGGACTATGGAGTGGGAAGGTCAGTGTCTTCTTGATAGTGATGGGTATGGTTTTGACCTGGCCTGTGTGCTTCCGACGTGGGACACACACATGCTCACTAGCACACACAAATGCATGCTAGCACACACACACACTCACCTGGAAGACGCGAAGCCAATCCTGCATGCCGGCCGGGGGTGGGACCAAATTGATGCGTCGACGATGATGCCCCTGCCCATTGGCTGCCGCCCGCAGGTCCCCAAACGTGGTGGGCGTGGCCGAGTATGGGACAAGACCAACTGGGCTGTGCCAGAGGGAAAAGGAGGGATAGAGAAATAAGGACGAGAAAAACAGACAAAAAAACCCCCAAACTCCAACAGACTTACATGGAAGGCATGAGCCAAGGAGGCAGGGCTATGTTCAGTGAGTGATGTGTGAATGTAAGGGGGGGGGTCCTTACCTTGAATAGTCTGAACCCTTGGGTTTCTTTCCAGTGGGGAAAGATCGAACCTCGCCTTGGTCCAACTTCCTCTTCATCTGGAGACACAAAAGAGAGGGGAAGGGAAGGGAGAATGGAAGGAGTGAGAGGTGGTTGTGGTCCAGTGCATCTAGAGCCACCTCAAAAACACAGCTCACCACACACACACACACACACACACACACCAACAGAAATGGGTGTTTGAGGCCAAATTTGCATTTAGCCAAAAGGGCAAAATAACACAAATTCACACAAGACAAAAGCCCTGCTCAGCCTTTAGGCAAACACTGATTGCAACTACAACACACACACACACAAACGCACGCACACACACACACAGAAAAAGACCACAAACAATCCTCTAGTCCGCTGTGTTTGAATAATGCCCTGTCAGTGGCTAGACAGAGGCCGCCTGGGTGAGATGGAATGGTTGCTTTCATACTCTGGACATAAATGTCTTACGGTAAGTCTCCTAAACTCATTACAAAACCACATTTCAGGGCAAATACACCAAAAATCAGGTTAGGTAATGCTATTGAGAAAGCAACTAGCTTAGACAAGTATCCAAACCTAATTTTTTTTTTTTTAATAAAAAAGATTAGGTGGCTATGTCTACCTAGCTGACACTGTATCAATGTCTGTGTGTCTGTGTGTGTCAGTGAGCATATATTTGTATGTGTTTTTCTAAGCTCAACCTGCCGGGTGTAAAGTTTTTTTTACAGTAAGTTTTGTGGAAACAGACACTTGGAATTCACATACACAAAAGCTGTCACCATCTGCATTACAAAGGCCTGCTGGCGACAGATGCTTCTGAAATCATTATGACTGACAGTTTTAGAACTTTAGACTCCAGCACACTTTTGCAGGTTAAATAATAGCAAGCAATGTTGCTCAAACAAACAGACAAACAAAAACAACACTAAAGGTAAATCAGGAGATAATGTAGGAATTTCTATTGATGTGTGTACTCAGCAAAAGTAGCAAAGTTTTATGTCTTCAAAAAGGTACTGACATTCAATCCATCCCAGAAAATAATTGGATGACAAAAGGGAGGTAGGGCCAGAAATAAGTAGAGGCTAGAGCTATGGGGAGGGAATGAACGACTGTTGTCACCCCCATCCCCCATCATCAATACTTTTGCCTGTCTTGACAGCTGTCTTAATGAGACATTCCTTAGTCTAACAACCTGAGGAAAGCTGTTAGAGGTGAAAGGAGTCACGTCTCCTCCAAGGGAAAGAACTAATTCACTTCAGTATATTAGCATATTCAGGTACTCATCTAAAACATAAGCAAACATTGAACAAAGGACCGATAAAATTCAACAACTAATCAACAAACACTCTAAAATACAGTTGAGTATAATGGAATTGGACGGCGTGGCCGAAAAAACACTGCACTGACCTCGTAGCCACATTAGTGATATGCAGTGGCTACGAAACGTGACTAATATTACAGGAATGCGCCCTTGGCAGAAGGAGAGAAAAAAACATAATATTGTGAGGACTGTAAAGAATACAAAAATGTTGGACGTGCTTCTGCTCCCAGAAGAACAGAACGATCTTGATATCGTCTAGAAAATAGAAGGACGCCCTAACCAGAAATGCTAACGAAACAATTCCATAGTACCTCAAATATGCGTCATATTTAAACATGGAGATAATATTACAGTGGTCAAGGAACGAGGTCGTGGATTGTACAGTACTTGTGTGGTCGTTTTATCGGCTTTGGCATCGCCTTTGCTTTGTGCATTAGACGACTACGGACTTAGTTGCGTTACATTTCCTACTCTCTTTTTAAGGAACAGAAGAAACAGAGCATGGGAAAACTGTGAGAGCGAGACAGGCTGAAATGAAGGTAGGTGAGCCAAGGGAATCAGGCAACCAGGGGCGTAATGTAGGGAACTCCCGTCAGTGCCGCAAGCAGGTGCAGCGACCATATCACTGCGCTAACTGACATCCTCATTTCACAAGCAACGCGATTATCCAGATTGTGTGGCAGACGCACTAATCCAACACAGTGATTTATCAGATGTGTATCGGGCACGTATAAAACGGCTTTAAGCGTGAGTGAATGGGTCACACCTGGAAATTACACCCAAACGATCTTGAGCTGCTTGAGCCGAATAAACACCCCCACTCCTATGTTATGTAAATGAGATAGATCAATTCATGCGTATTTCCCACAACAGAAAATATCTCCAGGCAAATACAGCCTCTTTTCACACCACCGTGCGAGCCAAATAACCAGTGCAAGGTTAGCCCATCTTTAACGAAGCAGGGAAAAAATCGACCAATCCTACATTTCATTAGCAAGTCTTAAGGAAGGCATTTTTGGATTACACTGATAACTCGGAAAACGACTAAATATATATCAAATACGAAAGTAAAGGCATACTCACTTTATAGAAAATCATTTTCAAAGTACCATAGAACCCCATGTTGTAATTCTGCTTGCGAGGCGTTAGCTTGTCAGTAGGTAAAATCCACACAAATCTGTGCCGAGCGTATCCGTATCTTTCCACAACCACCAAAGGTTACTTTTCCCGGTAAATCCAAACCGTATGTCCGAGCTGCCGTGAACATGCTCGGGCAAGACACCAGACGAGGGAAAAGCGCAGTCACGGCGAGCGTGAGGACGGCTCCAGTGACATGCCAGATTTGAGTACGTTCTGACTGCCTGTAGCTTCCCACACTGACTACCTCTCTCTGGGTTCTGCAGTACGATAATGAAGGGACACAGGAATGCCGTACAGAAGGCGGAGGTGGGGTCAGAGAAAGAGACGAAAGGGAGGGAGGGTTTTTCTCAGGCCTGCTCAGAGTCAAAGCTCGTGTTTCATCCTCCCAGTGGTAAGAATGTAGTATAGTCCGACCTTCTGTGTGGACTCTCATCATATTATAACGTTTAGGCGAAGTGTTGATTGCAGTACAGCAAAATGTACACTTTCGCGGAGGACAGAAAGAGCCAGGTAATCAAAAACAGTCGGTAGTTCATTAAATGACTTGGCCCATGAGTTACTTGTTGATTTGCTCGCTATGCTCATAGTTTCTCATAACGCCCCCTCCCTCCCCCGCACCCGATTACTTCCCCTTGGCAGAACCGGAGGTATCCTTAAGCCCTGGTGTGTCCATGTGTTATACTCTCAAAGAAGTAGGAACCATGATTTGAATGAACAAGATGCTGAAATTATTGGCTAAACCGTTTCCAATTATGGGGATTAAAATTATTTACCAAAACCTGAACTGAACAAATACATCCACATACAATCAGATCGCCTAATAAACACTGACTTTTATTTAGTTTTATTCAGTACACCAAGTGTTGAACCAGACACTGGAGCAAAGTCCACGGCTGGGGGCTTGATTGTGGGCCATTTCTGACATCGAAACGCACGTCTCTCGGCGCGTGTGGTCCGCGTGAAAGATGTCAAAGTGTGCAAGAATCCATGTTCTCGCGACTCCGATTTCAGTTCACTGAGCAGAGAGGCCTCAACCGTGAGCACACTA
Organism: Tenualosa thibaudeaui; assembly: GCA_027481765.1. NCBI lineage: Eukaryota > Metazoa > Chordata > Actinopteri > Clupeiformes > Clupeidae > Tenualosa > Tenualosa thibaudeaui. Next base: position 1,661,241 of record JAIFZK010000222.1, on the reverse strand, counting down.
GGGACATCATGGTGGTTTTGTGAGTGTGTGCATGACACAGAGAGAGAGACCACACTAAAAATACTAGGATTGGGCACTTTATCAAGATAAAGGGTGTGCCTATTGTCCCAGATGGTATGCAAACACGACTTGGGTCTATTCCACTTATCTTATAAATTTTTTCAAATTCAAATATCAATAATAAAACATTGCAATGGTTCACAGAAAAAAATGACTGCAATCATCTGTATCTTTTCTTAAACTCTCCTTTTTCAAGGAAAAGCTGTGATTCAAAATCCGGGCACCAATGAGTTAAAAAAAATAACTTTATATGGTAGATTATCCAAAGAAAGTCTCTGTCCCAGGTGGCCCTGGACACCAAGGTGCCAATTACCTTTTCAATTCTCAAGCTTTTGATAAAGAGAGGAAGAAACCCAGACACACCTTCACACCCACACCCCCCCAACAAAACCAAATAGATTCCCATTGAACAAGCAAATGCTGTGAACCTTTTGACTGTTCTAATATTTATGTTTTTTCACAAGCATGCACGCAAGCACACACACACTTTATTGCACTGTTACTACAGTGATGAGATGTAGCTGGGAGGAGAGGAACATTTCCTCAGGGAGCAAGTAGTTCAACAAGACAGACGTGCACATGCGCACACACACACATTGTAAGTTCATCCCCTGTGTCATCTGAACACAATATACTTGTACCTAACCATCCATCTAATTACACATGTAAAAAGTACAAAAAGCATAATATTATTAACATATTATTATCATTTATGCAACATTTATGTATGAGATTTGTGTTCAGTTTTAAACAACTATAGAACAATTAGTCCATTAAATGGACTGCATTTATATAGCACTTTTCTACTCCTACGAGCACTCAAAGCGTTTTTCAATGTAAGCCTCATATTCACCCATAAACACACCGGTGGCAGAGGCTGTCATGCGAAGTGCCAACATGCTCACTAGTAGCAAGTTCAGTATCTTGCTCAAGGACACTTAAATGGGGTCAGTCAGAGCAGAGCTCAAACCTGCAACCCTCCGGTTTCCAAACGGCACCTCTACCACATGCACCATCAGTCTTGGGCCTATGGTGCTGCAACAACCCCAAGTTCTGAAATGTTAAGGTGCAAGGTCTCGCTGGCTGTGAGTGGCCTTTAACAGTGAGTGGGATTGAAGGAGGTCTGCTAAAGGAAGGTGTTTAAGATATTAGATCATTCCAGAGGCAAAGCAGTGGCGTGAGGTACGAGGGTAGATCAGGAGGAGATTGGTGGTACAGAAAATTACACTTCTAAAAATGTCCTAATGAACATTCTTCTTCAAAGAGAAAGTGAGGAAGGGTCTCTAAAAAGGTACTATGCTTTAAGTGCCTTTTCATAAAGGCTTCCGTTTAAATACTAAGAGTAGGCCTATTTATCTAACCAAGCCTAATGAGTCACAACCAGTACAAGAAACAAGGTGGGAATTGAGTGAGGAATTAACCTACTTTGCAACTCCCAACTCCAAATGACCTTAAAAGTAAACTTCATATTTCGAATTTCGTAGGTGTATGTGCAGATGGGTTTCGCATAACTGTGGCAACCATGCTACATAAACAACCTTTCCGTAGGAATAATATGAGATTGTTCCACTTTGGGGAGTTAAGCCAAGTTATCAATGCAAGACAACTGCAGCCCTTGTACGTGCTTGACAGTCTGTGCTCAAAGCTGAGCCTTTGAAAAGCGAAACAGGAGACGCTTGTGTAGGTGTGTGTTGCTATAATAACAGAACCCCTCCAGCAGGGATGCTATGGAGATTCACAGCAAAAAGCTAATCGCCGACGCTCAACCGCACCATAGACAAATACAGTGCAGGTGTGTACACATGTGTGTAAACAATCCCTCCAAACCATAAGGCCTGGCTACATTAAAGGGTGCCCATTGGTAGACACACCTGCCAGTGGACGGAGAGGACTTCCACTCAGTGTATCAAAAACTCCCTGAACGTGGAAGCCTGACAGCCCAGACTACATCATCAAAATGTATGGTCTGACCACGGCCAATAGAACAAGCTCAGTTCATGGGCTGTTCAGTGGTTGTTTTTCAAACCAGATTGTGCTACGACCAATCAGAGCAACGTTGGCAAAACAGCAAATAGGTCCTTGTATGAAACAAAAGACTTTAGTACCTCATTCTGCACAACTTAAAAAAATAAAAAAGCCTAAGTCTAACACTTCCAAATTTCATGCCAAAGCCAAGTCAAATGGCTGCTATTCCTTGGCCACTTAGTTGATTTGCACCGCTACAGCCCGTCATTATCACGCTAAGCCCACCAAACAACTCTCTACAAAGATAGAGCATTGTGATTGGTCTTAACAAGCTTGTGTAAGACCAATGGCAGACCTACTAAGGCTCCAATGGTGCGTGGCTAGATATACCCGCAGAGTAAAACTGTTTGCTACCACAAGGGTGCATCTAGATTTCTAGGCTACGAATGTGGGACATATTTCTGTGAATCACCTGACTAGTACCCTGTGGCTATGTGTGCAAGTGTGACTGAGTATGTGTCAGTACACTGTGTGTGTATGTGTGAAACTGCAAGTTTATGTGTATGTCTAAGTCTTTGTGTGTGTGAGGTAGAGAGACTGTGTGTGTGGAGGTATTAAGAGAATGTGGAGCCACGGGACTCAGTCTTTGATGCAGCCTGCCAGTCCCACAGTCATTAACTCCCTGTTGCTAAGCACAGTTACCACGGTAATACATTAACAACAGGAGACAGAGGCGAGACAGATGTTGAGCTGAACTGCACACCCACCCACCCATGAGAAAGAGCATCCCAGAGCTGCAGTCTTTCACTTTCTAATCTAATTACGGATAAATAAGACACTCACATCAACCATATAATTAAAGCCAAACCCCAAAAAAATCTACAGCTAATAAACAATTCTGCAGAAAAACAAACACTGGTGATTTTCAAAGAGTATTAATGAAAGTTAATATTCACCACTTGGTGGGTAAGGGCACAGAAAAGGTTCAGATGAGGAACAAGGAGAGAGAAAGTGTTGAGTGCATGTGCAAGAGTGATGTGGTCATAAAATAGGTCAGACTGTCCCTCCTTAACTCATTTTGTCGTTTTTAAAGACCTCTGCGTTAATGTTCCATGATGGAGTCCTCCTCAATTACCTAGCACAGAGAATGATACCTCCCGATATCACGGACAGAGAGAGAGTCGAACTTTCTGAAACGCTAGTTATGATGTATGGTGAAACCGGGTGGCACTGCCTTTGCACTCTTTTTAAATTTCCTTTTTTAAGATGGGTTTGACCTTCAGGGATCCAAATGACAAAAAATGAGAGGACTGGAAACTTCCACTGCCTGCTTCACGCTTAAAAAAAATAATAAAAAAAATAATAAATAAGAGTCAGTCCTTAGAAGAAAAAAAATAGTAGGCCAGAGTAAATAAATAACTTAACTACAGAATCCTAGATTATTTTTGCGATAACACCTCCGAACAATTCAGCTTGAAATGTCAGAGGAGGCAGCTGACATTTCTCCCTGGCACTGACAAGCCATTCTCTGCCTGGGTACTAAGGTTCTTAAGGCCTCACACAGGGCCCCCACAGAGACAAGATAGCATCCAAGGGCTGAAATAGTAAGGTAACAGGCATAGGGAACAGACTTTAAGAGTTTTTTGGTGTGTGTGTGTGTGTCTGTCTGCCTGTCTCAGGGTAATAAACTGGAGGCTTTGAGTTTGACCTGCAGGGTCTCAGGTGAGCAGTAAAGATTAACCTCTCCCACCGAGTTGTAAAACCACACATGCAAAAAGATGCATATTTGTGCACACACACGCGCGCACGCATGGACATGCACACACACACTTCCTTAACATGTTAATGGTGAAGACACACAGAAATACAGGCCTATACAAATCTCACTACTCTCCAACATACATTGACTTCCATCATCCATCAACTTTCCCTACCATCAAAGGCCCTATCCTAAAAAGGTGTATGCAGGTCCAATAAAGTGAGTGAGCGAGTGTTAATTGCTTTAAATGTCAACTAAACAGGTGGCATCTCTCGTTACCATATGGCCCTGAATGCCCCATATATTGACTGGCTCTCTTACAAATGTGTGTATGTGTATGAGTGTGACTGTGAGGTAGGGGGAGAGAGAGGGTGTGTGTGTGGTGTATGGAGTATGTGTGTGGCATGAATGTGCGTGTGTGTCTCTGGTCTCATGCACAGATGCCAATGAACTGCATAGGCCTCAAAGCCCAGAGTCACAAGTTGAGTGTGTCCTGCTGATTGTGTGACCACACCAGAGGTTCACAGTCAGCATAGCCTTGAGCAGTGAGCTGGTTCTGGTTTCATGTCTGCTGGGGTAACCAGAGGGAACTCCTTGCTGAATGTGTTTAAGCCACTGGTTGTTAAAATGGGGTACGGGTCCAGTAGTATCTCTAGTTGTAAGAAAGGGAACAAATTTGACAAATAAAATGCATATTCAAGATTCAAGATAGTGTAATGAGATGTAATAATGAGTAAAAGTCTTGTCTTCAAAAATAAATACTAAATAAATAGTATGTTAAGTGGTCAGAGACCAAGTCTGTGTGTGTGTGTGTGTGTGTGGTGTGTCTCTTCTGTGACGTTAACACCAAGGAACTTGAAGTTGTTGACCCTTTCCACTATTGAACCACTGATGATCCAACTGATCTCCTTTCTTCCTGAGGTGTACCATCAGCTCCTTGGTCTTTGCAATGTTGAGAGAAAGGTTGTTGTCTTGACACCACTGGGTTAAGTTGATGACTTCACCCGTGTAGGCTCTCACATTATTGGTGGTAATCAGGCCAATTACAGTGATGTCATCTGCAAACTTAATGACCATTTTAGAGCTATACATAGCTGCGGTCGTGAGTCTACAGGGAGTAAAGGAGAGGGCTCAGGACACAACCCTGAGGAGCGCATGTGATGGTCAAGGGGGTTGACATGACCATTCTCACGTTGCCCTGACAAGAATTTCAAGATCCAGCTGCATAGACTGGTGTATAGACCAAGACACCTGAGCTTGCTGTCAAATATACTGGGGACAATGGAGTTGAAAGCAGAGCTGTAGTCTACAAAACATCCTTACATAAGCATCCTTCTCCAGATGTGTCAGGGAGGAATGCAGTGCAGTGGTGATGGCATCATCAGTGGATCTATTCTCTGTAGGCAAATTGATGAATCTCCAGTTACGATAAAAGCAGCCTCTGGATGCAAGTTCTCTGATTTGGTGTAGTTTTTTTAGTGCAAGATCTATGTCAGCTGGCAGTAGAATGTAGACAGCTGTTGTCACAACCACCGTGAACCGTCTTGGCAATCAGAATGGACAACAGAGAAGAATGAGAAGTGCGGAGAGCAAAAAGACTTGTTCCTTGCATCACAACAAGCATTGTTAATCATGAAGCACATGCCTCGTCCCTTGGCTTTTTCCGATAATTCTTTTGACTGATCAGCCCGAAATGGGGAATCCAATGGGTTGAGATGATATTATAGTCCCTCATTTCCCTCTGAAAGAAGATTCTTGCACGCAGCTCGCACAACTTATTATGCGAAGACTGGACATTGGCTAGAAGTATGCTTAGAAGTGGTGGTCGGTTAGCACAGCGTCTCAATCTCACTAGCACTCCGGCTCTCTTACCCCTTCGCCGCCACCAGCGGCATCTCCTACATGGCAACACTGTACATGATGCATGCCCAGTGAACAGGGGATCCCAGTGAAGAAACTCTGGCTTTACACAAGTGCTCAGTTAGTCTTTTATATGGTTGGTTGAGACATTTGAATTTAAAAGCTGGAAACCAAGATCCCTACCTTACAGTTGTTATGACATAAGTCTGTTTTCTACAAAACAAACATGAGGCAAAATTCAACTTGCACATTACTGACAAAACCAGAAATGTTTTGGTGTCTAGGGTGTGTGGTTGCCTGTTTACGACTTACTTCACTTTCTTTTTGATTCTGTTAAGTCTCTGTGTAGGAGCGCAGTCTTTAAACTTTAAGCTGACTATTGTATGAAACTAGAAAATGCAGATAGAAACCTGTGTAGGAAAGGAGTGGGAGACAGAGCGGAAAGCAGGAGAAAAGGTGTGTGTGTGTGTGCGCGCGCGCTTGCAGTGTGTTGTATCTTTCAGTTAGGGCGAGATTGGGTTTGAGTGCAGAACTGATGTAAGACCTCAGCAATGTGTCTTGCACCCTCTCTGTAGTTGTGATGAGAGACCTGCAAAGATGTCAACCCACCAGGGAGGTGTGAAGCGTTATAGCAACTCCACACACACACTCGGATCCCTTACTCCAACACCACCTAAATGACACTAGCAGAATGTCAATGTCAGACGCAAGGATCAGGGCCTGTGGGTGGGCTAGAGATGTGTCAGTCAGAGTGTGTGTGTGTGTGTTCACACACTTGTATTAGTGTGTGCGGTGTGAAAAATGGTAGATTTTCTGTCTGTATGGCATGTATTGCTACAGATACTAAGTGCTGTATTTACATGCTGTGTGTGCAATGAAAAATGGGCATGCGACATGGTGTGTTTGTGTGTGTGTGTGTGCGAGTGTGCGCATGTGTTAGAGCGAGAGGAATCTGTGTTAATTGTGTTTGTGGTCAGTGAGCACGATCAGCTCAGACAGACTCCTGTCTTTTTTCCGCTTGGCTGGGTCAGACACGTCAGCGATGTGAAGAATCCTGCCATCTTATCCCTCTCTTCTTCTACTCCTCTCCCACACACTGAATCTTTGAACTCATTTCGCCACAACTGGTTACTCTCTAGTTTCATTAACTTGTTAAATACAACCCAGGGGGTCGATAAGCAGAATTCCAACTCAGTACTTTGCACTGAATGTGTGATTTTAACTGTTAAAGAATGACAAGTCAAAATCTATGATTACTGGTAGTTGTTCTTATGATGGCAGAAGATTCATATCTATTCATTCTCTGCAAAAACTTTCCAAAATTCCAAATTTTGGAATTAAAACACTTCAAAATATGGACACACTCACACACACACACAAGCTGGTAGACTGGGCTGGCGTGCAGAGGAAGTGTGGGGGAGGCTTCCCAGACTGGTAGGAGTGCCGTATTCCGAGGGCTCGGAGAGTTAGAGGAATAAGCTCCTCCACAACATTTGGACTCCTTTCACTGGCTAACACTGCTGAGTGCTCTGACTGCCATTTTTTTATGACACTCCAGATGGAAAGAAATGGGAGTATGCTAAAACCTCCATCACAGGTATATTTATGCAGGGGTGCAAACACATACACACACACACACTGCTGTCAATATTTTGGCATGCCAAAATCATTTTAGGATTAAAGCTGAATTTGCAAGGTTTTGCCTGCTTAGTCAGCATATATGACCCTATCGGGGGGGTCGGGGGCCTTCCCCTTCCTGACTGGCCTTCCACTCCCTGACCAACCATCTAGCAAATGTTGACTCAACGTTTCCCACAGTCCCTGCAGGGAGCTATGGGCTAAACAACCATCCTGTGGATTATTCAACATGGCGATCTGTACCTTATCCATAATGCATAATGAGCACAGGGAGGAAAAGTGCAAGTGTGAGAGTGTGTGTGTGTGTGTGTGTCAGAGAGGAAAATGTGTGACTGGACTTAGTGAGTGCTCATGCATACTTAAAGGGGTGGGTGTGTGTGAGTGTGTGTGTACATGCGTGTGTGCGAAGGACTGAAACGAGTGTGTGCTCAGGAGGGCGTTGGATGATGGTTGGATGGTAGGTGCCCATGCATTTTTTAAGCTACTGGTTGTGTGTGTGAGAGAGAACAAGAGATAGAGAGAGAGAGAGAGGGAGAGAGAGAGCATGTCCTCAGGGGACCTTACTTACAAGAGTCCTTACGCCCAATTACACATAATTCCACAGCAACACTCCGTACATGGTGTTCCAACGCATTGGATAGAAGTGACAGCAGCAGAGCGGGCATGCAAAGTACCCTTAAACACAACACTCAGGCAGAATCCGCAGAGGTTAGAACACAGTTCTGCCTCTGCAATGAGTATAAATACCAGCTCTCCAAATGGAAGCAAAATGCAAGGGCTCATTAAAACCCAGCAGCACATACATTTCACATTACACAGCACTTCACTTTGGACAGCATAATGACTTCAAACTCTACAAATTCCAGGCTTAGTTATGACTGAGCATTTCAATGTTAATGTACAGTAATTTCCCAAATAAAAGCCGCACCATGTATAAACCTCAGATCAGTGTTTTATGCAAACTAAAAGAACAAAACCATGTATTGACCTCACCTGTGTATTAACCTCACCTATGTATTGGCCTCAGTTTACTAAACATTACCTACTGATTCACAATCAGATCATGAGTTCATGACAGAGTAGAAAGATGAAAAGAAATGCAATCCTCACCCATATATTAACCTTATAGATGAAATTTTTCAAAAATCAATATATTAACCTTGCTTAATAATTGGTAAATTACAGTACGTGTGTGAAATGGGAACTAAGCTGAAACGTGAGGGAGAAGCAAACTCATTCGCACCAAAGGGGCCACCACAGCCTGTTGACTTTGAAACCAAAGATCACTGAATACTGACCAAGATAGAGCAACATAATGCGTTACAATGGGAGCAAACGTGAATAGTTTCCGGCCTGCATAAGTGGGAGTGTCACATAATGTCACAATGTAAATGTTTCAACGATCTTCCTTGGCAGCGTATGAGGGCTCGACTCTGGATGGTCATTTTCTGCCCTGCCCCTTGCACAAATAGAACACAACTTAATGAACGTTTGTGCCTCTAACTCTAAGACACATTTTTACCCTCTCTGCCGAAACTGAAGACCTACTATTTCACAACATGGTCAAAGAAGCAAGCAAGAGGGACAATGGGCCTCGTTCATCAATATCCTCCCCTCCTAAGAATTGTCTTGAATTTGTTTTAAAAGGTTCCATTAAAAATATTAAGGTCCTGTAATATTTTACAACGGCAAAATTGATGAAAATGTAAACATCAATATTCTGCACACACAGGCCACTAACTCAGGGTTTCAAGAGGTATTGGATGTGTGTAGATTTCATCTTTAACTGTGAACACATACCAGATAAGAATATAGTGGTGAACACAAATCGTCTAGAAAACTGTGTAATGTTTCTTTGTAGTTGGTGAATAAGGCCCGTTTTGTTTATTTAGAGCGCTATCCACCAGGCCTACTCTGTATTCTGCGGCTCGAGAAAAAGGCTGGAATGTCAGAATGCACAGAAGTAGCATTCCAAAGAGCCAGCCACCGACAGCTGATTCCCGAACAGAGGAATGCGCTGACCGCCAGAAAACAGCCAAAGGCATGGCTGAGAAAGAGAAAGACACACACGTACGTACACACACACACACACACACACAGTAACCTACGTAGTCACAATCAAAGCCATGTGTATGCATATAACTACACTGGCCATGTGACCACATATCAACACACAGACTACATCTACACCTAAAAGTTAAGCCAATCTAAACTCTGAAGTGTCAGAATCCATTTCATCTTACAGGTTCCTCCTCACTTTGAGGTTGGCAGATAGCAATGGAACTGGCGTCAGATTTTTTTCTTTCATAGCGCATTGAATGCCTCTGAGATCTCAATGCCAGTTGTCGTTGAAGTCACATCAATGTCACTCCGACTCTCTGCAATCCTGTGGTTTTGAAACATTTAAGCTCATAAAACTCTGCTCTGAATGGAGAATAGAATGGAGCATCTGAGTAGTGCTTTCATGCCCTCTCTTTTCAGAACTGCTGACAATGGCTTCGAAATTCCTGAAATGAGGAGGGTCAAACCTGGAGTATGTTCCGCAGCACTGAACTGCAACAGCCATTAGCCTATCAAGGGCTGATCATCAAGTGGCGTTGGGTCATACTGACTTAATGGGACTAATCTGTCTTTGTGGCTTCTGACTGAGCCCCCTCTACCAATATCACTCACTCACGCACGCGCGCGCACGCACGCGCACACACACACACACACACACACACGCACGCACGCACACGCACACGCACATTCTGACCCTAGCACAGAGAGACAGGCAAATCTAGGAGGTGAAGGACGACAGAGAGAAAACCAAGTGTTTTTTTTTTTTAACTGGCATTCTTATGGTTTCGCGTTTCGACCTCCAGTGTTACGACCCCAACACACTCTTTCATTCTCACTTTCTCCCCCCCATCTCTCTTTCTCCCTCTCTCCCTTGTGAGGACACTACAGTCTCTCCCACGCGGCGTGGGAGTCCTTAAAGAAAACAAAACGCTGCTCCTTTTGATGTTGTTCCTGCTGCTGAGCGACACCTGTTTCTCATTGCATGCTCTTCCTTCAGCGGCGCTGCCGCTTGTCTTTCTTCTTCGTTTATCCGTCTACGCCTCCCTGCTTCTCTCCCTACCCCTTCACTTCCTCTTCTCTCCCACCACAACCCCCACCTCCTCCCCAACCCACCGTCTTTCTCATTCTCTCACCGCAAAAATATTCTTCCCCGGCAGCATAACGAATGCAGGGCACACAACCAGCAGGGTGTTTGGGTGTGTTGGGTGTGTGTGTGTGTGTGTGTGTGTGAGAGAAAGGGAGGAAGGGAGAGAAAAGAGCTAGCTACTAAAGGAGCTTAGGAAGGTGGAAGGAGGGAGGGAGAGAGAGAGAAAAACACTTCATGGGCTCACACATGGAGGACAGATATACAAAATCACGACAGACCACCACACACACACACACATGTGCAACTGGTTTCACTAGGACCTAATTTCAAAGAGAGTGGGAGAAAAAGAAAAAGGGGAAAAAAACTGCTCTGCTTTACAGCCTAATGTGGACTGAGGACAGCGGGGGCAAAACGGTTGGCAGTGGGCACTCTATTAGAACCAGAGGCTGGAGGGAGCCCTGGCATGTACTGCGCCATAATGTGGACCCTAATGAGGAGAATGATTGCCCATTAGGAGGGAGGAAGAAGAAGAGGAAGGTGGTGGAGGGGTGGTAGAGAGAGAGAGTGAGAGAGAAAGTGAGAGTGAGCGAGACGGATGGCATGGCCGTTAAAATGGAGCTTAGCAGCCAGGAGAGCCACTCCACTCATCTCCTTAAGGGCGAGAGTGGGAGAGGGAATGAGAAAGACAGAGAGGACAGGGCAGGGTTGGACTGCTATATTTAAACCAGTTCTGCCACCTTCTCCTCCACACAGAAGCCAAACCATGCAGGCGGGACTGTGCCAACTGCACAGAAGCCTTAAGTAATTGTAACTCACTTGGCGTACCCCGATCCGCTTTCGCTCCAATCTCATCAGTTCCACCTCTAATCCAACACCATAGATCTTGCATAAGCAGCTCTGCCGGAGGGAACAAAGACAGACAGACAGACACACACACCTGTTGAGAAGATAGCAGGGACGTTTTTGGGGTGAGACACGGCACAAACTTCAAAGGCATAAAGCGCACTGGGCCCTGAGTCCTAGACTCCCATAAAGCAGTCTGATAATGACATCTTAAAAATTCCTTGCATAGCTGCGGGCAAGATAATGCAACAAAGGTGTGCTTTCAGTGCGGCTTGCTGAGTTTCAAGGTCAGGCGGCGTTCAAACAGACTTCCCAGCACTCTGCTTCATCAGTCCACAAGATGGAGGATAACAAGACTGAAAAAACTGGGCCTGAGCAGACAGTCCATGAGTGAGTTGTCCTGTAACCTCCTGCAGGGCCAACTGGAGACAGGTCTTGAGGACACCCATGACCTGATCTGATTGTGGAAAGAAAGTTTTTCCACCCTTGGCTGAGTAGCTAATTAATTGCATTTCACACACACACACAAACTCCTTCTCAAAATATTACCATTAGTCTCTCAGTACGTAAGCAGGGTGAGGGGATTAACGAGCGGGTAGATTTAGATCTAGAGGTGGAGGAGACGTCCCCCTCTCTCTCTCAGACATCCATAAAGTACCCTACTTAAAAGTACTGCTAACACTGGATCCCGACTCTTTCGGCTCAGCCATTACAGAAGGTAGGGTGGTAAGGGCTAATTCTTACTCATATTATTACGTTGTTAAAATCAACAATCAAAGCTTTGAATGAGGTCACTGATGCGGTGTGATTAACTGTGATGTGTCAACAGTCATATTCTAAATACAGACACAGACTGAATGACTGAATCTCCCTCCCACACCAGCATTTCTTGAGAGCTGCAATCTAAAAACTTGTCTGCTGTGCTTTTAGTTTCCAAACACCGCACCTTCAAGTGTGCGTCCCAAGCAATAAACATATTGATTACAGGGCATGAGGGGGAGAAGTAAGATTTGATTGGCTATTAGTCTCAAACATCAAACCCCTTGCCAGAATAGGGAACTCTGAGAGGAGATGTGGTAAGAGGTGTGGTCCACACTCCCAAAAATGCTACAAAATAGTGTCAAAAGCAAGACAAACAAACCATAACAACTATTACTACAACTAACTAACTACTACAGCTATGGTGGGAAAGTGGTGCAGTGGTTAGGAGGTGAAAATGCATAGAGAAGACTATGCCTAAAAAAGACCCTTGGCCGTGCAGATAGGAGCTGAACTCATAAATATTTAATAAATCGTACTTATTCTGTGAGGCACTAAAAAGCAATCAGCCGTACTGTCAAAACAATGTGCACCCTTTAAGTTCTTAGCCTAACTCATCCTGACAAGTGTGTTGGAAGCCATGCTGTCTTGCCTCAAACCACAGCTCCAACCAGTCACAGTCGTGAGTTTGATAAAAGTGTGTGCACCACATTTCCGTCAACAGTCCCAGATCTTCAGAGGGAAAACAGTACATCAGGTCAGGATGATGAATAAGGAAGAAATATTTTTGACAAACCGACAAAACAGTAAGTCATACACTAAAGTATTGAGGGGAAAACATAGCTGCCAAATTCCTTCAAAAGCCTACAGTTGCTACTTTCTCAGTTACTTGTTTCTGACAACTTTGGACTGAAAAGTAATATTGGGATTCTTTGTTGGAAGTTCAAGACAAGGAACATTCCGGACCCGAGTGAACCAGATAAGGGTGTGGAGGCAGACTGCCGTTTTGGATGATTCAGGGTTTGGAAGGTCATGAACTCTGACATAGTCCATGGAAACCACCTTCATTAGATGGAAGGTCTTATCTCAGTGTAGTTCAAAAGCCTCCTGAGCCACTGACAGACACAACACTGAAGAACAAGCCTAGACATGCCCTGGGCTTCAAAGCCCAACTACACAATTAGAAATAACATTTGAATTTCACTAAAATCCTATAATACTTTAGTGAAATTTAAAAGTAGCAGACTACATTTGCAAGTACAAGATTGACTGCTACAAAAAAGCATCTTAGCTTCAGTCCCACAGTTATAATCTCCAAATTCCCTTGTAATTATGTACATAAACGACTGTGTATCCCACCGAGATAAAATGTGAGGGATGCTAATATAAACAATGTAGATTTATCTTGGCTGAATGACTACATTGCTCTACATGCAGTAGGGAGATTCTCACAAGCCCAAAGCATTGCAAGGAAGTACCCTTATGGGCAAGGAAGTCCACTTGGACAGGCGATAATAATCTGTGGCAATATGAGGGGACCTTAAGCAAGGGTTGCTCTGGGACAGAAACACGAGTGCAGGTCAAGAGACATTCCCTCTGCTTCTTAGAAGAGAGTGGTAACAGCTGGCATAAATGAGCCGACAGGTGTTGGGAACCACAGGAATCCTGGGAAATGGAGTTCATCTCTTGACTGACAGACTCTGCGTGCCCAAACTGCTGACCCAGGATAAACAGCAGGAACAGTTCTTTCTTCTTGCCCACACGAGAATCCATTCTGGAACTAAATGGAAAGATTCTGGAACTGCATATAAGGTGATCATCCAGCTAACATAAAATGCTGAATCATCTAAGAATCTCATCCTCCCTGGCTAATCCGCCATCTTGCAAGCATCTATCGCCATTTTGGGCAGGCAATGGCACATGGCTGTTTGCCAAATAGAATAGTCCCTCCAGCAGATCATGATGACAAAGCAAGGGGACAAGCATGATCCTAATTTAGAGAATTCCTCAGAGAGCACTTTGGCATATCATCGCATCTCAACATGAGGGCTACAGATTAAAGGGCCGTTTCTCAAGATGCTGAAAAAGCAGGCTAATTGTGACCTTCACAATAATGTTCAGTTTCTTAATGCTTGGATTTTGTTAATACCTAATCAAGTCATACATTACATACAAGTCAAACTTTTTCAACTTTTTCTGCTCAGTTTCTATAAATAGTGAGTCATTAGAAACTTCTTATAAGGAAGCACAAACACTCAGAAATACATGTTGAACAAGAGAGCTGGGAACTCAAACACGGCAAACTAATCTACTTGGGCTGCTTACTCATAAGTTAGATCATTTGTGAGGTGAATTAATACAGGGGCAGAACTGACAAAGAAATCCTCACCAATCTGTCTCTCTGACTGTACAGCCTATGTGTGATGACCTGGATGTTGAAGATCCTGAGCACGCCATGGAGGGGTCGTGATCTTTGACCCTCGGGATTCTTCAGCTGCGATCGCAACCTCTCCGCTACCGCCTCCATGACATCTACTTCCACAGGGAAGCTCTCCACGTGGTCCTGTCCCCTCTCCTCCGTGCTCTTGCTGGATAGGGATCTTTGAGCATGGGGCGTGGCGAGCATGGAGCTCCTCAGTAGGGCCATACCAGCACGTCAATAGGCAGCACGCCAGTGGTTAGCAGGGAGCAGATGGTGCGGCGGCCAGGTTGAGTTTCGGGGATGGGTGGAAGAGCAAACAGTATTTATCGCCAGCGGCAAGCGTTACCCTCTCAGTCAGGTCTCCTGCTTTTGGCTGGTAAAGGTCTTTTTTTAGACCGTTGCAACCCCACCCCAACCGCCCCACCTCCCGATCATTCTTGTCTTGCTGTGCACCAGTGCAGCTCGTCTCTCCATCACGTGTCTGATGCCAGCTCATGCCCTTTAAAATGTTGCCTGCGGGTGACATCAACCAAGATGGCTGCAGCTTGTGCTGCCGAGCAAAGGCATATTCTTTTAGTATTCATACTCAGCCGAAAAAGGAGCCTGTTCTTTTAGTATTCATACTCAGCCGAAAATGGAGCCTGTTCTTTTAGTATTCATACTCAGCCGAAAAAGGAGCCCGTTCTTTTAGTATTCATACTCAGCTGAAAAAGGAGCCTTGCAGTTCTGTGACAACACAATTTCCTGTACTTTTACTTCAAACTCCGTTACTCAGCTCCCGGCGAGACTTGCGACACAGGCATGGAATTCAAAGCAGCTTAGTCATGCCAGTGTAACCCATCTATTCCACACCAAGTGACACCGCCAGCTTGCGTCTGTACAGTTAGCGCTCAACATCGCACAGTGCAGTGCACACAATGTTAATTTTACATCCGCCATCTCTGCCTGTGCACTGATCTATCAAGTGCTATATCTGTTTCCTCTTGAAATTGTGACCAACTTAATCTCTTACTCCCCCAAGCATACAGATAACTAGCCTTGAATGAGTGAGTGTGTGCGCTTATGAGTGGACGAGAAAGAGACAGATAGAGAGAGAGAGAGGGAGAGGGAGAGGAGAGTTAGAGAAAGAGGGAGGGAGAGAGCAAGAGCATGCTTTCTGAATGAATCATGACCGTGAATGTCAATCAGCAGTACGTGGAACACATGGCAATTTATAAACAGAACATGACATCAGCAAGAGACACAGGTTATCTTCACTAGAGCCCCAGGCCATTCTTCTCAAGCTGTGAAAATCATATTTGAACAAAAGTGCTAAAGAGCCAAAGCCTGATTTTTTTTTTTTAAAAAAAAAAAAAAAAAAAAAAAAAAAAAGACACATTTCTTCGATTTGTGTTATTACAAATGGCAAAGAATGAGAATGCTCTGTATTTCTGTGCGCAAAATGTATGTCAGTTGTGTGCGTCATGTTACGGATGTCAAAATTTCCTACAAGATAAGTATCTAACTATCTATCTATATATCTATCTGTGTCTTCTCTAGAGCCTGAACTACACTGAATTTATACCATGCTAGCTTTAGTGAATGAAATCGTACAGCTACACACACAGTCCACAAAGGCAAGAAAAAAAACGCCACACTTTAGTATGATTAAAACCTTGACTCAGTCATTCTGGGAGAGGTATATGATTTGGGAAATACAAGGCAGTGGCCATAAAATTTCTGGCTGTGTATGCGTGTATGTGTGTGTGTGTGTCTCAGGGTGGGGGCTGGGTAGTGGTGGGATAGGTGATGCGGCATGCAGAGAATGCTGGGATACGTGACCCCTGTGACCACTGATGCGAGAGGGTCCGGCTGCTCGGGCAGCAAGGCCTCAGCATCCACCCACATGCCTGACATTCCTCCCTGACGCCCGCACACACACTCACTCACTCTCTCTCCAGTGCCACCCTCTCTCACATTGCTTTGCCATGAGACCAAAAATGATCAGTGTATCAGGGCCAGCATCTCGTCGTAAACACAGGGAAAAATTTGTGCTCTCTGTCTACCTCTGCCTTTCGGTAACCTTTCCATTGATCAAGAGACGTGTTTTCAAGGGGCGATCCTAAGAGTGTGTGGGTGTATGTGTGTGTGTGTGTATGTGTATGTGTGTTTGAGAAAGAGAGTGTCTAAGTGTGTGTGTGTGTGTGTGTGGGAGGGGGGGTTGTCACCATGTGTCAGTACTGCCACAGTACATTAGTATATTAAACCATGTATCTACTCCACCCTGATTAAGTAAACATATCCTTATGCCTTCAAGCACAGAGGTACAAACCTAATACATTTGTGTGTGTGTGTGTGCAAGAGAGAGAGTGTGAGTGAGTGAGAGAGAGAGAGAAAGTGTCCACGATTGACTGAGTGTATGCCTGAGTGTGTTTGTGATTTAACAGATCACTATGCCCCGGGCTGTGGTTTGGTGGATATTAATCCTTCACTCCAAAAGGCTAGAACAGCAGATTTATCCCATCAGGATCAGAATGCCAGTGAGAGAGAGAGAGAGAGAGACAGAGAGGAGGAGAGAATATGATCGAAACTACTAGAAAGCAAATTGAAAGTGGTTGACAGATTAATGGAAATAAGGAAGGTCTGTTTTAATGCTCTTAAGGTTAAGGCCAGACCATCTGTCTCCTGCTCAAATTAACCCTTCCAAAGAGGTGGGGGGTAGTTCATAAAAAACCCTTCATCCATTTGTGGCCAATGCCGTTAGCATATGACTACTATAGCCATTATCACTGCAGATTAACATGGTTTCAATGGCAAGCTTTATAAATGGTTAAATGCCATCTAGGAGGGTATTTCCTGGCCACATCATCTAGCATCACCGCAGGTCTAAAATAGAGGGAGGTTCTAGCTCCCCCTAGTGGCCAACTGTTGTCACTACCCCTTGGCCTACACTCCCTTTTGAAAAGCAGCCAATAATTAATTTACGGCTTGTTTGGAGTTCTCAAGGTATTTTAAGCCTTTTGATCACAGTCGCTTGCTTACTGATTTCAAAACCCAACACCACCGGCACAATCAATTAGGTGACATACAAACAATATCTTACTCGGTCCAATCCAATGAAACTCAGCACCATCCAATTTACCTCCACAAAGAAAATTGCCTTGGTACACGTTTTCTAATTTACACAAAACAAAGCAAAGGAAAACAAAACCACACACACAATTCAAACAGGCAAAACAGAAGAAACTGGAATACAGAGGGAGTTGGGAGAGTGAGAGTGTCTGGCAGTGTGCTCTCCACCTGTGCTTTATGGTATTGTTCTAAGTCTGGAGCCGCCAGGAAGGAATGCAGGCTTTCTGGGAGACAATGGTTGAGCAAAGACCACCAATGTTTGGCAGGCAACCGATGCCACCCAGACACACAGACAGAGCCAAGATGGTGGTCACAATAGTGTAAACAGAACACAGACAGCACCTGTGGTTTCCGTCATTGTCAGCGATAAGGAAGAATGGAGTCGGCCATCTTGAAGACGCTGAGGAGACAATCTCCTTGAGTCCTTTCTGGTGGTCCACTCTTTGGTGTTTTGTGCTGTTGTTCAGAAGCCAGAGAAGGCTACCAGACAGCAATGTGCAAGTTACAAGCACATTCCAATGTTCTGACCTCACCTATTCATGGACTAAGCGCAGGGGGAGTGAAACAAAGCCCGACGCCGACTTTGTTCACTCTCAAAACAAATGACAAAAGCGCTGGCATCTTTTGTCCCCATTTGACCCTCTCAAGTTCAGAGATGCTGCCTTTCAATCAGGCTTAGCGATAGCTCTAGAAGCGTTGTCTTCAACTGCAGCATCAAAGGTTACTTTACCACTTTTCAACTGGTTGCATTTCTCACTTTGAGCAATTCACCAGGTTATTGGCCAACAGCATGCAAAACGAAATGCACAGCTGAACAGACTAATTACATGTATGCATTAATCCAGTACAACCCCCCCATATTGCAGTTCTCCAAACCAGTAGTCTAAATAGCAGGAAATAGCAGAAAAAATATGAGAGCAGACTGTTGATATTATATACATTAATCCAATAACAGATATTGCTGTTCTCAAATATATCACAGCTAGTAACATTGAGAAAATTACTTGCTTTTAAAGGGATCATTGAATGGTTGAATGTGCAACGTTTTCTGATGTTGAAATAGAATGTATTCAACTTCGAGCTTGTATTCTGATTTTACAATTACCACCTTATATTTGGGCTGGGTATTGCAATGGTCCGTTTTGGCTGGTGGTGTATCAACCACGATTGAACTACAGTTGATTTTGGTTATCTGACATCACAGCCAGCCTTTGATCTAATTCACACAAACTTAAAAATAATATTATCATCATCTATACTTCTAATCCCGTAGGGGAAATTTGATCTCTGCATTTAACCCAATCATGAATTAGTCACACACACACAGCGAAGTGAAATACACACTAAATCGGTGCAGTTGGCTGCCTGCTATAACTGGTGCCCGGGGAGCAGTGAGGGCCTTGCTCAAGAGCACTTCAGTCATGGTCCACTGGTCGGGGATCGCACCAGCCCTTCAGTTCACAAGCCCAAAGTCCTAACCAGTAGGCCATGATTGCCCTGCATATGAAGGAGGGCATAAACAAGTTTCACACTCATGACAGCTCTGTAGTCCACGCACAACCTCTTCTAACTCAACAAAGCCAAGGTAAAATGGTTTTCCATTCTATGATAACATCAACCATTTTCAATACACCTGTATGTAGCTAGAGGGAGTTTGGAAAGACCAGCTAGCTACTCTGGGATTGATTAGTCTAGACTAGAAATCATAGTTTCCAAATGACTTCCTGGTCTTGAGGGAAGAGGAAGAAGGAACCATCCATGTCCCTGAATGCCATTCAGGAGTGTGGAAAAAATGTGAGGGGGTGACACAGAGAGAGGAGAAGTGAAGTGACACTGCAGACATGCCCTGGGAAAAAAAGTGAGAGAGTGAGTGTTTGGCCTGGGCTATGTCTCTGACCTACGACCTGTGACCCTTGCCTGCCCTGCCCCAGACAGCTGCACCTGGGAGGACGTGTCTTCGAGCGCCATCTGTCCCTCCCCCTCCAAGGGTCCTTCCCGCGCAGGGATCCCAAACAAGGCACCTCCCCGCCCAGCAGGAAGCACTGCATTCCACAACCCAGCCTCACGCCACCTCACATCCACACTAACAAGACACAGACATATAAAGAATGGGCCAGACAGAACTACAACCTGATACGGGGAGGGGGGGGGGCGGGGAGCGGTGGTTAAAGTGGGGGTATCCCATTTTCCCTCTAGTGCACACGAGCACCTAGGATTTAGGATTTAGGTTCGCGCCTGCATTCACTTCTCAATTCCACACCTCATCTCTTTACCATTCCACAACAGCAGCAGCAGCAGCAACAACAACAACCAACCTTATGTCATGTTCAAACATCACACGTCCTTGCATGCCGTTTCACAAGCCTATTTGCTCCAGACATGCTGCAGCTTCTCTCATTGTTACAGACACCATCACAGCCTTAAGCAGTCCATGAGTTAGCAGCTGGTAATATTTCATTTCTTAATTGGGCTTGTTGAGACACAGGAGGACATGAGGGTTGCTACAGTAGAAAGCCTAAGGGGTAGGAGGGGGTCACTATGGTCACTAAGGCCAAAGGGTACTGTGCTTGATCTGCTTTCAACCCGGGAAGTTAAGAAAAGCCCTGCTTGCCAAAAAGCAACGCCGGCCCTCTGGGTCAGCGTGGGAGCGAGAGGTTGGGACCTTCAGCAAACATCTGTGGTCAAACCAATTAAGAAACTCTCACTTTACACAGCCAAACACTCTCAAGGGCTCAACACCCGGGACCCATAACACAGGGACTGTGGAAGGTCACGCCGACTATGCATGCATGTTCAAAAATACACACACTTAATCAACACAACTCCGACAGGGTGAAACTTTTTTTAATCTAATAAAACATACAGGCCAATCTGACTAAAAATGCAAGAGGAGAAACATGGTGTGAATCAAATAACCCTGTTGGCCAAGGTCACACAGTGCTGCCTGGAGGTAAAAGAATCGGAAAATAAGCTATTTCTTATCTGAATACGACATAGGAATACAAAACTGTAGGGGAGTTTCTTCCCATTCGGTTATTGTCAGCTGCCGTTGCACTGTTGATCAAATTTTCATTTTTTCCTTACTAACAACACTCCTGTGGATTAATTCACACTGGAGGAATTGGGGGGGGGGGGGGGCAGTTCCAGTGTGTATGGGGGGAAGGGGAGTTATGGTGAAGGCAGGGGTGGGGGCAGTGTGCTGTATCGTTAAAAATGTATCGTTTCTGATAGTCAAGTGCTGTTGGTAGTAAAAAAAATACAGGCCAATTTGGTACAGCTAGTAAATGCTAACTGAATGGGCACAGAAACTCATTTTCGGTTCTATTTTTCTTGGCTCCTTCAATTACCTGACTGCCGGTTCACTGTTTGAACAGGGCTATGGGTTGAGATCCCCTGGAATATCAGTCCTATATTAAAGACTCAATCTCAATGGATATTGCCATTAAAGTTCTATATTAGTCAAGAACCAGACCTGATCCATGCCTAGGAGACAAGCCTATAAAGTTTCTCTTGAAGAGCAGAGACTCACCTTGAGGCTGGAGAGCTTGCTCGTGTGTCCTTTTGAGCGACTGCTGCTCTTTCCATTATCTGTGCCTGGACTTGTGTGTGACGTCATCTCATCTGTCCTTTCCTCTTCTTCCTCCGTCACATCATCTTCCTCCCCCTCCTCCTCCTCTTCCTCTCCCAAACTTCCCTCGGAGCGCTCAGAGTTGTAGCAGTCTCGCTCCTCCTGCTCCTCACCACACTGTCCCTCCGTCTCCAACTCTTGAGCAAAATGTCCGCTGTTGCCATCCTCATTTTCTTCAGTGTTGTCATCGCCGGGCGCTTCTTCGCTGCGACTTGAGCAGTTCTCGCCCCCGACCTCTGACCCCTCCCTTGCTAAATCGTCCCGCTGTGGTTCTTTGCCGTCCTCCACCCCCACCTGCTC
This sequence comes from Tenualosa thibaudeaui, assembly GCA_027481765.1. NCBI lineage: Eukaryota > Metazoa > Chordata > Actinopteri > Clupeiformes > Clupeidae > Tenualosa > Tenualosa thibaudeaui. Next base: position 1,639,748 of record JAIFZK010000222.1, on the reverse strand, counting down.
TTCCTCCTCCTCTTCTTCATCCTCCTCTCCTCTCTCATTATGACCCTGATGGCTCTCTCCCTCTCGCTCCTCCTGCTCTTCCTCCTCATCCTCGGCGGCCATTTGCTCCAGCATTCCCTCATCCTCGGGCCCGTCCTCTAACCCAGCGCGGACCGAGGAAGACGAGGAGTTGGAGGAGGAAGAGGGGGTGCTGCCTGGCGAGGTCGGCGGGGCGATGAGGGTCGTAGTGGTATCTGAGGTGGTGGTGGTTGCTGCTGGCACTGATGCAGTTGTTGCTGATGACCGCGGACGTCTCGGATGCCCCCTGCTGGCAGTGGTGTTGGTGTTGCCCGGCAACAGCAGGTCCTGCTTCATCTCCACACTGACCGGCTGCTGATCTGCCTGAGAGCATTCAGAGCATTCTACAGATGGAGAGAAACACAAAGGGAGAACGCGGTTTTAATTCCATTGGTTTATCCAGAACAGTTTACCCTGTACAGCACAACAATTTAAATGTCTTTTTGTTTTCCATGAGGAGATATTAGAATATCTAAGACTTTATAAAGAGCACACACAAAGTAAATTTTGATTAAATCTGATCTGATGGACATTCTTCTGATAATTGTCAGCATGCCAATTTCGCACTCACCTAAACTGGCAACATCAATGCCTTAGTGTTTGTGTGATTTTGGAGTGACTTTCTACTGTGACCAGTTCAAAGCGCATATGTGCAACTCTCATTATTTATAATCAACTTCTTGTGTGCTAGACCTGTGAGGTGCTCCAGTAGAAAGGCGAAGTGCCTATTTCAGAAATAAGCCTTGCTTTAATCTTCAATTACAATTTCTGACAAATGGGAGAGAGACAAGTGTTGTGTATACCAGGGGTTCTCAAACTTTATTGGACTGGAGACCCCTCACGGAGCAGAAAAAAATTCCAAGGACCCCTCATAATCGCAAAATACAAATTTAACAATACAGGCTTATATGTATTTGTTCTGTTAAATGCTACTTTGTAGCAAACTTTTTCATGGACACCCTGGCAAGGCACTGTGGACCTCTGGGGGTCCCTGGATCAGAGTTTGAGAACCAGTGGTGTATACATTTGTGTTCAGTATATCTTTCTGAATAGCTCTTTTTACCAGAAACCATTAATTTAGTCTAGGAGTTTACTGTAATGTTTACCTGTCAATGAAACTTACTTAACAGTTTGGGAAAAAGGAATAAATTCATGCTATGATATACTCATTTGTCTTTTTTGACAGGCTAGATCAACATCTGGCTTTACACACAAAAAGTCATTTTGAGTGTTTTTAAAAGGTAGTGCGGTTCTGTTTATACCTGCATTTTGAAATCATGACTGTCAAAGTTGACAGATGTGTTAAAAATAAAGAGGTCATCCAGTCTTTATGTTACTCAGCATTTAGGTCTAGATAGACAGATAAATACTGCTATTATCCCGTAGGAAATTCTGGTATCCTTAAGCCTACACAACATGGCATACACATGACATACATACATTGTAAAAATACAGAGATAAATCCCATTATGTGTGTCATTTAGGGGACTAATTTGATTGGTGTGGAAGTAGTGTGGAATGTGCAGGAGGACGCTATGGTAACCCTACTGCAAAAGTATCAGTGCAAGTACATTTCCAGTGCAGATTCTGTTCCAGGCAGAGTGTAAGTATATAAGTAGGCTACACATTATAACACAGCAATATATTAAGAAAAACACAATACAAGTAGTTAAGAGAGCAGAGCAAAAGCTCAGTCCAGTCCTTGATATATAGATGAGATAAAACAGAAAAGATATAGGCTGTGTGCCTGATGTAAAGTACAGTTCCCAACAGACACCAATTCAATAAGGTTATAGCCTATATCTAGCAAACATTTTGTTTATTGAAGAATTTACACCTTTACATTTACACCACAACGAGCCATGACTTAATATGACAAACTCTCATCTTTTGTTGCACAGCATGACTAATATTGTTGGAACAGTGGCTGCAACTGTCCACTAGATGGCAGCAAGGACTACCCAAAAAGTAAGTTGGGGGGAGACCATACACTGTCATTGGAGGGTGGTGGGGCGGCAAGGGTCAAACTGAAGTTAATTGAACAATGAAACTCAAGTGTAGTCATCAGCGATGTAGAAAGAACAAATTAGCCTCAAATTTTCTTTCAGCTTTTGAGACAAATAACAATGTCTGCTTAGTCAAAATATACACCAACCACTTCTCCCCCCCTACCCCCCCAAACAAATTTAAATGGTCCCATTTTCGGTAGAATTTCCAAATTCACTGCTTACACAAACTTTGGTGTTTTGCTTTGTTGGAAGAAAACCTAGCCTTGACGCACAAGGGCAATGTACAGCCGAGTTCTCCTACAGTAGGGAAGACAGCAAGCTCTCAAAAATGAGAAGTAGAAGAAACACACTCATACAAGTTCAACAAACCAACCCTTGTTCATGGAGTGGGCCACCACCACTTCCACAAGCCAAGCTGTACCGTCGACTGCACCCAACGCAGATAAAACCTTTCTTGTTCTATTCTTTTGTATTATAGCCCCAAGCATCATGTTTTCTAGAACACATATCTAAGGATTCTAAGGACTTGAAAAGACCTCTGAGTGAGTGAACTGAGTGACCCAGGCAACAAACACAGATGTATGACTGACATGTAACGACATACCAGGCGACTCAAGCCTGGATGACCCATTTTAGACCAATGGTCAGGCTCAGTATCAGATGCGTCATCAGCTTAATGCGAGTTGGTCAGCTGTCTTTTGCAAGACAGCCCCAGGATATTTTTGACATGTGAAGGGGGACAAATCAGTTTCAACAGTTCAACACAGTTCTCCAAAAACACTACAAATTATAAGGGCATTTTATGACAAATTTCACTAATCTGCCAACTAAATCTCCACCAAACAATTTCTTCACCAATATGTTTGAAAAGGTGTGAAGTAACATATATTAAAATGTTGAAATTCAACTCCCATGGGGAATCTTTTATTTCATATTCTAAATAATATAACATTATAATATTATACTCAAGAGTTATGTCATTGTCTATGGCTTTTTCAGACTCATCACTACAATTTCTGCATGACTCCATAGGTCGAGATGCACACGACCCCATTCTTCTTGCAGCTGCATCATTGCTTTCTGCAATCTCCATGACAATTACAGCTCGTGGACTTAAGTAGATTTAATATAGCCACTAGCGGCGATGACAGGCCCGACCTACAGTTCCGCAATCCACGACATTTCGCCACCCCACAATACACTTCACAGTACGCAAGTGTCATATATTCCTTAAATAACAAGTGAGATAAGTATGCTTGAAATGCCACATCTGCTGACAGGAATAAATAAAAAAGGTCTAATTTCACTAAAGTTAAAATGTTTCCAGTGATGGGGAGATCCCTTGGACTTCTTTCATTTACAGAAATTTGAATAGAACACACACAGTTGGTGGTGCTGTGCAAGGCAGGCAGTTTGGGGCATGTACGTTATCGTTATCATCATTATTATAATTCCCAAATTGTGAATTTCTGGCATGCTTTGTGCTTGTGTGTGTGCCTATGAGATTTAAACCCAATGTATTACTATTTCCATTTACTGCATCATATCTTTTTTTAAATTCATCACACATCACATTTTTAAAATTCACTCATGCATGTTTGGAAACTCTAATGCAAAGAGTTTGAGAATGTGGAAGATATAGGTGTCACAAACAATGCATATACACAGAGTAATGAGTTGTATTATGTTGAGTCTTCCTAGAACACCATTCAGTATGCATGTGATATGTGGAGTCAAAATTCAAGCCATGCTGTGGATTGAATTGAAGAGAATAGTTCTGATGATTTTTTAAAGTTTTTTTAAGGCCATATTAGCCATCTATTTCATAGCCACAGCAAGTTCCTCCTTCAATGAAAAAAAGGAGGAAGCAACCAATATCTAGGCTACCATTCCGTACGTGAGTGTCTGGCTTCGTCGCCAAATAGTTCCTGACGTTTACGAGTATAATGTAATAGTTCCTAATGTGGCCTGATATCACTATACACAACTGGCACCAAGAGCTAGTTAGGGTTATTTTTGTCTCTGTTGGCACACTGCCAACTAGAGCCTCACCAATGTCTGTAACTGCTCCTCTTCCCCTACCCCCCCCCCCCCCCATGCCATCCCATCACATACCAAGCATGGCACCACACCCCTTATGTAAGGCCAAGTACACCATCAAACAAATATTACATAACAGTAAGAGCATTGACCTGTGACGGCAAGCAAAAATTAAGGAATCAGGCAGGGCATAAAGTTGGATGCAACCTTAAACAAACAAACAAATAAATAAATGGGATAAACAAGCCCTCTTTCCTCTTTCCACACTGGAAAGAGTTTGTTGGGGACTGGAGTGGAAAAAAAGCACCAGCTTGTAGGCTACATTTCAGTAGAAGCCAGCCACTGTGCTGTCTAACACGGAAATGTACTCTATAGTAAGTCGAGGAACAGGTGTTCAGTAGGACTGTGCCAGCCGTGTCGTTGCCAAGGTGGCACCTCACAGATACACTACATAAACAAAACACGTTGCTTCACAACTTCTCCCGAGTGGAATAACTTCAGCTAGTAGGATGGCATTCTAGAGGGCTGTCTTTTATTAAAGACCTACAAAGAACATGTAGACCCACTTATGTCTAAGCAAGCTAAAATCTGTCATGCCCAGCATTTACAATATGAGGGGCACTTTGCTAACAACTAGTATGATGATCATTGTCCATTTATAATACAGTCAGAATATCTTTTCTACATATTAAAAAGATCTGCTTAAAATATTCACCTCCCCCATTTTCCTAAAAGCCAGCCTTGAGGCATTGATTTAATTAACAAATGGCATCATAATGAAGTTTAAAAAGGCTCACTTGTCCATCACATCTGCCTGGTTAAGTAAAAGTAGTAGCAAACCCCAGTTAGGTTCATAGACACACACTGTCGTCGGGAGGTCAGGGTGGATCAAGGCATTGTTTCAATGTAGGACAGAACACAACCTATGCCTTCTGAGAGAGAGCATAAATAATGTGTGACGTTAAGAGAGTCACTGCAAAACCAGCCCTTTGTGTAGGCAGCAAGTCATTTACTTCTGGTGGTCACATCACAATAACATATAAATCACGTTAAAATCAACATGACCAAATTGAGTGTTTCTTACAACTGAGTATGGTTAGTGTTTTGGTTAGATACTCTAAACATGTGGGGGATATCATGTCATACACTTAGCTACTACTGTTGAAATCTCCAACTAGCTCTAATTATAGCACAGAGTACAGGGAAGGTTACAGTACAGTACAGAATATCCTCAGAGCCACTCACACCCTTTTGATTGAAACACACACACACACAAAGAGCAATTGAAACAGAGACGACATGCTGTTTTCCACACTTTGCACTCACTTGCAAACCCACTTAAAAACTCCTACACCCACAACCTGGAATTAACACCTCTCTTTCCAAGTCTTTTACAATCTCTGAAGGACAGGATGTCAGAGCTGAGATAGACCAGCCTGTTCTTACCTTTTGTTTCATCATGAAAAGGTGCTAGGCCAAACCAACAGATGAAGCAATTTGCTCTGATAGCTTACTGACATTGTTCTTTGGTTTTAGCAATTTCCTGTAACACTTGGCCCTGACCTCTAGACCATGGAGTAAAACGGCCTCACCTCTCTATCTGTAAATGCCTATATATGTTATTGTAAATAAACGCTTGGGCGTTTTGAATAGGCATGTAGTGCATGAAGAAAAAACCCGGGTTGCCGTAACGTTAGGTGACTTGGGATTGAAGTTAACAATGGGACAGAGCTAGTCTAAAGAATTTGAGCTCAGAGGTATGTGGCCTCTCGACAGGCAACACAAATGCATTATAAACACGTTTCCGCTAAGGACACTGTTAACTAAAAGGCATTCCTCCGCCCTTCAAAATCTTGACAAACCACGGTCACGGTCATGAAAGCTTAGTTTTCCCCGCCCCCACGTAGCTATCAGCGCCTTCCTCCAGTGGTCCGGGCCATCTTCCCGGGAGAGCACAAACAATAGAGCCCGCTGGATTCGGAAGCGCAGATGCATGTGGCCAGCGGCGATAATAAGCGAAAGGGAAGCGCGATGCCAGCAGCGTCTCTTCTGCACAAGCTCAGCGAATCACAGATTGATGGCGCGAAGCAGCCAAAACAAATACGACACTCTGGCAAAAACAACTAGCTAAATGGAGTGAGAGCATATTTGCGGCATTGTTTTACACACACAAACAAACTGTGCTCAGCCCGCTGTTTGATTTCCAGCGATAGCTCTGCGGCAGAAGCTCTGCAAGATGAGTTTTACAACGTGGCTTTTTAAATTTCCCGGGAGACGGCCATAACATAACCCCCACAAAACTGTTTGAAGAGCTTTAATACAGATATTTTTTTCAACATACACATCCAAAGAAGACACCAAAAGATATTCAATATTGACATGTGACGCACTGTTGCCAACGACGTTCAATAAATTAACAAACTTACTAACGTTACAGTGGAAGGACCACTCACCATCGGAACGCTGTCTCAGTGCACGTGGATCTGAAGTTAAGTTAACGTTAACTAATTACTTATTGATCTTGGATTGATGGCCATCACAAAAGTTTCAAAAAACACATTTGAAACGGATGTCCAACATGAGGCTCAACAAATATGTACGACAGTGTTACGAGTACATTTGGACTGTGTAATGAACAGAAACCGAATAACCATCAACATAAACTCCAGCGTTAACATATACAACACTGACTAAAATTTCTTACGCAAAAACTAGTTTCCTACTGTTTGACCACTAACGTTAGTGAATGCCACCCCTGGGCCTTTTAACCTTAGCGTTTTTTGGTAATTTGTTAACATTAAGACTGCGAATTTGTTTTTGATATTTCCAGGCCATTAGGTTATTTACAAAAAACGCACGTGTTGCAGACGAGGCAGTGACTCACCATACACAAGGCTCGAAAATCTGCTGGATATCAAATCGATTGAAGGCACGTTCTCAGATGTTAAGATGGACAGATGCCCTTGATGTCCACTTTGCCGCTCCCCCACTCATCTAGTCCAGTGGTGAGGCTACCCTCCCCCTTAACTGCGAATGCTAAGTCGCTATCGCTACGTCGTCCCACTTGCTTCGCCGGCTACGATTGCAAGACCTCTTAAAAAGATTCAGCGGGCTATTTGAAAGTTTGATGTCTGCACTAATGATTTCGCTAAAAATTGTTCATAACCCGATTAAGGGTCTTCGACGATTTGTTTGCCAGAACACAAAGAATCGGTGGGGAAAGCCACTCACTTATCGTTGGTCTTCTCCCCTTTCGCACAGACTCTACACAGAGGGAAACCTCGACGCACAGAGATGACGTCATACTCTATTTATTTCAACTTGGCGCCTAATGGTGACTCGTTGTAAAGTGATCAGAAAACAATAAACAGGCAGGTTATCAGAATACAAGAATTAACAAACAAGTGGTATAAGCCAGTAAAAATAACGCCATGTTAATTAAAAATGTCTAAAGCAAATACAGAGTGTAGAGTTGCCTCATTTGACTTTTGGACTGCAAAAAAAACTTGTTTGAATTGAGTTTGGATGTTACAGTTCATATATCCATAGTGATGGATTATCACATGACTGGGCATTACTGTGCCAAACCAGGGCTTTGTCTTCCAGCTGCTACTAGGCAGGCTCATCAGTGTTGGTGCTTTAATGTTTTTGCATAAAGTCTTGTCATTATACTTAAACAGATATTGTAGCTCAAAGGTATTATTAGGCTACTGTTTATCTTCCACTTGGTTCCAAATCTGAGCTAGAGAAAGACACAGGTCACAGAGAGGAGGGGTGAGAGAAACTGGTGCGCATCTGGTCTAATCTTTACTTACCCTACCCAAGCCAAGACTGGACTGGACTCTTAAAAAAACTAAAACTATCTATCTATCTGTGATATTTTCTTCCCCTTAACCATCAAAGGCCTACAACCACTTGCCTACTGACAGTAATGACCCTGACTTTTATGTAGAGAATGTAGATTTTATGTAGAGACCTGGGGGATATTCTAAGTAGGTGGATAAATAGTAAACTTGGGTTAGTTAAGCTAGAGGAAGTGGTTTATTTCCTAATATAGTAGCCTTTCTTTAGTTAAGAGAATGAGGACTCCAGAATCTGCTATTATCAGATTTATCACGACCTCTGGTTTAATTTACCCAGGGTTGCCATTTTACCACCTATTTGGAATACTCCCTGGGTTGACAGAGTGCTAGCAAAGACAATTCATCTATCATTCATTCATTTAAAATACTATCCTTCCAGATGAGGATGGATCTATGGCTTTCAATTTAAAGACCATATTGCTGAGACTTAAATGTGTTGCTATGTTTTATAGAGATGTTTCATGTTTCATTTTGGTTTGGTTACAGAAAAAAAAAACTCATAAAGAACTGTTCAGTGACTTCTTCTCAATAGCACAGCACAGCAAGTGTGGCACAGTAAGTGGTACATTTCCCAGTGAAAAGGAATAGGTCTAATATGGTGTTTCACTTTCAATGAAACTCTTCTCTTGTACTCTTCTTTTAGAAGGTGTGGCACTTCACCCGAGTTAAGTTACACAGGTTTGTCACTTACTCATAACATTACATTACATAATGCTCAGGTCATATTATCGTCAGTCAAACAGGTTCTCAGCAGCTTCAATAGAACATGCCACCTGCTGGTCACTGTCTTTGGATTTGAAGAAAAAAAATCTAGCATATCATTAATATTATTATTAAATATCAATAACAGACACCTCACAAGGGATACAAAATTTTAACATAAACTTTATTTGGACAACAGAGAGTAAGTCAAATTGCGCTGAGTTGCCCATTTCACAAACTCCTCTGATTTGTTACTATTTTAACATGAAATGACAGGGCAATAGCCATGAGCATGGTTTTGGAAAAATGAAACTTTTCAGTGAAAGTAATCAACTGGCAAATGATTCTCCCTGTTGACTACTGAGGTTATCATTTCATTTGACCTACAGAGATATACTTTGGTTATGCAAGAAAAGCTATGGCAGTTTTATGGCAAGGAGCCGGTCAAACCATGTCGACACAAGAATGGAATATCTCATAATGGAGGTGTGACAAGACCAGATAAACAAAGCAAAATATTTGAAATAGTGACTGTTGGAGTATTAAAATATTGATCCCACTAATAATCAGCAGCATCAGCATACGTTCACATATATCTCATTACAAATAATTACAAAAGACAGAAAGGTTACGAATGGGGGGAAAACCCTTTGTCAAAACCTCCTTGGCTACTAGAAGCCAATTGTCAAAATATACTGTCAAAAAGGACAGGATGGTTACACATATCAGTTATATTCATATTTAATCAGAATTGTAACATTTAAATGCAAAACCACGGCTGTGTCCAATGCATACAAAAACCAGGGTTCATAGAGAGAAAGCGAAAATAACTATACATATTTATCATTACTCAGAAAGTTAAATAAAGACCACAAAAATACAAATCTAGACTTTATTAAGTTACACGTTGCTTATATAGTTTTTTTCTTTTCATTTTTCAAAAAGCCCTCTTGAGCTTACCTCCATAAAGGTTTATGGGGCTTGTCAGTGTGAGAGTCTCTTGAATAGCCTGATTTGTCAGAAAAACTGCCGCTATTCTTACGCTCATGGCCTCTGAGGGGCGCCAGAGTTTCACCAGAGGGTTTTTTGGCGGATGCTCGGATACTGGCCACCCTCCTGATGGAGCTCTGGGGGGCCTCAGGAGACACACGATTGTTGGGGTGCCTAAACGAGGCAGTACGGGCCAGAGGGGAGGACTTAGTGGAAGCAGTGCCCCCAGTGTTGGCAGAGGGGGAGTTGGCACCGCTGGGCACCGTGTCCCGTTTGGATACACGGGTGGTGGAAGCCACAGTATTGCGTGCGAAACTGGGCAGCTTGGTGGCGGAACCTGGGCTGCGGACAGGCGTCTGAGGGGCACTCGCTGACCTCTCGCGAAGCATCACTCCCTGCATGCTTCCTGCCTGGGCAGCCTGGGCCAGCGCCCGCATTGTGGAGCGGCACATCTTTTCCTCAGGCGGCGGTTTAGGTACCACTGGGCGCACTGGCTTAGGAGTCGTCTTCCGGACAGACGGTTTCCGGACCACTGACGCCTGACTCAGCTCCCTCCCTCTGGGGGACTTGGAATCATCACCAGGGTGGGTGGACCGGTGTACCGACAAACGGTGGTTGCTGGACTCAGCATTGCTTTTGTCCGGCTTCTTGGTAGCGGAGCTTCCGGACCGGGTGATGGGCACCACCCTCCGCATAGTCTGGTTCTCAGAGGTGGTGAGCGTTCTGACGAGTCGGGTTGTGGGTTGTTTAGAGGCAGTTGCAGTTTTTGAGGCAGGTTTGGACTTGGAAGAGCTTTGACCTTTGACCTCTGCCTTCTCAGGACTGGCCTTCTTGCTGCTCTGGGCACAAGACTGCGTGGAGCTCTCTAGTGCTTGGTCAGCAGAATGTGACTCTGATGAGTTAGCCGATGTGGATATGGATGGTGGACTGTCGCAAGGAGACTCCGAGGACTCTGACTCTTTGTCACCAGTAGAGGTAGGCACTGACCCCTCATTTACGGAGGCCGACTCAGACGTGGGACTAGCAGTTGGAGAATGTGACGAGACGGAATCTATGACATCATGATGGCCCTCCTGGTTTTTCTCTGATTGGCTGCTGGCATCTTCTGTTGGCAGGGATATCCCACTTTCTCCTGACACCTGAATCACTGGCATGATGGGTGGCGTTTCTTGGCTGAGTTTTGTCTCTGTGTCTTGGTTGTCTTCCTTTTTGGCTGTTTGTGGAGAAGACAAGCTACGCCCGCCGACTTTTTCCGTTGCCTTCCACAATGGAGGGTCGCTTAGGACGAGAGGTTCAGCGTTTTCACTCTCCTCTTCCAAATCAGTGACTATGAGGTCAGTTTGATTTACTGGGGATTCGTTGCCAACAACCCTGTTGTCTTGACTGGCATGGGCAGACACAAGATCGAATGCTTTGAGGCCTTGCACAAGGGTGTGTCTCTCCACATTCACGTTCAAGAGTGTGTTTGTGTGCGCAGTTGTCTCCTGGTTCACAACTGCATTTTTATTGTTGTCTGTGTGCAGTATTGAGGAGTTTACAGGTGAGGGAGAGCGGTTGTTGTTGTCTGAGGTATCTGTGTTCAGATTTGCATTGGAGGCAATGTTTGATGGGGAATGGGTAACAGGCGATATGAAGTACTTTGATGTTTGTGAAGGGGTGCTTGGGACATGGGACGGAGAGAGGGCTGGTGACCTTTGACCCATCCAACTAGGGCTAACGGGCTTAGACGGGCCAAACTTGGCTGGGTCGGAGGTCATCTCGAGGAACGTGTGCAGCTGGCGGTCAGCGGCAGCCACGGGGCTCTGTCGGGTGCGGCGGATGCTTCCAGAACGTCCCAGCGGACTCTGTGGGCTGCGCGGCCTCGGCTTGAGCAGGTCAAAGAGGCCCTCACGGGTCAGCGCTGCCTCCACATCGGTCTCGCTGCTGCAGCGCAGGCCAAAGACACCGCCCACCTCCTCACCGCCTGCCCACGAGTGACGCTTCTCCTCCAGCTCCTTCAGGCGCCGCTGCCGAGCCGCTTCTTTCAGTTCCCGTTCTACATTATCCTACAAAAGCACAAGCAGAGTGAGAGATGAGTATCAGGAACAAATCACATGGATGAGAATTCTTTTAAAGACTGTGTGTCAGAAGATATGCTAAATGCATAAATGTAAAAAGATATGAGGAATCAAGAGAACCAGAAAGTGAGAGGATACACACAATATATACAACAATTCTACGATGTTACAACATTCTATTTCATTCCCAAACTATTAAGATAACATATGGAATGTTATAACAGAAACATTGTGGGAACAGCTGTGATATCAATAATCAAAATCTCTATCTGTGTTACAAGGGTCCAGAAAAGACTGAGTGAGAGTGTTATGTTGCCACCACAAGGGGGCAGACTAGCTTAAAAAAAATGGTAATGATTCAATTGCTCAGATCAACACTGCAGTAGACAAGGCAACTCAAGTTTTGTCTACCTGAACTGCCTTTTTAAATTTCAGGCAGAAGTCTTGAAATATGCGAAAGCACTCGTCCAATTTGAATGTGTCTTTGTCTTCACAGAAGAAATCGATAAGAGTGTTTCCCTCCTTCCTGAATTCCAAGCGTCGCTGCTTCAGGTTCAGCAGAGCCTGAGCAGACATCTGTCCAAGCAGAGAGAGATATTAACGCACTGAACAGCAGCCCCACAATACACACACACAGGCTAAATACCAGATCCAAATACAACAAAATTTCATCCATAATAGTACTGTTCACATTGAGAGCAACTAAAACGTATTTGTGTGTGTGTGTATACAGATGTCATGCCTGAGATGTCAGAGTGTGTGAGGAAAATACCTTCAAGAAAAGGTCAAGCTGTTGCAGTAGCTCAGCATCTGTCTGGATTTTCTCCTCCACCAATTGTATTCTTGAATGGAGAGACTCAAATTCTAACTCTATGTTCTCCACTGAGATTCTGGGTACAGAGTACACACACACACATGCGCGCGCGCACACACACACACACACACACACACACACACACACAGACACAGAGGGACACAGGGAGAGACATAAATAAACCTTGGTAAATAGGGCTTTGTGAGAGAGAAGGTTCTAGATTCTGAAAGAGTTACAGGTCAGGTGGTGAGGTGCCTTTACCTCGCAGCGCTCTGCACGTGCTGCAGTTTCTCAGGGAACGTCAGCAGCTGCTCATCCTTCTTCTGGGCTTCCTTCAGTCAAGAAGAGGGCAGAGGACAGGTTAGAGCATGGCATGAATACACACACGCACATACACACACACATGTGCACACAAACCAAACACACACACAAACACAGAGGCACAAAGACACACACACAGTCACACAAAAAGGCATGAAGACATGTCAGTGCAAGCACACTCTAACACACACAAAGACAGACAGACACACAAAAGACAGAGACAAACATACTGACAGGCATAAAACCACCACAAGACATGGACACACATACACACACACTCACACACAGGTTAACAAGATAAACATACTTGAACATGTATACTCACAAGAGCCACAAAATGCAGTAGGTTCATGCCTGGTTTGTTGGCTTTGGTGTCGGCCATTGACAGGAGTGAGGAGAGTTTGAAGCCCACAGCATTACCTGCATACCCACCCTAAGGATACACACACCAGGCAAAATGATAGAAAAGCCAGAAACCTCACAGCATGGAGTAGTAGTTGGTGTGATCTTCAATCAATTAACGACATTTCTTATGTCTAATAACAGTTTTGACGATTTTCAGTTAGGCTTTTGGTCACACAATCACAGTAACTAATCACAGTACTGAAACATCTCTTATAAAAGTTACTAATGACTTAACTTGGCTAAATATACATGTAGGAAAAGTCTCTGTTTTAGTACTATTAGATCGTTGTTGATCGCTGTTGATGGGTCAGTGCTCAGCTGGTTAAAATCCTACTTAGAAAACAGAAGCCTCTCTGCTTCCATTGGCAATTATACTTCTATATCAATGCCCTTGACCTGCGGTGTTCAAGCTATATGTGCTGCCCCTTGGACAGATCATCACAAACAATTCAATCCAATGCCATAGCTATGCTGATGATGATGACACATATCTGTTTAGCTGTGTCACCCAACGATTACAGCTCCATTGATTCTCTTCTTCAGTGTCTTGACCAAATAACAACTGGATGACAATTTTCTTAAACACAAAAAAACTGAAATCATTATCTTTGGGAGAAAAGAGCAATGGGCTTAAAGGCAAGGGGCTTAAACCTAAAGGCACTGTTAGGAATCTGGGTGTGGTTATTCACAGTGGCCTACATTTTAGCAGGCATACGAACACAGTCACTAAATCAGCTTTCTGCCATTTAAAATACATTTCCAAACTGAGAGGTCTCAAAAAGACCACCAGGCAACTTCAGTTGGTACAATACGCAGCAGCCAGGGTGCTTACTCTTAATGAATCAGGACCTCACAAGTTACATGAATACACTACAATCAGATCCCTCAGATCACAGTCAAAAAACCTTCTGACCAGAACTGCTGTGACCACCAGGTGTGGGGAAGCTGCTTTTAGCTGCTATGCAGTTCAGCTCAGGACATAAAACATGCCCCTACTATTTCCTGTTTCAAATCCAGACTTTCAAGACCAATTTTATTCCTTACATTGACTTTCTTTCTATCTTACGATCTCACAATTACTTTATCTAATGTGTTTCTTATTTATTTATATTCTTTTGTGATGCATTTTCCATGTGTTACTCCTGTCTTCATTTTCTTTGGTTGTGATGGGTCAGTGATGGGTCAGTCACAATGATACTCACAGCATTCATTATGTTGCCAGCTTGAAGAACCAAGTGCAGGATGTTATGAAGCTCTACACACGTCATAAGCTCTGTGAAAGGACATAGAACCATATGTAAATTAGTCCCAAAACATATTCATGCATAACATAAAAAAACAGCAGTACATTCATGGAACAAGTAGTTTTATTGAGTAATTCAGATTGTACTGTACAGCACAATTTATTCAGTTTCATTTAATAACTAAATAAAAGACTAAGAGAATAAAAGGATGGGTTTGGGGGGGATATAAGGATGAGTTCTCTGGCTTTTTAAGAGAACGCACAGCAGCCCAAAGCCAGCCACCCGAGGCTAAATTTAGTGCTGTGGTGTTGGAGTCTGACACAGAAAGTGAGAGTGGAGAAGAGAAATGAGGGTGCGAGATTATGGAAAAAGTGTGAATCAGCAAGACGAGACTTTCCTTCTCTAATACACACACACACACACACACACACGGACATGTCATTTTGCTGTAGAAGATTAAAGCAGAGTTTTCCAGATGCAGCCATGAGACCAAAATTGAAAGTGCAGCAAAGCAAATGAAAACCAACCTCAGCCTCTCCGACACACTCTCCTACTCCTTATGCCCTCATTGTGCATACATCGTGCAATTACATGCTGTTACTGTGTATTCACACCAAGAGCTACAACAGCTATAAAATCGCCAGAGGTAATTCATTTCCCATTGATCAAGGCGAAAAGAGCAATTTTGAGTCTACAAAAGCAATGAGAGACAAAGTATGGGAGAATAGAAAAACTATAAAAAATATAAAACTTTTAAACAATTAAAACAACTTGAGCAAACACTTAATTTAGCAGCGATTGTTTATGAGCGTCTTTAGTTACAGTGTGTGACCTATTATAACAAAGACTGAGACAGCTCCCAAACTCTCAGTTGGCTACCTTTTGTTGCGGCTTGAATGATATCGATGTCGCGGTTCATTGCCGCACACGAGGGAACAAACTCCTCCTTCAGCACCATGGCCTCAATGCGCACCACAAAACTGTAACAAATACACAAACACACACACACACACACACACACACACACACACACACACACCAAGCAGATACAGGTTGTCAGCTTTTAATATTAATCACAATTATTTTCATCAATATCGAAATCACAATTCATGGGATAATGATGGACATTTCCCCTCATTTTTTGTGTGTGTTCAGTAAACAACTCAGAATAAAAGCCTTATTGTCTAGGCCTACTTGCAAAATGTAATATAGCAGAACAATTGTTTGTTCCTGATGTTATTTTAAAAGTGAAAGTAAAACTGACTATTATTTAGCAGACGCTTTTATCCAAAAAGCATCACAGACTCGCTACGTGGGGCTAGGGAATTAAACCTGTGTCACCCAATTCAGTAAAGTAACATATTTGCTGCTTTCAGAAGCAATAACATCGGTAATCAC
Organism: Tenualosa thibaudeaui; assembly: GCA_027481765.1. Classification (NCBI taxonomy): domain Eukaryota; kingdom Metazoa; phylum Chordata; class Actinopteri; order Clupeiformes; family Clupeidae; genus Tenualosa; species Tenualosa thibaudeaui. The sequence continues at coordinate 1,623,848 of JAIFZK010000222.1, read as the reverse complement.
AATTAAAATTTGATTCATTTCATTCATTCCCCTGGTACAAAGTAGGAGTGTGAGACAGAGGCAACTCACTTGGGCACTCGAGTGAGTAGGTACATAAAGGAGTCCACCAGCGCAAGTTTACTGGGGTCTCCAGTGAAGGTCTGCAGTTTTTTCATCTAAACAAGAGACAGAAGGCACCACTTAATGTGGACATTCAGCTACAGCATCGGAGTACTGCTTTAAGCATGCAGGTCAATGGTCTACCATTTTGGTCATCCATCCATCCATGTATTAACTGTTTTAATTCATTCATTCATCCATTTATTCATTGCGTTCATTTCTTGCAATCCCTCTCATTCCAGACTCACCTCCTCTGATTCTGGGAGAAGTTTGAGCAGCTCTCTTAGCGGCTCAGCCCCGTACACATCACTGTTGCCATAGCGAATGTCTTCAATAATGGAGATGTTTGACCTGGAAATGAAAACATGCGTCAAATCAACAGAACAAGTCTCCAGGCATCCACAACAACATTTGATTGTGTTCCCGGGCTTCTTCATTCAATGAATTTCAATATAAAATGGGATGGGTTGTGATGGCAATGGGCTCTTTGTGTGGAGAATGAAAGGTCCCAGAAGGACCTTTGTTCCAGGATGGTCATTCATTCCTGGTGAACATCTATATTTGTGAAGTACTGTAGACTATATTGATATTAGGCATAAGTATTAGTTTTATAGTATAGGTTTTAGTAGTTTATAATATAATAAGCTCTCCATGTTTCTGGCCAGTTCAGGATTGATTTTCTTAGTTAGCTCGTAGCTATAGCCTCATTACAATAGTTTGCCAATGTAAAAGCTAATTACCAGAAATGGTCAATCTTGACCTTGAGACCACTTAGCCAAACACCCTGGGTCGCCACCTCATCCCTGACCCTGAACCTGAACTCAGCTGATGAAAACAAAGTCTGCAGCATCTTTTTTTTACTGATTAACTTGGTTTTGCCCAGGACCTAGACCACTGAGATGTCTATCAGCTTCAACTTACAGAATCTCAAATACATGATGGGCTCATTATACAAAGGACAAAACACAAGTGGGTGTTTTCCCAGTCGTCATTGGAAATCCTCTAGCTTCATGCCATAGTTTGTCAAGATCAGCCCCTGACATATTCCCATTCTCTTGCATAATGCACATTCAGTTTCATAATCACCACTCAAAAAGAAATAAAAAAAAAAAATTCTCAGCCTGAAATCTCAGTCAGGCTTTTGACGGGGCAATTAAAAACAATCTGAACATCAAGCGGAAGCCCTCCAGCAGATAATCCATTTTACAGCAACAAAGGAGACGGGAAGGGAGGAGATTGGGTAAGACTCTGGCCTTTTTTCACAGGGATTAAGAACGTAGAGAGAAAGGGCACGCAGTAAAAACCACCTTAGGCCCCACTCACACAAAGGAAACCCTTATTCTCACCGGGTTTCCTTCATATCGACAACCTTTGATACTTAAGTGGCTCAAGACATTCTTCAAAACAGCACACACTGGCGTGAGTGCATGTGTGAGTGTGTGAGTGATTGCATGTCTGTATATATGTAAGTGTGCAGGGGACCATGTGACAAAAAATGTAAAATGACCCCAACTAACAAGATTAATATCACTGAAATTATAATGTCAAAGCTAATCATGTAACTTCTTTACACCACTGGATTCAAAGTTAAGCAGTACTGGAGAGCTGGTCAGATGATCCACTGACACAGCACTGTTACTAACAAAAGCTAACTTGATTTGTGTTATACGGATACGCGCCTTATGACAAAACAATACATCCCTAGCTGGTCTAAATGAATGAATGCTGACGGCAAATGTCAGACAGGCCAGCACAAGAGCACAACACCAAAACAAAACACAACAAAACAGAAAATGTCTGACTGGGATAGATTCACCCTGGGAATTCACCTAGGACAGACAGACACTGCAGTCTCCAGTCTCCTGCCCTACTTGCCAGCCAGCCCAGTGAAAAAACAGCTAACTTCAGAATAAGCTGTGGTAAATAAAGCAACCATTTGGATTCAGAGGCAGTTGTGGTTGCTTTATTCATATTTATCAAGGGACATGACCAAGGAAAGGAGGAAGAGATGACTCTGGATCTGTCATGTGGTGGTGTCCAATGGCCAACATGTCATCGAAGGGGAGTCATTGACAAAAAAAAAACACAACTTAAACAGTATAATGTGATTCTCACAGAAAAATAAGACAACTAGAGATACAAAATACTTCTGAGTGAGGAATGATCAGTAAAAAGGCAACATGTCACCCACATCAGTCACCTACAGAAATGCACAGTATTGTTTTGACAGCAGCAGACTCAACTTGCACTGTGATAGCATACAACACATAGATATAACTTACCAGACTCCAGGCCAGACATGAACAAACAGAGATGGAAACATCACATAACATTACTGTTCTTAATGGTTCATCTCCTAACGTCTTTCAGAGCATTCAAATGTTGCATGGCACACCAAACAGGAATGTTTTATACTGTTGCCTCAAAAGAAAATGAAACGTTCCATCTCATTGACACTCACTGAAAGAGAAACCTGCATGACAACGACTCAAGTACGTCAATAGAAAATTGATTTTTGTCCTTGAGTTTGACTCGGCTTTCTGCCCAGGCTTCAGTAAAGAGGTCTACAGCAAGAGGAACAAGATCCCTGAGATCAATATTGAATGAACTGGTATGAGTTCATGTTAATCTGCAGTGAATTCCAAAGATTTATTTAACAAGGTCTGTGCGCTGAGGGATAACAGCATTTGACCATCAGTTGCTTTTTGATAGCCTGGTAGATGAGATTTCACTTCAGTTCTGGACATTTCTGTTTGGTTGATTGAAAGCTAAGAAAAGATGGGGAAACTGGAGAGTACCCTGACTAGTACTGTACAGCATCTGGCTACCTTTTTGGTATTTTATTATCACACAAAAGATTAAACCTAAAAGGTTAATCTTTTGGGTGAAGAACACTTCACACAAAACACTTATGCACACCGCTGTGAATGTAGACCTTGCCCTCAAGAAATACACACGCGCATAGGGGGGATCAGTCTCCCCATACCAAGATGTGGGCACAAACCGGATTAGCCTTGTACAGGCCATTTGAACAAGGACAGGCACGTTGCCGCATGGGTGAAACTTTAATCGGTTTCACAGTGGAGAACAATCTGTCTAGTGTTTTTGGGGCAAGCCAGCCTGCATGGGAGATCGAGCGTGAACTTCCCCCCTTTCAGCGAGGTGGCTGGAGATGGAGTTCGCTCGTGGCTGGAGGAACAGTTGGGGAGAGACAGAGAGAGGAGGAAAGAAGAGGAGAGGTGAGGAGAAGGCCAGAGAAGATAGGAGAAGATAGGAGGAAAACAGAGGAGAGAAGAGTGGAGAGGCAAGGAGAGGAGAAGAGGAGAAGAAAAGAGAGAAGAGGAGAGGAGATGAGATAAGTGGAGAAGATAGGAGACACTCAAGGGAACGACAGCCTTCTCTTTTTCCAGGGCTGTTTCACACAAGATGCATTTCATTGTGACGGGTGAGGAGCATCTTATTTTAATCACGCAAATACGTTGACAGGCCTGCAGGAGATGTGCATCTCAGGCACAGCTTGAGTTCAAATCAATGAGACAACCACAACATTCCACAGCAGTCACATAAGACACATCCAGTGTGTAACAGGAATTAGCAGATCTACCTCAAACACCATATCAACCTCAGGGTGGTGGGAACAACCAACAAACCACAGTGACCACAAGCCACACCTATAGCCTAATATAAAACAGCACCACAGACAAACAAAAGCAAACATCAACTCTTTCAAAATTCAGGAAGTTCCAGGTGCCTCAGGGTAGCAACTGTTACTAAAGCACACAACAGGGATGGAGATGGAGCAAAACATTCACTTTAAACTGCAGCACTTCACCTTACAAACACTACAAACATCATAAACACAAACTTCAAACTATGTAACTGTGAACTTTATTCCACGGCTGTCCTCTGTGTGACTCTGATCTAAACCTGTCCTGGCAACACGCTCTCCCTGGCTTATCCATCACCCTCCACCCCCTCCACTCTCAGATTGATCCATAGTGACGGCCACATAGGTGACACCTCTCACATTCCACGGCCCACACCACCAGCAGACCAGTGTGTTTACCCTTAACACCTGCCATGATGGGGTGGAACACTCCTCATCATGCACACGTCAGCACTGGACTGGAACGGGACGCATGCCTCTGCAAAGCATCAGGACAAACCCTGTAGGCGTTTGCATTGCCTGGGCAAAGTGGATACACTGTGAGCTGTACAGGTGTGGAACATCCAACACACACACATACAAACACACACACACACACACACACACATACCATAACATACGAGTTGACCATGCAGTTATGCAAGAGCAGCATATTTTCTGGGCACTTGTGTAGCAGAGAGATAGCCATGTGCTCCTCTTTCCTTTGAGCCTGAGATTATTTTGCCTCATTAAGTTTAGTCACTTCAGGCATCTGACAGTTTGGGAGGGAGAAGAACTTTTCTTCATCACATGGATGGGCTTAAAGGAGAAAAGCATCAAGCTTTTCCTACGATGGTAGGTGTTCGGGAGATGATCCATATACCTTATGAAGCAAAATGTGACTACTGCTTCTACATTCTCTATTATTTTTTGTCTACAGAAGGGTTTTTGGTGATTGCCATGGTCTGAGCCTTCAGGAACAAGAGCAACACTGACAAATCACTTGGGGATCAAGCCGGACTTACTTTTTGAACTGTTTCAGGAAAATGCCCACGTTCATGCTCCTTTTAGAATCCAGGATACTGATCTACAACAAGGACAGAAGGAAAGAAGCATAAAAACCTTTAAAATTGGCAATAATATTGAAAAGAAAGAAAAAAATAACCTCAAATAATAAAAAAATGAGAAATCTAAATAATTGTAAGTTTTTGAGGTTGGCCATATCAGTAAAAATATACCAGTTGAATTCCTGCCTGTGAATTTACATTTGTCATGTCATGATAATGATGTAGCTGATACTGGACAAATCAATCAGACAACCAATCAGGCATTAAGGCCATCTCCATCACATAAGGGATAAAAGCCCATTTTTGATTGGATCCCTACCTCAAGCAAAAGAAACGGCGTGGAAATAGGCCTTAGGGCCTTACTGAGCTGCACAAAGTATCTAACTTAGTTGGCTACTTTAGTTTAGGGAAACATGCCCCTGGTTATGCACTATGATGGTCAGCCCTGAGCCCTGTCAAAAGCTCTGATGCAACAGTGTCTAGGGCTCACCTCCTCTTTGGTCTCTTTGAAGGAGGTGCCCCTGACCCTCAGACTGCCCCCGGCCTTGGCTCGGGCGAGAGACTGCGCCTCCTCCTGCTGGCCGAAGAGCTCCTCGATGGTGCGCACATCGATGCGGTAATCCTCCTGTTTGCCACCAGCTCTTGGGCCGATGGTCCACAGGTTGGGCTTGCCACGCTCACGCACTCTCTCCTCAGGGATGGGCTTCCAGAAGAAGCTCCGTACCCGACGCTTCTTCCTCTGTTCTGGAATCCCAGGAAAGGTATGCCCTGGTGGGGGAGGTGGAGGAGGAGGGGGCCCAATTGGTGGCGGTGGTGGTGGAGGAGGAAGGGCAGGTGGTTCAGGAGGAGGAGGAGAGGGGGTTGGAGTGAGAGCAGGCTGGGGCATGGCCTCCTCTGCAAATGCCTCTCTCTCATTGGCTGGGGATACGCCACTCATCACAAGCATCACAGAGGTTGGTTGGCGGAGTGTGCAGGTGGGTGGGACGGAAGAGTCACAGAACTGTGACGGTCTCGGGCTCGGCGGTGAGACCTGGTCATAACTGTGCACTGAGCCTCATGCTGCATCAGGAGTTAAGTCTTTGCACAGTCATGCAGTGTCAGAGCTTAAATAAAGGACTCAGAAGTGATACACCAACATTCTTCTGCAACAACAAAAATTACACAACACAAATTATCCCTGTATGCAATCTGCACTCAATATAACACTGTCCTGTAAGAGGGAAACAGTGGATTTAGATTCAAATCAATGACCCAGCTTGAATATGGGTTTAAGCCTGCTGGTTTGTAGCTTCAGCATTAGTATTAAATTAGCATTCAGCAAAGTTTTCCTGAAACCTTTGTGTCACTTATATCAGATAAGTGGATGTACACTGCCATGTAAACATTCTGTAAGAGGATTTGGATTTGGAAATATTACCAAAAGGCAAAACCAGACTTCAAACCAGATCCAGCTCTTTTGAAGCTGTTGTATTCATACTAGAATGAAAAGCATATATGATTAAGCTGCATTGGCGGGTGTTTTTTTTTTTTTACAAGGGCTTCCTTTCATGTGCTGTTTGTGTTCTATAATTAACTGAATCCTAAGAGAGGGCGAACCCTAACACCTATAGAGGCCTCTGACCAGGACGTGATTCAAACAAAAGCATTGCATATGTGACTAATTGGAGGGACACACCTTACAGAGGAAAACAAGAATAAGAAGACAGAGACAGGGAATGAAAGGGGAAAGACGTTATTCAGCCCTTCTTACTGCATTTTAATTTATTTATGAGCTGCGTCATCCCTAACACAATCTGCGAGTAAGCACGGTCGACTTGAATCTATGCATTTTCATGCAAGCATACACACACACACAGACATAATTTATTTAAATCTAGGATGGGAGGCTGGGAGCAGTAACTAGTTCCACCACCTAAGCAGAGCTTTCAAGGGATGGGGAGATGTGTGTGTGTGTTTGTGTGTGTGTGTGTGTGTGTGTGTTTGTGTGTGTGAATTGTAGAAGGCAATGGTAAGTACCAAGACAGCAAATAGTATGAGTAAAGACTAAATGTGTGAGCATGACAAACGTCCTAAGGCTATGAGTCTCTGCTCAGCTCAGCACCAGAGAGCACAACCACTTTAGTCATCATCCTTTCAAACACTTCCCACAACACAAACACACTCAGTAGGAGCAAAATAAAGAAGAATATCTTCCATGTGTGACACCTGATACCGTGATAGGAATACAAATACAAATCAGTTTTTCATTTGGGCTTATCGATGACTCCATAATCTTATGTAACCTATGAGATCATGTGGCAGAGAACACACACACACACATTCACAAACACAACAGAGTTTTGCCATGTGTAATCAGACTAGCCTGGCACCTTCTCTATGATAAACTGCACACGGGACTTATTAGATCAAGGTACACACACTTGCAAAATTATAGACCATTGCCCAAATCTACTTAGAGAAACCTGTGTGTGTGTTCAAGTGTGTGCGTTTGTGCAGGATTTTGGGGTGCAATAGAGTTACAAGCTGGCTCAAGATGGAAGAAACTGAGGGGAGAACAGTTCTTTATTTCCCCTCTCTCTCCTCATCTCTCCCACTAGATCTCTCCACAGACGGAGAAAAAAGGAAAATCCTCTTACTGGTGCAGCCTACTGTGCGGTGCTTGGAGAGCGACTTGCGCAAGAGCCACGCAAAGCTCATGCAGTATTCACCAGCATGCGCCAGTCACTGGCAGTGACGCTCTTCAAACAAAACACTCCACAGGGGCCCCCCACAAACTAGAGCTCCATAACCCCTCACACACACACACACACATGCTCTGCACACTCACTCCCTTAAACACTTTCTTCACTTCCTGTGTCAAAGGTCAGCCTGAGCTCAGGGAGGCACAGCTGGCAGTCCATTATGGCAGCAATCGAGCCCACAGGCATCTTTGTTCTGGGGAAATGGGTCTCTTTTGTTCTCAATTACACTCAGAAGGACATCCCCGCTCAAGTAGTTTAACTAAAGTTAGCGTGGAACACTAGCTCTCATTGAAGAGTATAAACATATTTGTCTGACATTCAGTATACCTGAATACCAACGAATTCATTCTGGCATATGATTTGGTATGTTTTCCACATACTTTAGCCTAGAAATCTAGATGCATTCTTGCAGTAGCAAATAGTTTCGCTCAGCGGATACGTCTAGCTATTGGAGCCTTAGTAGGTCAACCATTGGTCTTACACAGGCTTGGTAAGACCAATCACAACGATCTGTCCTTATAGAGAGTCATTGGGTGGGCTTAGCACAATAACGAGAGGGCTGTGACGGTGCAAACCAGCGAAGTGGCCAAGGAATAGCAGTCGTCTGAATCAGCTTTGGCATTGGCTTTGGAAGAGTTTAACTTGGGCTTTTCCTTGAAAATTGAACAGAAAAGGGTACTCAAGTCATTAGTTTCAAACAAGGATGTATTTCCTGTTTTTTGCCAACGTTGCTCTGATTGGTCGTACTGCTATCCAGTTTGAAAGACAACTGCTGATTCTGCCCCTAGGATTGAGCTCAGTCTATCGGTCGTGGCCAGACTATAAATTTTGATGTTATAGTCTGGCTTGTCAGGCTACATACTTTAAGCACATTCATGAAAATTTGGCTAAAGAAAATATAATATAAGTTTCCATTCACTTTTGCTCATAATTTATGGAGTCAAGGAAGAGGAACAGCCAGGAATAGCTAGGGGGTCAAACAGGAAGGTCATCATGGCACATATAATGGGTCCACCAAACAAAACTGCAACAAAAAAGAAATTATACAAGGAACCCCTCAATTGGCTGTCAACCTTAGTGGCATTAAGCCCTACATGAAATAAGAGTTATCTGGATGGAAACCCCACTATGTTCTGTAACTGTTGACTACTGATGGAATTGATCCGATGGAATTTTTTGTGTTGAGCCTCTATATCCTGGTTGAAAAGGAGCTAAATTTATCTGTATACTGTTTTGTTTAGTGTGTTTATTAATAAAAGCACAAGGTTTGTTGGAGGCTTTACTACAAGTCAACACATTAATTATCACTTTAATTTTATAAGGTGTGAAAGCTAGTGAGAACGTGAGAGGCAGAGGTTGCCCATTGGCACTGGTACTACAGAGATATCTCAGGAAGCTGTAGCATTTCATCATGTGTTTTCCACAGCCCCTGGCAGAGTGGGAGGACCCCTGATGAGAGGAAAGGAAACTGGCTACTGTGTGCCACCTTGGCAACAGCCAGGGCGTCAGCGGTCACTATGGAGATCACCGTGGTGCCAGCAACAAAGGGGACTTGTTTGAAAGCCCAGTGGTGGTAAAGGGGTGGTCCACACAACCAGAGCAGGCTACATTTGAAGAGGCTGGTATGCCCCCCCCCCCCTTTTAATTCCACTCCAGCCTGGCCCAACTGCAAACTTGTGGCCCCAGCCCTAACCCATCTTTTTCACTCTCTATTTCCAGCGCTCTTCTTCTCTTTGAAAGGAGAGTCTCAATAAACAAGTGCGTAATTGAATGGCCCACGGGATGACATCATCGCATCACTCATGTAAAAAAAAAAAAAGCTAATTATGACCTCACAATGGACTAAACAAACAAGGCAATTGGCTGTTCTGGCTATTTACCCATAGCTCTACACCAATGAGAATCAAGCAGTGTTTCTGGTTAAGGGTTTGTGAGGATTACTGGGGCTGCCAATAGCATGTGCAATGTGTGGCCCTCCTGATTAATAACAACATCATTATGGCCATGTCTGTGCGCTCCCTCAGCTGACCCAATTAAGCACAACTCCAATGGGCAGCACAGTGGGAGCTGACCTACATTTAGACCCCACTTGTGGGAATTTCTCTCTATGTGTTTCAGGGTGAGAGATAGAGAGAATGATAGAGTGAGAGAGTAAGAGAGTAAATGGAAGATAGACAAAAAGAGAGAGAGAGATATAGTGTGACAAAAAAAAGAATAAGAAAACATAGGCTAGTGAAAGTGAGAGAAAAAGTGGCTGGAGTTTTAATCATTCTGTAAAATACCCTTTGAAAACACAGCATGTCTCTAAAGCACGAACCTTTATTCTACTATTCCTATGCGCTCCTACATGTACACATACACACACACACACACCCTTCAGGCTAAAATCCTGACATGCAGATCTTGGTTTGTCTATGCCATTGCCCTGTATACACAAATCTGTGTTTGAGGTACTGACAACAATCTCATCATTAGTTTCATACAGACACTCCTATATTATTCTGTATATGAACACTGCTTTGGAGACCTTTTAGTAAATACTGATATATACTTTAGTAAATATTCATATTTACTTTATATACAATAATACGATAATGAGGGGCTGATGTTGAAAATGAAGTCTAAATGAAGAAGTACTGTGAAGGCTAGCCATGGCTGTGGACACTAGCAAATATTTACCCTGTAAATACAAGCTGACCTCTCCTTTCAGAGAGAGACAATAGCACTGGATCACACACAGCTGAACTCAGCCACACTTCATACTTCACACACACACACACAACCCACAACATATAAACATAATGCATACCATGGAATGAATGGGTGGTGAGTTCATACTTCATACAACAGTTAAGATCATATTGCAGGTCACTTGCATGCAGAATTTCAAAATTCACATGCAAAAAAGCAAAAAAAAACAACAAAAAAACAGACAAAATTGCAGAACTCTAGTAACAAGCAACAAAATGACCTTAGTTGTGGCACAAACAAATATGTTTATTTGCCGGTGCCATATTACGTATTCTATTTGAATTTATTACTGTATGATCTGATTCATTTCTGCCTCCTGCCCTCTTCACTGCGCTCAGGCTAGAGTATTATGATATTTCATGAAACTGTGTGATGTTCAGTGGTTAGGCTACAACAGACCCTCAAATATATAATTATTACTTCAGCATAAATACATCTCTTGCCAAAATGAGGGGTCTTGAAGGATAAGCCATTTGGATAATCCCAAAACCATGCAGACTTATAATTTTCTACGATTCACATAGTGGGATGTGACCATTAAAAAGGAATCTACCAAGCCCTCTATGGTGTTTAATAAGCAAATAGTTGGAACCAGGAGAGACAAGAGATTTGTCAGCACATATTCAAGTAAATATATAGTACAGCAAACACATATTTAAGTCATCATGTCATTGGAATAGTTTTCAGGCAGCCATCTGTGGTTAGTGCACTTGGTGATTGGGTCTGATGATATTTTCAAATGGACTTCTAGAGTTACAATGCCATCTGTAGCTGCTAATTACAGCCTTCCAAGTTCTAAGTTCTCCATGTGAGTCCTCTGACTGAACATTACCGTTTGATCAAATCTTTCCCCATCCACAATGATAGGAGAAAGATTAACATGATCATTTTAGGGAATGAGTGGGAGTAAGGGACTGTTAAAGGGCACTTGTTTCATACCATAGTCAATGCTTTCTCTGATTTAGGCCTGAGGTTAAAAAAACACTTTAAGAATGTTTATTGCCAATTAAGTGAAATAAATAAACACAGAATTGAATGTGTAAATGAAGAACACCACATTTCGTAGCAACTATTCACAGCAGTTCACAACAGGTAAGGTGTACACCACCTGTGCACACACATCAGCACTAAATCCTCTCAATTCAAACCAAGAGTTCTCCAGACCAAATTCTAACACCCCTCAATCCTACAATATCTTCACAATGGTTTCTTTCAGAAGCCCAGACTACGGATCATAAACTTCAGTAAATCCTCTAGACTGTTCCCTGTCATTTAAAACCCTTATGAAACAGCATGTCTGCTGATTTATGCACGTAATAATAATATATTTTGTATTTTGTAACATATTTAGAGTTTCCCAATACCTGTGTGCAAGGTGACCAAGTGGTATCAAAGCAGCTTTGACTACAGCCTGACACACACACACACACACACACACACACACACACACACACACACACAGCAACAAAACACACTCCCATCCTTGTGCCGCAGTTCATCTCCCTTGAAAGACCAACTTTAAGATCCTAGAACTGGCTGCAGTCCCTGCTGCGACACAAACCAAAAGCACACCCTCTGGTTGTCATGGAAATGGAAAGCTCTACTTAGGTAGAGAAGTGGCTCTGCCAGTCAGTTAGTGTGTGTGTGTGTGTGTGGGGGGGGGGGTCTCTCTTATTTGAATAGAATAAACAGCCATTAAAGCCTTTTTTCAGAACTGGCAGGATCCCTTTAGGGATCAAAAACACTTCCCAACTGAGGCGCCTTTAGATGCACCAAGTAGGATAACAATATGGAACCAGGCCGTGATCAAAGATTAGGTCCAGTGTCTGTCTTGCCTTTTGGCTCATAGTGGCTGCCACTGAGAGGGGCTTTTTTATATATATATTTTGAAACATTGAAAAAAAGATAATCTATAGGTAGGCTATCTTTTTACATAAGGTTGGTAGGCCTATATAAAACATTTTATGTTTTAGGGCAAGAGGTAGACTGGGGAGAAAAGACTGTGTGAAGACGTCAGTGGTGACAGTAACTCTACCCCATTCTTCTGCTGCATCTGGGTCCCACACAAATCAGTCAAGTTTCTTATAGAACCTTTACAGCTTCGCATGGCGTCGGGCATTTTTGCGGTTAGCTTCGGTTCCTATGGTAATGCCGAGGGCCAATTGTACCCCTTTTGACCTAACTCGGGTACTTTTCATTGGGCCTAAAGGCATGGCACTTGAATGCATGGCTGAGGTAGCCTATTCATATTAAGATGAGAAACGACATGAAAAGGCCAAAGGCGTAGCATCCAGGCGGAGGAACAATCCGGTTCATTTGGGTTCGGTTGTCGTACGCCCAAAAAGGTCAGAGGCCACAGAATGACAAGAAGCCTCAGCACCGACAAACTGAGAGCATGCATCCATGTCCATACAAAACATAAATATTGGCTACTAGAACATAAAATAGGCTACACGGGGCAACTATGTTAGTGAGCATAAGCGGTTCCTGATTGAATGCTAATAACAATTTGCTTGCTGATAGTTAAGCTTATTAATTAAATGTGTCACGCCAAAAGTATGGGTCTCTCAAGAATACAGTAACATTGCTCAAAAATGCCCATCATCAGGTAGCATCTGCTCAAATTTCACGACTAAAATGGTTAACAGTGATAACCTGTTTTTTCAAGTAAGTATTGACACAATACTGTGCTTTTCTAAACAGGTCACTTACATTCGGGCGTCATCTAGAATCTGAGATTAAAGTCCAGTGTTTCCTGCCTAGTGAAGTAATTAGATAGTGCTCTGAAAACAAAAACTTTATCACCAAGAGCTGAAGCAACGCCAAGCGCTGACGCAGTTCACATCGTTTCCATGCCACTGCAAGCGCTGTCTATCTGTGAAGTCGCCGCTGCAGCACAGCTGTGTTGTGCGGTTTACACCCTTGGTAAACATACTACAGCCTTTCAGTAAAGACGACAAGACCAATTTATGTCTTAAATCTGACAGATTCCCCATTCTGATATTTCGATTGTCTACAGTGAGTTCAAAGAACACTGCCATTATTTTTTACCAACATGTAAAGAGCATCCGAAAAAAGCACTACTGACTTTGAGCAGACAGATGCTGTTACTTAATACCATAGCCGTGGGCTATAACAGGTGCCAGTTTTTTCCTTATAGTCTGGACTTGCTTGAAGCCGCTGAATATTAGAAAGGGTACCGTTCATGAAATTTACTTTCATGACAGGTGCGTTTATTGTTTAGCTGCGTTTCCTTACCTCAGCAGCCCACCAGAAATAGTAAAATTATTTGAAAAATCATCGTTGGGATGGGATCTACTCACCATGAGTAGATTTCAGTAAAGCACAAAGAATTCGGTATTCCCCTTTAGTATGTAAAACGTCCGTGACTTCTTCCCTCTGGAAAAGGTACAGATCTGTATCCACGGTGTACAAAAGGAGGATTCTCTCCTCACACACTCACACACTCACTCTCACATTCATACGTCGGGGACGGACTACTCGTTCTCGGGAATCACCATCTAACCAACCTCAGGGTAGTGCGGGCGGGGCATACGCGCGTGCGCACAGGCAGCATATGCATAGACGAAAGGCTCAGGTGTTGGCATCTCCAATCCATCACACGACCGCCCGGACTTTGAGAGCACCTGCTATTCTCTCCTGAATAATACAATGCCAGTGGAGAGTTTCGGTTTGTTGTTTACTAATCAAGCCTAATTCCCAGAACCATCGTATGCCAACAAACTGGACTTATTAGTAAATCCAGATAAACAAAGTTCAAGTAACACTACCCCGTGTGCGTGTGGGCGGCAGATAACATGATGTGCAACTCCCTTGCTTTTAGCAATGGTGCCAATACCCTCAAGGCGCCCCATACAGTGGGCTTGCTATGGCATATTACGGCTCAGACTCTGTACAGGCCAGGGGGAGAAGACATTAAGAAGGTCAAAGCCAATGTTGTATTCCATAGAGATTGGAGGTACACGAGAAGGGAAATAACTGCTTTGGCACTTTAGTGCAAGACCACTGAACTTAAATAGCTGATCTGATTGCTAGGGTATTTTCAGGCCCTTTGTTCATTTTTTGTTTTACAAACAGCATTTAATACACAGAAATTAAATTGTCATTGCTCCAGTAAATTATGCGGTAAGTGAACTGATATCACTATTTACACAATAGCCCGCGCAGTGTTCATATTATCTCGCCATGGCAAAAGGTGCTTAGTCATAACTTAGACAAGGGGACAAGTATGAAACCTGGCCACCGTGACTTTATGTTTGCTACAATGACCATGGCTACGGCACCACAACAGACCTGGGCTGAGAAAAGGAGAAACAGCTGTAGATCAAGAACAACTACAACGACAAATGTAAATTGTCTGGAACTTGACAATGGTATGGATTGCAGACTTTTTCTTAATATTTTTTATGGCATTTTATTTTTTTGTCTTACCTTACTGTTTGTGAGCCACTTTTAGACAATGTATGTTAAGCCTATATTGACACGTGAGGGTATTGCCATATTCTGGACTCTCACATGGCAAACTTACCTCATTATTGCAATTAAAGAATCGAACAGCTTTGTCCTTTAGAAATTTCATTAGAAATTAGCTGCATTTTGCAACTATGTCACACACTACCACACAAAAGAGAGGACAATTCTGGATTTTATGATAACTGCCCATTTTGTCCGACTTGTTATTTTTGCTAAGTATGCAAAATAAAATGCTTCCATAAGGCAGTAAGACAGGCAGGTGATGTTCACTGTGATAATACCTTTAGTAAGCTCTTTTCATGATGTATACAACACACAAATTAGAAACAGTATCCACTTTCTTTTATTCTTCAACGGCGTTTCTTTATAAAGTCGGCTGTTTACAAACACATTGATGGTCCCAATGGTTTTAATTGTAACAGATGAAAATAATGCTATGCAAAACACACTGCATACATTCATTACATGACCCACTCATGAATAGGTAGATTATTTTTTACAATAATCTAGTTTGGATTTCATTGAAAAAGTAAACATTTTTGTTTCCATTGCACACCCCAATATAGTTTGCTGCTGACTTGAGGCGTAATGAGAAAGTCAGCTACTGGAATGTGCAGTATATAAACAAACAAACAGTTGTTTTTTTACATTTCCTTGCTTTGAATATCATCATTACACATTAGGTAACAGGTAGACTTTTGCATGCATGCACCAGTACCAGGCACAAATCTGAAAGATATGACATAGTATCTATACTGGAATTTATAGTAACACATTTTCACTGAGTATATCATTCAGTAACTATAGTATGTACAGTAACTGCCTTGAAACTTGAAACAATCATCTTAACAGTACACAAAGGAATGTTTTGAGGGGCAAGAATAACATTAATGTTACTGTTACAAATCCACAGGTTAGATGTCTTTGACCTGACCAGAGAATCTTGTGACCACTGAATCACTGACACATCTTCCCATTTCCTACTTCCTGCTGTTTATAAAACAAACACCTAAACTGTAAAGGTCACATCTGAACTGACCTGATCACACAGTGAGCTTCCAACATTGCAGTAATACACTGCTCTGTACTCGATTTTGGTTAAGCAGCTTCTTTGGTACACTTAAGGCACTTGATATGTTGTAAACATCATATCCTGTGGTTAATTTGGAAAAGAAAAAAGATAAATATGGCAACATGATAACTTGTAATGTCAGAATAACGTTTTAACACAACAATTATTGTCAGGTCAAGACTTACTTTCATCTCTTCTCAATAATAGCCGTGAAGTTACTGGCCCCAACAACTATAAAAGATCCCATTCCGAGTAGACAATACATCCCATTTTGGAAAAGAAGACTCCAGAGGACGTAGCCCTAAACATTATCTCCTCATAGGTCTTGTCACAACACTGGTTTTAACAGGTCCTCCTGTCCTCACCCAACTGAGACTTTTGTCCAATAACTAGTTACTAAAAAAGGCAATGTGTGAACATTGATTTGTATTTGTGCATATGCTATTATGTGTGTCTGTGTATGTGAGAACGGCTTTCTTTGCATATTTCTGAGTAGGTCACAACAGCTTTGGTCCGCAAACCCCAAAATATAAATGAATGACCATAAGGAGAGGGGGATAAAGGGATGGAGGGATGGAGGAGGCATGGCAAAGGACGGGTAAAGGCAAAAAAGGAGCAACGGTTTAGGCTTTGTGTTTAGTGTTCAGCACTCCTCTAGCCAAGACTGCAGGCCTGAGACGGGCGGCGTGCGGACCTTGCTGTGGAACTGACGCAACGTCTGGTTGAGCTTCTGCTGGTTGCCGGCGTAGTAAGCTGCTACTGCACTATGCAGGAGAATAAGCTGCTTCTGCAGAACCTTCACCTGTAGGCACACACACAAGGAAGGTGTGAGAGGGACACTGGGGACAGTGTGGAAAATAAAACATAGAAAAACATAAAATAAAACATAAAAAAAGGTTTAAATCTATGTTTTTAAAGAGATACCAAAATTTTAGGCTAATTTAAGCTTCGTACTCATTTTCATGTCCAAATGACTCATTACGGGGAAAATGAAGGCTCTCTTGGATACCCTTGTGGTTTCTTGCCGAATGTACCACATTTGCAAGATGACTAGCATCAACCCTGACTGTACGAAACAGAAAGTAACAAATGAGTTTTATGAAATTGTGTTTATTACCTTGTCAGTCAACATGACTCTTTAAAAATGATCATTGCTGTTCCTATTCTTTGGTTTATGGCAAACAAATCCACAAGAATTTAGGATGATGGTGTAAGATACAATTAAAAAAACAAACAAAAACAGCAACTGTAGAGGCAGCTCCTTAGTTAAAAAAAAAAAAAAAAAAAAATTGCAGGCCTGCCTGGCATTAGCCTGGCAATAAAACCAGCCCCTCGTTCTCCACTTTGTTTCATACAGAGGGTTTGGACATTTGGTAGTGAGATTTGATTGCTTGCTGAAGGTGTTGAAAGTTTAAAAAGATTGGATCAGTCCTTGAGTGATAGCCTGCCTTCACTGATAACACTCTTCCCTCTGTTTTCTGATTGGACAGGTTAAACTGCCTCCTGAGACAACAAGCTCAATGGGATCAAATCCAGACTAGCGCTGTAGGTAGATGATATCGAGCAGAAGTGCGTAGGAAGGTATGGTCAGGCTAGCCTGGCATACCTTTAAAGAGATTAGTAAAAATTGTCACCTAATTGTAGCAGAGGAGGTGGAAATACAGGAAATTCTATTACAAGTTCAGAGACAAACTTAATCCATATCTTTTCTCATATAATTTTCCAATGATGACCCTAATGGCAACAATGCAAATGACATAATCACACAAAAACACACCAGAGAATGTGCACAGAAAATGTCTGCGACATGCAACAAACATGACTTTATGAAGCTGGTCCCTTACCCTGTTCTCCTCCAGGAGTTTGAGTTTGATTGATAGGTCATCTCTCATCTTCTCGTATTTCTGCCGGTGTATCTGGTACAGGGCTTGGGCCTGCTCGATCTTGGGCAAGGTGATGGCATCTCGTGGGCCCATGTTAAGCTCCTCCAGGTCTGTGCGGTAAGCATCATACTCAATCCTACCGAGGACATTCACATGCCAGTTAAGGTTACGTTCATCTCTACATTAAAAGAGAGAGTGTGTTTATGGGATTCTTGTAATTCTACATAATAACCACTTCTAGTGTCTACATTACACTCAATACCGCATAAATACTTTTGTGTGCTGTTATGAAGACATACATTTTCAGAACCAGAATCTTTGTGTATGTTCATGTTCAAAAATAAGATTCTAATTCTGATAACTATATGCTGTATAAGTGTGTGTGTTTGTGAGTATTCATCAGAATCAGATTCATCAGAGGGGTTGTCTGCTGGGAATGCACACATGTTTGGCTTTACCTGGCACTCTCATAGTGTTTGACATTGATCATGGTGTCCTCTATGGTTTGGTTGACCAATGTGTTCATGCCAGCAGTGAAGGAGTTAATGGATCTCAGTAATGACTCTCCATTTTTGGACAGGAATTTCTGAGTCTCAGCATTAAAACCAAATTCCTCCTGAGTGGAGAAAAAAATAATAAACATGCAAACTGACACTTATAAACCTAGAAATGATCCCATAAGACGCTACTTACTCACAGAGTGTCTCACAAAACAAGAAGAGACTTGTGAGAGACCTAACAACATATATAGTATAAGGAGGCTAAACCTATCTGAGGGGAAGCTCACGTGTAGCTCGGGTGTCTTGAGGCTGAGATCTGCAAATACATCTCCCAGAAGTCTTTGCGTTTGTGTGACCTGGGCAGTCTGTGAGGCAAGTGTTTGTGCCAGCTTAGTGACATTTTCATAACGATTGCGGAGGTCTCTAAGCTTCTCAATGCGATCCTCTAGGTCGAGATCCACTGTGCGGGAACCTCGGCCCATTCGCTCTGCCAACATTTGCCTGGTACACTATGGGGAGAGAGAGAGAGAGAGAGAGAGAGAGAAATATGGGTACATGAAAAAATAGGTAACATCAAAAAAAGAGAAAACCTTGGAGGATAGGACATGGGAAGAGTGCAGAAAAAAGGAGAGACAGAAACAAAGAATGTTACAAATGAAAGACAGAAACTAAAAAGAGAAGGACAGAGAGAGAGACAAAGGGAGAGAGATAGGGAGGGAGAGAGACTGATTACATGGTGTTATAAGTAATTTAATTAATGTAATCTGCAGACTCAAGGGAATTCTATGTGGAACGAAATGAACAAGTGATAACAATAAATATTACAGAGAAGGGGTTGCAGAAAGAGGAAAAGATAAAAACACAAAAAAACAGAGGCACTGGGAATGAGCCAGAGAGAGAGAGAAAGAGATAGAGAGAGAACAGTGTAAAAAATGGTGTGACTGTAGCGATGATGAGCCCGGCTATAATTAGCGGAGGCATTAATGAGATGGAACGCTGGGCTGCTGGAGCTGACTGCAGGGGTGTGAGCATCAATCATCACATTCAGATGCTAAAACACACTATGCTAATGCAACTAGCACACACACACACACACACACACACACACAATCACAATGCCAGTCTCATACACACAAACACACACGCATACAGACACATCCAAGCTCACAAAAGCACTCATAGATTTGGCACTCTCTCCCACTCACACACTCACACAAACACATTAGGTTCATCCTCTCTGCCTCATCAAAACAAACTCCCACACACTCACAAACACACAGGTCCATTTGGTCTTCAATTCACAACAGGCAATTCAATGACACCTATTTTTTCCATATGGAAATGCCAAACATGAGTCAGCAATTCTGTCTAGTCTATCTATGGTTTGCTCTGAGATATAACCACATAGTGATACTTTCCTCCCTTGCATAAACTGATGCAAATCTATCAGGGCTGCAGGATGTGTAGCCCGTTTCCTGACAGTCTCGTTCGCACCTTGTAAGTGTTGATGCTCCACTTGCGAACTCGCTCCAGTTTCTCGATGGTGGGATTCTGTAGGCCATCGCTGATGACAACGGGACCGCCACTGTTGTTGGGATGTGGCAGCTCGACACCTGGATGGGTGTCAGCAGTAAAATTAACAACTGACAACAGTGCAAACAACATGCCAGAGCCAAAGGACCAAATCTACTGCTCAATATTGACCTTGTCAACTGTGAACTGAACACAGATATTGACATATATGAAGAGTTCAGATGAAAAAACAGCTAATTCCATTTCCAAAGAATTTACAGAAATATATTTCATATATATTGTTACAAACTTTATTACCAGTTCAGCTCCAATTGGATTGTTTTGATTTTTGTTTGATTACAAAATCATCTTTGTAGAAATTACTTTATTGTTATAAAAAAAACATAATTTTTGCACATTTCTGAAGGTTAACTTAGCTGATTTTGCATCTGAACTCCCCATATATTCACATACATGATGTGTGCTCACAAACACAGTATACACATACATACATACATACATACAGTACACATAGATACACAGTATGTCCTGTGTAGTGTTGCTGAGAAGTGACATGAGCAAACTGTCATGAGTGTGGAGACGCAATATACCTTGCTGTAGCTGTGGAGTCACACCTGTCAGTGTCGATGAGTTTGCCGTGTGTGTGACACCTGCACTGCTCGAGTCCATGCACATTAGATCCTGGGGAAACAAACACAAAGAGACACACACACACACACACACACACACACACACACACACACACACAGTGTTAAAAATAAGCTAAAAAAAAAAAAAAAAGCTAAACCTGACAAGCTACAACCTCTCTGCTTCAATGTGAGCAGGAAATTGAGACACTTTGAGGGGATATGCCATACAAGTACCAATACATGATTCTGTTTGTTTACACAAACTAGTAGGTTTGATGATGATTGGTGAGGAAATGCTACGCATGAGAGCAAGAGAAGAAGCATCAGAGCAAGAGTAAGAGAGAGAGAGAGTAAGGGGTGGGGGTGGGGGGGGGGGGTACTGGTGTGTGTGGTCAGCCATTCTGGCTCCATGTCTGGGGATGTCACAGAGGTCCTCGCTACAATGAGAGGAGACGAAAGGGGCTCCCTGTCATAGGAGATGACTTAATTACTTTAACACGGACACGCACAAAGGCTGTCAGCATGGGGAGTGGCTCTCGCTGGGCGCATAGAGTAATCCCATCCTACAGGGACTGCCAGTAGACATCAGCGTCACAGGTACCGCACCTCTACCCGCACATGTTTATGATGTCATAGAGGATTTCATGCTATGGCAGAGAAGGTTCTAGAAGCACTGTAAGATTAAAGCCCGAGAGGTGCACACACACACACACACACACAGCACATCTGAGATGCAGCTTTAGTCTATAGGAAATGTTGTGAGTCTTCTATCGTGTTGTCACAAAGACATATCAAAGCAGAGAATGCACTGTATACCTGAGCATTCAGTATTTCAGTAGTAGATAACTACTGAAAATATGGAAATCACCAGGTGAGCCAGTTTCCCCATCTTTACACCATAAACCAGGACTATAATACAGAAAGACACAACAGGGTAAAAGGTACCCTCATCATTGCTTATACCCGTCACCTTAACCACAATACCCCTGAGACTTTGTTTTTAAATACCTGATATTTACTTTTTGCTAGAGAACCATGATATAGGTCATGGTGCAAAGCTGTAAATAATATTTTAACACTTTTCAGAGCATGGCAGCTATCAATCAGGGCCATCATGTATTTTGTTCAGTAGGGCCACTCCACAAACCAAAGTAACTTGTAAAACTACAATGTCTTTTGCATGAGAGACATTGCACATTCAGGCTACATACATATCAAAGGTACGCCCAAATACAAGACTACAGGTTATTTGGGAATCATTATATAGGCCTATCCCCTTCCATCTTGAGTGACAGTGTATATAAATATGGCTTATAGAAAGAGATATTTCCAACCTCCATTAATTTTTCTTTCCCATCTAGTACTTTCTCTGTTTTTCTCTGTCTCTTTTGTGCAAAACTGTCTGCTTGTGTTCCGGTCCTTGTCTCCGACAAAGGTCCGGTTTGGAGAAATAAGCTCCACTTTGAAGTCCCGTCAGGCCCCTGCCTTCACTGACACATCTCATTACTTCCCGCGCCACTGGCACAGTGGGCCTCCGCTGCACCTCCCAGGGCCAGTGTGCGTCCAACCTGACCTGACAGTGCGTCATCACACACACATGTGCGCACACACAGATACACAACCCCCCCTCCCCCGACACATATACACACACACACTCTCTCTCTAATTCTCTCTCTCACTTAGAGACACACACCTGATTTCTTTCTCTGTCCATCACACACATCGCCAACATTCCTCTCTTTCAGTTTATCCTGCGTACACTCACACACACACACACACACCTAGGGGGCATGGGAAGGGCAGAAGTACAGTGAAAAAAGGTCAAAGTTCGCCAGCTTTACCATGACAGCTCTCCCATTGGATCTGTGCTAATGATTTCTCATCCTCTTTCAGCATAAATGTGAAGACCTCCAAACAGCACCTTCCTTCCCTCACACAAACACACACAGAGCAAAGTCGAGACTTTCACCATCATTTTAACATCGCTACATTGCTTATATTGTGCAATGGAGTCATTATCTGCAAAGCACAAGGAGTATCCTTGAATCCTTGAGTAAGGGAGCAAGAGTGTGAAAGAAGGTGAGAGATGAGGAAGTCTACATCAATTAGTGCATATAGGTCACAGGTCAATGACGTCATTGCACAGCACCCTTTGGATAATGAAATAATGATTGGCAGAAGTAGACAATACCTTTTATCAGTCAACAAGGCAGATATTGCCTTGCCTGACACTTAGGGTTTGGCTATGTGAGTGCTTACTCATTATATAAGGAAGTGATAGTGACACCACCACAACATCAAATAATTTTTTTTGTCATTTAAAGTAGCTGTGGACTCACCCTTTGGAATATCTCTTGATGACTTCCATCTCTCCCATTACTGGAAGGAGGGGACTCAGTTGGCATGGGTCTCTGGGCTTCATCCATCCTTCTGAGCCTTCAAAGAGAGAGAGAGAGAGAGAGAGAGACAAGCAAAATTGCCCGATCACAAGCATTAATCTCACTGACAACAACACACGCATGCATGACCACATATATAAACGTATATAGGACATGACAGTAGGTGCAGGTATAGTCCTGTTCACATTTCTACTAGTCCAGTTGTGGCTAATACCAGAGCCTTTTACTGTTTATGGCTAATCCAAAGACGTTGTGCTAAACTACAAACTTCCAATGTAAGTTTGAAGGCTATGGCGATATTTGATGGGAATATGAGGGAAGAGATGGCCAATGCTGCAGCACTGTAGGTACATTTCGTACTTTTCATTATTTTGCACTTGAGACACACACTGTACTTGTACACAAGCCAGCTGATGTTGTTACCAAAGCCCGTTCACCAACATCGTCATGTCTGTAATTCGAGGGGGGGGGGGTGTCAGTCTGATCTTAGCTGCTGCCTGCTTGTCTTTAGCTGGGTGTCTTAGCTCGATTATGAGTAGGCCGGTTCAGTTCAATTTCAGACGGACTACGGTGTATACATGCTTTTTAAAAGTTACATTTTAGCCAGACTAAGAGAAAAAATCGATTTTCTCTTAGTGCATGTAAACATACTGACTGTTAAATGCCTAAAAACAGATCCATGGTAATCTCATGAAGAATGTTGATTTAAGGGCTAATAGTAGAACAGTGCCAACTGTGCCATATTCATCTATTTGAAAAGAAGGTGGGGCAGCTTGTTCCAACTGTGCAGCTGCACACCATTCTAGTTTGAGCTGGAGGCTATGCTGTGACAGGCTGCAAGAAGCTTAACTGGTTGGCACTGACTGAGAGGATGGTTGCTTTACAACAGGACAGAGACCTTAAAGGGATCCTTGGAGGCTCTCTCACTCTCTCTCTCAATGTCAGATTGACGCTGGCGACAGCTACATAAATGTGACTTAAAAACACTAAAAATGTTTTTGGTTTTATCAAAAGCTTAGAAAATCCTTTCACTTGTACACCGCCATTGTTGTAAAAAGTGACATGACCTGTTTGGAACTAATCAAGATGCAGCCATCAACCTGTTGCTGCACACCATCAATATCAAACAGCTGATGTCACTTTTACCCAGAGACTTAAACACAATGGCATCTTACAAGCTCTGTAAA
Source organism: Tenualosa thibaudeaui (assembly GCA_027481765.1). Classification (NCBI taxonomy): domain Eukaryota; kingdom Metazoa; phylum Chordata; class Actinopteri; order Clupeiformes; family Clupeidae; genus Tenualosa; species Tenualosa thibaudeaui. The sequence continues at coordinate 1,599,847 of JAIFZK010000222.1, read as the reverse complement.
TGAAGGGATTTTCTAAAAGTGTTACTAAAAAGTAGCATTGAGTGCTTTTGAATCCTGTTAAATATAGCTAATACTAACGTCAGTCTTATGGGGGGTCAAGAAATATGCCTCTTGTAGGAAATCTGTGAGGAGTCGACTGCATGCTCTTCTTGAAAATGCCCTGATAGGTTTCTGGTTTAAGTTGTCAATATTTTTTTTTAATTAGGATCTCAGAAGACAGGATCATCAGAATTAGGGCCAGACTGTGAGAAGTCATGAATCCAAGGTAGAATGTGGCCTACGCTCAGATGATACAGGCCCGTTACTGCCCTCAAGTGGCCATGTAAGACTACTCAGCGAAAGCAACCCTCCAGACCCTGAGGGTGACACGTACTATAATGCGAATCGTTATTTGACAGACTTACCAAAAACATGCAAAACTTCCATAAGTGAAAAGAAACCTCCCAAAACATACATTGATCGCAAGCAAAGAAACAAATTCTTCAATCACAAAAGTCGAAAGACTCTCATACATATCTTGTTCTCGCCAGTCAGATGATGATTTAGCCACGAACTTCCGTCCAAAACCTTATCCTACTTTATGGCCTAACGTTAGCCTACTAGGCCTACCCAAGCGTTAACTTTATATGATCACAGATGATTTACAGTTAAATCTGAACAACAACGCCCCCAATTGTTTTATATTAACGTTACCTTTTGCCAAAGGGCTCCGCTTGAAGTACTTGCTTGATCTCGAATCGAAATAGTTGTCTTATAAGTTGTTTTCATTGGCACGTGCGGTAGGTTAAATACGATTTTGCAGATTACGCCCTGAACGCTTCGCAACTTCAGGACAAACTTGTCTTTACAAGGGGTAAACTTTCTTCTCAGACCGGAAGACAGTAGAGCATTCAATGCACAGAATGTTTGGAGCATACAGAATTGTGACGAACAAGAACCCTGAGCGCGGTGCGGGATTGGAACATTCCTTCATTATAAAAGACAGACAGTCTTGAGCGTTGACTAATACTGATAAACAGAAATCTCATGCCACACAGAACATCGTTTCTGTGGCCTAATCTGAGGCCTAGCAATGAATTTACAAGATAATTAAATATTTAGGATGGATGTGTGTGAGCACACTATAAAGCTTGTAATTATAAGAGCAGGCTCACGTGAGTTGCAAGCGACTGCAATATTCACCTTCACTGTCAGTGGTTCAGGGATTGTATTAATCTACCAAATGTTTGAGTCCGTAAAACAAAGTTTTACCTTCATTTTCCAGCTTTGTTCTTTAGGGGCTTTACCATTTACATTAGCCCTTAAAGACACATAATGATTTTCCTGTATTGTTTTGAACATTGACAAATCAGGAAAAAATTACTTGATCATACACATATAAGGTCATATGTTATTCAGTAGTGTGTGTGTGTGTGTGTGTGTGTGTGTGTGTGTGTGTGTATATATATACACATATGATAGTGTTCAGATTTAAGAACTTTTATTTTGACAGCTTTTCCGACTTTTACGGAAGTAAGGTTGTACTTGTGTTGACAGCGCGCTCTGGTGCTCGGTTCTGACGGAGTTGAAGTACAGCGGCAGAAGGTCATGGCTCAACGTTGACTTAGTTTACTCTCAGATGTGAAAATGAGTCGATTTGCTAATCTACTGAGAAGGACATTTGGGGTGGTCAAAGAGCACGTAGGCACAGATAATCTTGGGAATAAATATTATATGATACCAGAACAGAAGACATGGACGGGTAAGTTATACAACAACCAACTGCTCTCTCGAACACAGCAAACGCTAGCTGACGCACCGAAAGATTTGGTTCTATCAGTTAAACATTTTATTTTCTATATTTTTCGAATTTTATATCGCTGTTGTTATGGTAGTCAGTATCAGCAGCATTAATATTTGTCATATGCACATCACTGAATCCATTAGTCTCAACTTGACGTTTGTCTATATTGCCACTGATGTAGGCAGTCGTTACCTCACTGACATCAGTCACCTAATGGCCAACGCGTGAATGGCACAGCTAATACCTGGAAAGTTTATCTGTCTGCAGGCTGCCCTTTACTGACGAGTGTCTCAAAGGAGTAAGCAGTGATGGGCCTATATGGGGCTATCACCATGATCTCGTAGTTGCATTTTAAAAATTCCTTTGTATTTTTTTTGAATCTAGGAAGAGTTGTACGGGCAAAGAGAATGGTGGTCGCCGCTAACCCCAACAACTTCGACTACATAGAAGGAAGTATCCCCTCTGAATGGGACGGTAAATGTTGACTTTTTTGTTAATGAACTGCGTTATACTGTTTGCTGTCCCAGTGTGATCCTCCCATGCATAGGATGACATGATCTGTGCAGTACACAGGTTTCAGTCGATAACTGGCTTTTTTCTACTTAACCTTCCAATTAAGCATGGATTCGTGGCCGTCGAAAGCAGCCTCCCACCATTGAGGTAACGTTATGCAGTTATTGCTTGTAACGTTGTTCAGAGTAACTAGATTTAGACTAGACAACCTAGTTTTCTTAACTGAATCCAAATTATTTTTTTTTGTAATTCATGGAGAGACAATGATTTTTTGTCCCTAGAATTATGTTACATTAGCGAAGGTTAATCGAAGTTGAGCGAAGTACTCAAGAAATCAAGATCTTGTATTAATTCAACTGGATGAACCCACACTGAAGTGAATGCTAAAGATATTTCTATCCTCTGTGTTTGTCACTGGATATACACAGGAGCTTCTAAAGAATGAGCGCTACAGGGTGGACATCAAAATGAAGGCTCGGGAAGCGTTGGAAAAGGACCGCGCTCTGCAGGCCAAGGAGTATGAAGAAGGGCTTGTAGCTCGCCCCACACAGACCCTGGCTAAAGGCCACGCGGCTGCCACCCTGTTTGGCAAACCGGAGGTCAGTGAAGAACCTGTGAGCACTGGTGGCACTTTTGAGCCAGGGTCATGGGCACCCTCAGGGTCAAAGAAATAGAAGTGCGCACATTCGTTCCCAGCTGGAATGGATATTGTGAAGTCTTAAGGAATCAAGACATGCTAGTACGAAATGAACATTTCCCTAAGATTATGACAAGGTGCAACTGGGATTTGTAGATTGCTGCCGAAGTTTCTCTCAGCAGGCAGCGGTGAGACAGTGACAGTTTTTGAGGAGCCATTCTGGAGGAGCAACCAAGATGTTGTTTGTTTGATCCTCATGCTGAGAGGATTATTTACTCTAGTACTGTGATACTGTTGCATGAGCGTAATTTTGTCTCAGTGTATTCTCTGGGCAGTAGGAATTGAGTATAATAAACATTATACCAATGTTACAAAGATTCTGTGAAATTGGATGACCAATGACCCCTCCCCCAAACTTCAAAACACATTTTTCAATTCTGTAAAAATGCAGGCGTGAACTTCAATAATTTAGCTCCAGTTTTTCTGGCTGTACAATAATGTTCTGAAAAGGACGTGCCACTTTATTTGACAATATAAGAATAAACTGAAAATTTGCTGTTAAATCTCCTTGTGAAGTCAGTGGAAATGCTTTTGTTCATTTTTATACTACCATGTCTTTCCCATTTACCTTTATACTTGTGTGTTCAGTAGTTGAATAATCTAAGTTCTGGGTGGAAGTTCATGACCACATGAGAGAATGGGAATAATGGGAGTTGTATTTGCCTTAAAATCTGTTCTGAAAAAAAAAACTACTCCATAGATTACTCAAGAGATTAAAAACTGAGAACAAAGTAAATGTTCACACACAATACTTTTAAAAACAGTTTTACATTATTTATTAGTTATGAAAAATTAACAATTGTTTAGTAAATGGAATGCCAAAAAATGTTGCATTATTGTCAGGGCTTAGGGCAATGTTGTGCCGCCCTGTTACATGACTTTTTAAAAAAATCTTGCCGACAAATCCCGAAGCATGACCCCTCGTGTTCTGCACCGTTGGATTACGGCTACAAGGCCTCCCAGGAAACCCTTCTTTGGTCCTCCATCTTCAAAGGGAGGGCCACGCAGAAGAGCAGGGTGGGACGCTACGCGACAGCAGGCCGACTGCATCTCATCCCTTGCAAGGCACGCTCAGTCCTTCTTGGCCCTCTTGGCTTTGGCAATGTTTTCCTGTCGCCTCTGCTTCTTCTTCTGCTCGCGGTCCCTGGCCTCGATCATCTTGGCGAGCTTCCACGACAACAAGGCGCTGGCTATAAAGAGGGGTGTCAAGCCGAGGATGACCGTGGTGAGGAAGCCGTACGGGTCTTTGGCAGCCCATTCGACCACATATTCCGCCCAGGCTCGAAAATCAATCATCGTTATCGCAGAGGTATTCTCAGGACCAGGCACAACCAAGTGGAAAAGCGTAGTGATGTGGTTCTGTTTACAAATAACATGCAGAAAAAAACATAACTTTGCACAAGCTGACAGAAAACAGAAGTGAAGTCTAAGATCAGAAATTCATATTTTACAAAACTTCATTTTACAAAGCCTCTCTAATCGAGGATAACGGTACAGGTAATTCGGGTGGCAACGTTGGCTAACGTTAGATGGTAGCTTGTAGCTTGTTTAACTGTATTCGTCAAATTAACTCAAACAGTACGCGTCGAGTACATTATCATCCGGATAACTATACATTACGCGTGTCTTAACATAAGCATGGTTTTGATTGTTGATATACCACACTGAAATAAAGAAAATCACCTGATGTTGCTTAAATCCCTTTTCAGTCACCCATACGCGGAAGAGGCTGATAAATAACTTCCTTCTTGTTAGTTTCTCTCAACTAGAATAATGAAAACAAAGCTGCATTGCTGCCGTCTAGTGTTGTGGAGTGACTACTATCGCTACCGAGACATCACTAAATAAAACAGAACCGATTCAAACGCCTCTCTGTTTCGCAACACAATAAACCATGTACGAATAGCCTATGTAGCTCGGATTTTGAATTGGTGGCGTTGCTAGATAAGTATTAATTGTATGTGTGCAATAGATATCATATATGATATCTTTTATGACAAAGGCCTATAAAACATGGCAGCTCACATTTCCTGCTGGCTGTTTTTGCCTGCCCCTTTTTGGCAGGCTGTGTTCCATTTGAAATTACAAGCCTACCGTAAGGCCTCAAACTTTTATCTCCCTTGTGATTCATGTAATGTGTGTTTTTTGTTGCTGTCTTCCTTCGGTCTGATAAATGATCCATTCACATGTGACTGGTCATTCACAAACTCATGACATAGGCCTCCGTTTTGTGTTGTTGTCATTTGTCAGTAGCCATTTAAGGAAATTAATGATACAAATGTTTTATGCATTATGTACATCAACATACATACACAACAGCTAGGCTACTCATTTCAGTCCATTGTAATAAACTGAAATATTCATTTAAATTTAAATTACAGTAGCCTATTTGGAGGGGTTGCATTTTTTTTTCTTTGTTCTGCTGTTATGTTTGTGCATTTCTGAGCTTTGTTTCCCCTGCAGTAAAACTCAGACTGCAAGCATCTTTATCTACATCCTCCTTTATCTGAAGATGATCTGCCACCCTATCTGTTATGTCCATCATCTTGAGACGTGTTTCCAACATGGACTGGTATGTTGCCTCATCGCTGAGTACTTTGCACCGGACTTGTTAGGAAAATCCACTTCATTCAACATTTATATACATTTTTTGAGCAAATGATCAAGCATTGTGATAAATGTGCTATGGTTTGTGATATGTAAGAATGGGTTACTCATGTTTGCTTTACATTAATAAAATCTGGATGATGAACCAGAGTAGAATGAGAATCTTGGCTGGTGACCTTTGGCCAGCATGTTTTGAGAGATTGTCTACAGTTTACAATCAGACAGTTAAAGAAATTCCATGGCACTTATATAAAACCTGACGCAGCATCTGTACAAAATAGTCAATTTTGTTTCCTAACAAGGCTTATCGTAATTAACTTTCAGACTGCCTCGCATAATAGACCTTACTTCATTTACTGCGTACAGTTCACTGATAGCAATGATCCAGCAAGGTGGGAACTTGTTAATCAACAACGCACCATCCCCAGACTCTTATGGTTACAGCCCTTTGCCTGTGGCATAAAACCTCCTAACAAGCTCAGCATACCAGCGCCATTACTAAACAGGCCAGGAGAATTCTTTTCAACTTTCCTGACTATAGTCCTCCACCAGACCAACGACAGGTGACGCACATTCAGTGCAGTGAACTAAATTCCATCATGCCCATGACATTTTCACCCGCCATCGCCATTGACAAAGGGAAGCGCTTGGTAGTTGTGCTTCGTCTACTTTCACTATTCTTTGGCTTTGGCGTCATCTGCCTGGGTGCCTATATGAAGTCTCAGGACAGTGCGAACGACACCTCGGTGGTAGCTGTCTTTGCGTATATCATGGTGGCATCTGGTTTCGTACTGCTCTTGGTAGGTGCTTTCTGGTCCGTCTTTCAAGGTGTGCGGACTAACGTGTACCGGCGGGGACGAAACAGCAGGAGAGTGAGCAACCAGCTGTCTGTCCCCACTGTGGACAGGTAAGGAAGTTCTGTGAGATGCTGTATGCTGGAATATAAATTGCTGTTAAATATAGACTATAAAGTATTTTGTCACAGAATTGAGGGCTCATCAAGGGTAGCCCTTTTGTTTTGTTTTCCCTTTAATCTGTGGCAAAATGCAGGATGTGATTAGCAGAAAAAATGTCCAACAAAAAAGCACACTCTATTCCCTAAAATTTAGGGAATTTAGGGAACATTTTACAAATGTTTTCTGTATAGATCACAGTAGCGTGTTGCGTATAAAATAAAAAACAGGAATTTTATAACACAATTATCCAAACACCACACCCAATGTGCATAAATCCTAGGTTATTTGCAAAATAACTTGCATCAAAACTATACACATATTTTTAGATGTCTTTAGATGATCAGACATTACTGTAGTCAGTTACACACTACTAAACACAACACATTTGTAAAAAAACATATTTCTGGAAATAGCTTGTGCTGGACTTCTAATTGTAATGATAAAAATATATTGACAGACTACAAGAGAGAAAAGAGAGAAGCAATGCAATCATTCAAAACAGGGCTAGGTATATATTTGAATTGTCATATTCAAATTGTCATATTCATCTATTCACTTACACTGTGTGTAGGACTGCTTATTGCGTTTACAATTTTACACTTGTGTGTGTTCAGACCTAGCGGCTGTGTAGCTCAGTTGGTTCATGTGTGCAGTATTTTGGAGGGCAGTGTCTGCAAATATGAGACCTTATCAGTGTCTAAAGTATAAAAATGTGTGCAGTGTTTTGCAAGTCACTGTGTTTAGAGTTATGCAACAAGTGCAAAGCACAAAGAATTTTGTTAATTATGTGATCATTTAATTTCAGTGTGTAAACAATTGTAAAAAAACAAACAAACTGTAAGTTATGCAAACAGTCCAGGAGTTATCCAAATTGGGTGTGGTGTATTTCAAAGAAAGGAGCCCTCTTTTCAGAATTATGTGTAAAACAGTTACAATAGGCACAATAGTTATGGCAACATGAATAACTTGTGGTAAAGCATAAACAGTTTTGGTGGCTCTTGTGCATTTTGCAACAAAATTTAATTGATGCTCTCTTGCTTGTGTTAGTAAATATTTTTGGAAAAGTACATCACACTGATACAATTTAGAAAATGATGCAAAATCTTGCAATATGCTCTTTTCCAGTATTGGCTATTTTTAGTATTTGTAATTCATGATTCAAAAGACAATTCCTCATCAGACAGACCATTTCTGAGATGAAAATTAATTAAAGTGATGCCATCTTTCAAATAATATAAGAATAACTACTTTATGCTTGAAGTGCAATGTTGAAACATACAGCCTTTATATAAATAACTGGAGTCATTTGGTTTAATTGATTTTACTTAAATCAAAAGCTACTGCCTTTTCATGAGCACAATAAACATCATAATAATAATATATTTTAATTGTTATCATTTTGCAGACCGAGCTTTTATCCACCCTCATATGAGGAGTCCCAAGTCAGAGGAAACCTAATCATCCCTATGGACCGTGTGTGTTTGGGCATGGCTCCCCCGCTGTACACAGCCTCTTCCTCTGAAGCGATGAGTGAAGACTTCAGTCACGAGCTGCCCCCTTCCTACCATCTGGTCATTAGTCAGAATCCACAGAACCCAGATGAGCCACCTCAACGAGATGCCTGGCCTTGCCAACACAACGGCAGCGGTGGTGCAGTACACCAATAAAAACTCTACCTTCAACCAGACCTAGAAGGTGAGAGGTCAACATGCATTGCGTGGGTGCTGCCTTACGTGACGTACCGAACACCAAAGTGATGTGAATGGCAGTCAAAGTGCATGCAAGTCATGGTGTCAATGACATTGCATTCAGGGGTCTAGTGACCTTATGACACAGTAGTGCTGGCCGCACTACTGTGTGTTTAGCCAGGTGTTTTGGATGTGAAACAGACACATCCTGGTATGTACACGCCGTAGTACTGTGAGCAAACTGTTTACTCTGAGATAACTGTTTATGCTGGTGGTGTACTGGACTACCAGACCCTGTAGCAGCTTCTGAAATGCTGAAAGAGACAGCTCAGTGGTCAGTTAACGTTAAGATCTATTATGTGACTCACTGACTGAGTGAAAAGTTGTGCTGAAAGTTGTGACTATACTGCCTATTACATCGCTACTGCATTGGTGTGGCCACAGGTTTTGAGGGAGGTCTGCAGGTAGGGGGATGGAGAGCTGTCATCTCCTGCACCTGCGTCTTACTACTGCAGCTGTGTAATGAGATTGTGATGTAAGAACAGCCAGGCACACTGAAGGATAATTACAAAGCACAATAGAGACGAGTTGCCTCATTATGGCACAAAAAAAAATGATGGTACGATCTGATGGGTTACATGTGAGAAACTGTCTATGCTTTCCAATGCATCTGTAACTCCACTTCAAATGTTTTTTTAGGCCAGAGTGCTGTAAGGATATGTGCATATAACTGACCAAATGAATGTTGTCAGAATTTTGATTATGTGGCAATATAACATGTGAACTACAAAATGCAATATTGCATTAATGCATTAGTCGCATGAATTGCAGATACGTCAGTAGAATTTTGGTTTTGTTAAGTGTCATATGTAATATGTCATGAGCCTTCAAGATTGTGTAAAACTGTCTGTGAAATAAAAGCCAAAGCTGTTTACCATAGTTATGACCTGATTGTTTTAGAACATGGCCTCTACTTCTGAATGGCTAGCAGTATACATAAGCTGTGAGTCTGCATTCCTTTACAGCTTTGATGTTCATGCTCTGCTACATATTAACTTCAATTCAATCCTTGACTCAATCTCTCAATAAAATCGGTGCACATGTACAAAGACTTATAGTACCAGACAGACATGATAAACACTGATTAATTTTTAAACAGTATGATACAAAGTACCATATTTCTGCAACTGTTCTTGATACACAATCAGATGAACTTTACTTCCATGTCTGACAATAGCATATAATCACAGAAGGTGTTTCAGTCCAATTAACTAACACTGATAAAAATAAAACATTGTCCCATTCAAGAGTTACTAGAATAGAAACATAGATTACAAAATACCTAGCCTGACCATGCCATCCTAGCACTTCCTCTTGATTATCATCTCCCTACAGTGCTAGTCTGGATTTGATCCCATTGGGCTCATTGTCTCAGAAGACATTTTAACCTGTCCAATCAGTGAACAGAGGGAGGTGTTGTGAATGCAGAGCTAGAATGCTATCAGTCAAGGCAAGCTATCAGTCTTTTTAAATTTAAACACCTCAAGCGAGCAATCGAATCTCACTACTGAATGTTCAGACCCTCTGTACAAAACAAAAGTGT